>WBMV01000078.1:0-205698 GCA_013396655.1 Campylorhamphus procurvoides
CAGTCGTGTATTCTGTGCCTCCTTAACACTTTAGTGCAGGAAAATGTCTTTGTAGATTATTTGCCTGTTAGGGAGAATGTAAACAAGTTTTTATTTTTATATTATTTTGCCATCAGCATGGCTGAAAATCCTATTGCTTGTTGCTGAGCCAAAAATAGAGCATAACATTTAAAATGGAAAAATAAACTGAGAGGAAAAATTTCAAGCCGGCACTTACCGTGTGTGAACTCTGCTCTATTGGCCTGATCTTAAGGCTTCTGTGAGTTTCTTTTCCATTTTGTTTTCCTCTGAAGGAAGTGAAATCCTGTGTTATCACCCTGCAGTTGTGGCCAGTGGTGTCTGTATTTGATGATTTTCTTGGCTGTGTCACCTTTATGAGTGAATTAAATGCAGCGTTCTCCTCTTGGACATGAGAACACGTGAAATTAAGAGACCTCTTATTACCTGGTTGCAGAGCTGGAGGACCTGCAGCAGCTTGAGCCTTCCCAATAACACTGAGACCCCATCCTGGCTCGGGAGTTGTTGCCGTGGTGTTGGGCTGCTTTGGGTCTGAAGGGGGACTTTGGCTGCATCTGCTTCCAGTTGTGTTTGGTGGAGTTTGAGCACAATCCTTGCAGAATCAGAGAGATTTAAAGCCCTGGTGTTTTTGGGGGGGGTTGGGGGCTCTTCTGGTCCATCCCTGTGCAGGTACTGAGTGTGGTGGATCCCATTCAGTGAGATGCTGCTGTCTGGCTACTGCCTCTGTGTCTCCAGGAAGGCTGGAATGAGAGTCAAAGCAGATACTCCTTTTCTGTTCCAAGTCCCTCACAGAGGAGCTGGGGTTGCAGCCCGCTGTAACCCACAGCAGGGCTAAGAGCTTGTAAACAAGAAGCACATCAGGTCTTAATTAGACTGATTGGCACCGTTAATTGCAGTTACAGTGTTTTTCCTACAACTCTACAGAACTGGAATGAAAAGAAATAAGATGTAAGGGGGGAAAACCCAGAGGATAGTGTCAGCCTGACTTGGGAAGGGGTGGGGAGAAAGGAGGATTCCTGCAAGCCTGGGGCTTGCTTGCAGCAGGGGAGAATGTGAATGACTGAACTATGTTTTTAGTAAGAACAGACACATCTGAATCTTGGGTGGGTCAGTGGTGAGAAAGGATTGGGGTCCCAGATGCTGCTGAGAAGGAAAATAGAGGAATCTGAATTTCCTTGGGATTTTTCGTTTACAGTCTGGAGGAGTTCAGTGGAGGGACTGTCTGAACCCATAGCAACCTTCCCTCTAATCCTGGGAGCTGGGAGAGAAACCTGTTGGCAGAGGAAGCTGGTGCTTTTATTTGTGTTAAAGATCAGAGGAAAGAACTGGAAAATTATCTGGAAAATATTAAAATGTGCTGCAATGTTTTGCCCATATAAAGGAGTGTGTTTATAAAGACTTGAAAGACAGCTTTCTATATTAAACAGCATTAATGCCTTAGAATTGTGTTTGTGAAACTAGAACTATTTCTCCCATTGTTTTGTAAACAGCCCAGAGACATGAACTGTGTCACTTCCTTTTGGCTTTCTGGAGTTGGAACAAAGCCCTTCACACCTCTAGAGCTGGAGTTAAATGTACTGTCACCTGCATGAAGCAGTGTGAAATCCTATGCAACTATAACTCAGGCCAAAAAGCCTGAAATAATCTCTGTCTTCCCCTCCAGATCAATGTGGCGATCAGATCATCACTGCAGAATCTCAGAGAGAAGATTGATCAGCTGAGGGAGCTGCTGCTTCGGGCAGTGTCAACACACCAAATGTATCTGTGTAAACATCACTCCCTGACCCTTCTGTGTTCTGGAGCAGTGTGGAAAAATATGCTGTGATTGCCCTGCCACACAGTCTGGGCTTTCCCCTCAGTCCCTTTGCAGAAGACCTTGTCGCTGAAACTTTCTCTGTGCTGCTCTTTCACATTTTCCCTGCAGCTGTAGTGCAGGAAGGGCTGGGAGCCTGGGCCCCTCTGGGTGGTGGGCATGGGGCTGGCTCTGGTTACCTCTGTGCCAAGAGAGCAGCTTCACAGGATGGTCTGAGCCATCTCCGAGCTGCCCTTGTGCTGCCCGTGCTGTGCTGGCACTGCCCAGTGCAGGTGTGTGAGCCAAGGTCACTTGTCCAGCACAAAACTGGCTAATTGGTGTTCTCTCTTGGCCAGGCCTTGATAAAAGGAAGGATGAAGTCTTTTCTGGGCTGTGGGACTCCTGGCTTTGGCTGACTCAAGGAACAACAACAGAGTTCCATCTTCAGAATTATGTCAAAATGCTGCAAAATATGCCTTGGGAGAAAATTGTAGATTTTCTTCTAGGAGTGTTACCAAGTGGCCTGGGTTTGCTGCTCCTCCCATATGCTGGGAGTCAGGCTTAGGAATCAAAGAAGTATGTCCATGCCCCTGAAGGTATCCAAGTGCAATTTGTTTTGATGAGGGAATGTTAAATTCAAGCCTAGTACAGCAGAAATCTCTCCTAAGCCCTGGCCCCTGAGTGCTGTGCTGATGGCCAGGGGTGACACTTCTCTGTCCAGTGAGTGCTTGAGAACAGGCAGATGTTATTTCTCTGGCAGAAAACACACACAAATCAGTTCAGTATTGCACAATCCACTCAGCAGTACTTGTGAGAGGGGTAGCAGTCCTTCAGAAGTCACTGAGGTTAATTTAAAAAAGCAAACACACATCCTCTGTTGAAGCCATAGCACTTCGGGGCATCTTCTCTTTCAGAGACACTGAGTGAATTGTTCTGCTGCACCAGTGGCTGTTGGGATGTTCTCATGAATTGCAAATGGAAACAGATGCTCAAAGGAAATTTTTGGTTGTTCTCTGATCACTTGGCTGGGAGCTGCTCCCCTGGTCTGTGTTAGAGTCTCCAGTAAAAGGAGATGTGAAGTACCCCACTGGTTTTAAAAGCTCTGTTCTGTTTGGGCCTTCCCCTGTTTGTGGCAGTGTGAGCTGGGGCTCTTTTAAGAAGTCTCGTCCTTCCCTGAACTGAACCCATGCAGTCCTGTTACACTGTGAGTATTAGAGAGGAGCCCAGCTGCTTAGGGCTTCTTGGTAATTTATAAAAGAAGAATTTTGTTGGGTTTTGGGGGGAAATGCTATTCTTAATGCTAGTTTGGCAGTAAATGACCTTCCAGTTTACTTACTACTTTGAGATGATGGCATGAAGATCGTTCTGTGGCCACTGTATGAAACTTTTTGTTTGTGATGTGTAAAGTTCAGAAACGCATTCAGAAAAATGTGGCCTATGCTCTTAGATATTGGAGACTTTTCTTGAGTTAGTTACGCTAGCTCACTTTGATGATCAGGGGACCTGATTTATTTTAAGAATGTATAACAGGTATCATTTTATATAATTAAGTTTTTCAATGTTTTTAAGTTTGTTCCTTAACCAAGTGCCATCAGCACACAGCTGGAGGGAGACAGGAGGCAGAATTTGGTGGACGACCTTCTCACACGACATAAACAACTTGAGGCATCTTACAAGAATGAAGGCCCAGAACCAGACACGACAAGGTATGGCACTGTCACCTCAAATGAACAATGGGATCTGTGCTTTGTTTGAGAATAATGTTAAAGCATCCATTGAACTCGTTTAGCTCTACAGGTAGCAAAGGGCATTTAATTTGCTTAGAAATGGTGTGCTGCCTTCAGTGGCAGGGTCATGTATGTGTGCAGAGCTGGGGAGGATGAGGGAGTGGGAATTGCTTGGAAGAGGTAAGAACTGACTGGTCTGTGTAGGACTGGTGGGTGCCACCATGCAAGGTGTGTGTGAATTGTGGAAAGAAAACTTTCAAGATGAGGCTTCAGACAATCCCCAAAGACCACATTGTGTAACAGTCAGCAGGGCCTTCAGATGGAAGACATTTTAGTTTCCATTTCAGTGTGTCCTTCACAGCTGGGGACAGTAACTGTGGTTAACAGTCTTCCAGTCTTACTCTCCTTGTGCCATTCCCACGTAGTCCCTTCCCAGTGGAATGAGGTGTGTTTGTAATCCCCGAGAGGTTCTGTCATGTCCCTGGTCTCTGCCTGACCAGGAGGAAAGGCAGAGCCTTTTTTTTTGAATGTAAACTTCAGGCCTGTTGCCTGAGTTAATCAATTATTAGCAGAGCACACCTTGGGTTTGTTGGGATCACACGGGTGGTGTGTCCATAACAAACAAACCACGTTAGGCACAGATATGATATAATTCTATAAAAAGACATTTTCACTGCAGCAGTGGCACCCTGTGAGCTCCATGTGCAGTGGGGTGAGGAGGATGGGTTGTTAGTGGCCTTCTGGAGTTCATTTTTTGCCTGTGGAATTCCACTCCAAGTGTTTGCTGCACTGGGCTGAACATCAGCCCCGTTGGTGGCTTCAGTTTGTGCCTGTGTGTGTGTCCTGCTGAGGAGCAGGAGTGCCCTGGCTGGGGTGTCCTGGGCTCAGCCTGGAGCTCTGCATGGGCTGGAGAGGGGCCAGGGGTTCACGAGGCTCTTTCTCTTCTGCCTCTTCATTTGTGTTGTAAACACTGATTTTTCTTTCAGACTCCTCTTTCCTTCAATGTATTCAAACTGCCCAATGAATTTATTCCTGGAGGAGAGAAGGGGTAACCATAAACCAGCCTTGTTCCTAAGCTGGTAGCCAGGCTACAGACAGCAAAATGAATCTGCCATTTCCTCATTCCTCTGCAAGCAAAGGGTCATGGATCTACCTTAGCACAGGATTTGGGCCGTGGCAGTTCATTGGAATGGAAGTGGCAGGTGTTGAGGGGCAACTCAGACACAGCCTCATGATTCCCTGGGTGATCTGCTTTCATCCCTGAGCAAACACTCTTGCAAAAAAATTAAAAGCCCCACTGTCAGAGTGTGACTGACCTGTCTCCTGAGCCCACCCTCTCACCTTGTGAGAGTTACCATTCTGGCTAAATTCCAGCACAAATAATTGCGTTTGCACTTCCTAATTTTTCCTTTGCACATTCAAGTGGTCTATGCTGTAGAACGCTGCAGAGCAGAGGTGGAGCTGGAGTGTCTGAGGGCAGAGGTTGCTCACTGTCTGTGGTCAATGAAATTGCTCCCAAGTGCAGGCTGTAACTGGGAAAACTTTGGTTTAAAGCCGCGTATTTTTAAAAAAGTACCATACATTCTCAGGAATTTTTTATGACTCATGGCTATAGGGCCCAGCACCCTTTTTGGTGATATGTGGGAAGCTTTCCTGCAGCAGGGACAGAGTGCTGAGGCCACTGTGGGTCCCTGGGAGCCCTGCACAAAGCTCCCTGTGTGGTCTGGGGCACCCTGTGTGGCTGAGCGGAGCGTCCTCCCCTCTGCTGACCTGTGCTGGAGCTCCTGCCTCTGAGGAGTGGGACTGGACTGCTGCAATGTGCACAGGCTGTAGAAACAGATTTTTAGGGTTTTTTTAATTTATAGTTCGTGCTTCTAAGTGGCAGCAGTTCCTAATGCACTGAATTCACTGGACCCTTTCTGCAGCAAATACACAGCCTGGCATTTTGCATGTGTGAGGTCACTGGTGGGAGAGAGCGTTAGAGCCCTCCTGAGGAAGTTTCTCACCTTTTGCCCTTTGTCTTAGAAAAAAACTTCGTTTACTTTTAACTCCTAATGCTTTTGAAGAAGTGCATGAGCCTTTTTTCTGATGTTCACAGAATCACAAATGGGTCAGGCTGGAAGGGACCACAGTGGGTCATCTGGTCCCACCTCCTGCTCCAGCAGGGCCATCCCAGAGCCCATGGTACAGGATTGTGTCCAAAGGGTTCTGGAATATCCCCAGGGAGGAGACTCCAGCCCCTCTCTGGTCTCTGCTCAGTGCTGGGTCACTGCACCACAAAGAAGATCTTCCTCCTGTCCAGTGGGAACTTCCTGGGCATCAGTTCCTGCCCATCCCTCTTGTGCCATGGCTGGGCCCCCTGAGCAGAGCCTGGTCCGTGCACCCTTTAAAAAGGCAGAGACAACTTTGAAGCTGTTGTGTAGTAAAAAATGTGAGTGTTGTGTCCTGCCATAACTGCTGAAAATAAGACTTTTTTTTCCTGGTTTGTGTTCTTTGTGTATCTTGGAGCAGGTATGAGAGAACACTCACAGTTTTCTGCATTCACATCTGTATATGTGTTTTGTGAGGGTCTGTTCAGTGACGTGGTGCAGGGCTTGGTTTCAGTGTTCTTGTTCTCTGCTGTGTTTGTTACAGCCTGTGCTACCTTTGTTGCTCAGAGAAGCTGTGGCTGCCCCATCCCTGGAAGTGTCCAAGGCCAGGTTGGACGGGGCTTGGAGCAATCTGGGCTAGTGGGAGGTGTCTCTGCCCATGGCAGGGGGTGGGACTGGATGATCTTTAAGGTCCCTTCCCAGCCAAACCATCCTGTGATTTGTGACTGTGATTTGTTTGCCATCTCTGCATCAGCAGACGTCAGTGCAGCACCTGCTGCAGGTCATAAAGCTGCAGACTTTGGTTGAATACAAACAATTGTGTGAGGTTTGGATTCTCCACAGCTTAGTGCAGATCCACTTGGTGTGTTGGCTCTTACATCTCTGGCTGAGTCAACCAAAACATGTGACACAGTAAGTAGGCAAAATGTCTGTGGGGACTGTGATGTGAGAAAGCTCTTGTGTGTCCCTTGCTCTGGGCAGTCCATGAGCTGATACAATCCCTGTAGGTCCCTTCCAACTCTGCATACTCTGGGATTCCGTGATTCTCAGTGATATTGTGTGACATGACCCTTGAAATTGTGGCCATCCCTGCTGTGGCAGGACAGCATTGTCATGGTACTCTTGCAGAACAGGCACAGGGGGAAGATTCAAGCAAGAAGATATCAAGGCAAACGGGAGGAAAACAAAATCCTGTGGTAATTTCACCCTCCTTTAGAAATGATCAGGGAAACCAGTATTTTCCAGCACAGGTTAACATCAGAGAGAGAGTCTTTATTTGCTAGTGTTGCAAGGCTTGATGTTTTATAGTTCTCTTTTAACTTCTTTTATTAAAAATGGGTTAAATTATGCCAACTATTCTGTCTGGTGAATTCACACCCCTTCCAAAGTCTCCTTTGTTTTCAGGGCTACAGGCAGAGACAAAGCCAAGGCCTCGATCTTGTGCCATGAACTCCAGCCCTCCTCTCATGCCTGAGCCTGGCCTGTGTGTGTGTTGGTAGGGAAGGAGATTGGAAAGGGCCTGGAAGGAGCTTGGAAAGGGCTTGGAAGGAGCTGATGTTGGGCACAGAGCCCACAGGTTCAGTAGGGTCCAGCTGCCAATGAGTCCTTGCAGAGTTGTGGCCCAGCTTTGGGTTTGCAGAGGAGGCAGAGCCCACTGGGTGTGTCTGAGGCCAAGTCTCAGCTTTTCCCCTGCATTAGAGAAATCAGCCCCTGTTGTTTGATGAAGTTCTTGTAGTGACACTTCTCCTGGGTTTTGTGCTGGTGTTCTGTATCTAATCCATCTCTGATGTGACAGCACACACTTTGCAGCAGTCCTTCCTTTCATTAACCTTCTTGCACCACTGGTCACATATTTATTGTCCCCATGGCCTGGAGCTGGGAGGGTTTCACCAGAATTAATCTGCGTTTATGTTTGGTCACCATTCAGTGAGTTTTACATCCTTTGAAAGCTGCTGTAAAGCTGTTTCTGGTCATGCAGTACAGTTTGTTAATGCTCTGAGTATTGATCCCAAGTGACAACTGGGGCCAGCACATGGGGCAGGACACTCCTTTCCTTTGGGACAGCATTCCTTCACCTTCCGGCGTGTTGGCCTTAATTAAGATGCCACTGGAATTTTCCAGGGAAAAGGTTGTGCTGTGTGTGTGACTCTGCTTGAGCAGGGTCAGTTAAATTTCCTGTAATTGGTTTTCAGTGGCAATTTCAGTATCTTCTCCCCTTTTCTCCTTGGAGTGAGATCTGTGTAGGTTGTTGTGACAGAGACTGGAATGGGGCAGAATTCCCTATGGATTCACACCCTTTGAAAGGCAGAAGTGGAAGAAGCAACCAGAAATGTTGGCTTTCTGGGAATCCCATGTCAAACTTCTTTGGTCTTTAAACATTTGTGGAGACCAAGGAATTGAAATATTCCTCCTGCTGTCTGAGCAGGTCATCAGGCTGCAGGAGTACATGTCAATCACCAGAGAATAAATAAATTAAGTGTCCTGTCTTGATTTCTTTTGGAATTTCTCAAAAATACAGGTAATTTCTGATAGCTGTGGGAGGCCAAACACCTTCAGTAAGAGCAACCCCAGGTACATTTTTAAAAGAGTCCATATTCTTTATTTCTTTCCTGTGAGTTCCCATTTTTCCTTTTTGGACACTCTCCTGTCAGATGTTAAGGTGATTCCCTCTTGATCCCAACAGGAATTTTGCCTTATGCCAAAAAGGCAACTTCAATCAGTGAGCCCTCAGGTGTTAAGTGCTTTTGGAAATCTGGTGCTGGTTTGTGGAGGGGCAAATGCTCTGTAGGAAATCAGATTTAAAATAGTTGTTTAGGAAGCTTTAGAGCTCCTTCCTTGTGTCCTTCCTCCCTCCCGCTTGTGGCTGGAAGCTCTCCCAGCTGCAGGTGTGGAGTTCTGACCTGGAATGGGATTAGGCTTTAGTGTCTGGCAGGTGGATGGAAAGGGTGGGAGAGGAGGTGAATTGTCCCTCCAGGAGCCCATCCTTGAGAATGCCTGAGGCTTGAGTTGTGAGGTCAGATCCAGGGTGGGGCAGGGTTTTTCCAGGATTAATGTGTCTTTGGCCATGTGGTCATGAGCCATCCTGGTCAGGATTGTCCAACACCCTCCTCACCCCCTTAGCTGTGTCTCCGTGCTTGAGATGTTTGTGTATACTTGGATTTGTAAGGAATAGCAAAGAGGGATTCTTAAGCACAGCAGGTCAAGCCCCACCATTTCAGGCCCTGGGCCTCAGGCTGAGCCCCCAGGCTGTTGCTGAGGCTCAGGGCTCAGCACCCTCAGGAAGGAGTGTCCGTAGCAGGGCAGGTTCAGGGCTGAGCTCCTGTGTGGGTTTTACAGCTGGAGTTTGGTCAGAACTCCCTGAGGTTTCCTGCCCGAGTGGTTTCTGTCCCAGCCGTGTCCCCAGGTGTCCCTGGCCTGGCTGCAGAGGGCACAGGTGCCAGGTGAGACCTGCTTGGAGCCTCTGGGTGGGCTTGGGTGGGCTCGTCCCCTTGGGCAGGGAGTGTGAGGGGCAGGTGAGGGAGTCATTGAGCACTTTGTGACCAGGACTGGTGACTCGGGTAGGTTTGTCCCTCTCCCTTTTGTCTGGGTGTAGTAGATGCAGTTTTTTTCTAGAAAGAATTCTCTCTCCTAGGTCTTATTCCTGAGAAGTGCAGGTGGGCTGTAGAGATGAGACTGTTTTGCTGAGAACTGTGGGTTATAACACATAACCACTGAGCTGGATTATAATTAATATTGTGTCATGTCCAATCCTGCATGGAAAGTAAGGGATGGTGCAGAAAGAAGAGAATAATATTTGATATCAAGAGTGGTGCATGAGGTGAGTGCTCTGTGGTAGGAAGGTGCTGTGCTGGTGGTGTGGGCAGGAGCTGGTGGTCATGGAGCTGCTGCAGAGTGGTTTTGGTCTGCAGTTCCTCTGTCTGCCATCCCACGAGGCAGCCAACATGTGCAGCTTCCAGTCCTTGAAGCCACTGGTACCAGTTAACCCAGCTGCAGGTCAGTGGTGTCAAGACCAAGATGTCATTTCCTTGGACATGAAAACACCAGTTCTTGTGCTAGTGGTTCAGGGGAGTCTTGTGCCAGCTGCAGGGAACGCTGCCCCTTCTGTAGACTTGTTCCTGTGGGGAAACTTCCACCTGGGATGGTGACTGGAGGGGATTTGGAAGTGCCTGTGCTCACATGGCTTCTGGGTTTTTTGGAGGGAGAGAGAGACCTTTGGTTTTGTATGTTAAAATTATACTTGTTTTATTTATTAGCTTGGAGCTTCCTAAAATACACTGCCTGGCAGTGTGAGCAATGAAACCGTGAGAGGATGCCCTGGTTCTTCAGCACTGCCCTGGGGACTGACCTGTGTAGCCAAGCTGAGGTGCCCTGGGTGCTTCAAAGAGCCCCAGTGCAGAACAGTATCCTTGAGGGAATGGTCAAGTGATCATCCACCCCATTGTCATATGACCCAGGTTTTGTTTCAAATCCAGTCTTGCTGATCAGTCTTCTAAAGCCATAAGCCTCGATGTGTGGCCTTGGTCTAAAGTAAGTGCTGGTTGACTAATCTAAGTTACTTGGGAAGTGTTATAAGAATTGCCAGTGAAACAATGCCCTCTGGAAGATAAGCCCTCCCTTGTTAAGCAGTGACATAGCTCCCTGATTTTAAACCCCATCACCTTTTATACTTGGGCTGAGCCTTGTAATTAGTTAAATCTGCTCCTTTAATCAAAAGCCATCCCCACACTCCACTGCTCTGTGACAGCTTCCAAGATTTATGTGATTAACTTGGCGAGGCAGTGGGTGGCTAATTGGATAAGCTTTAATCTTCACACCACCAAAGCGAAACATGGTAAGATCAGAGGAAGGAGGAAGTTCTGCTATGTTGTGTGGGAAGTTAGTTACCAAACATGTCAAAAAGATTATTGTAACGAGCAGACCAGTTGTCATGACCCAACCTACACGAATAGGGCTGATCACTGGGGGACAGAGGGAGCAAGCACTGCAAATTATTTCAAATTTGCTTGCCTTGGCTTTTTTTTAACAGGCAGGAATAGCTGTGCTCTTTTTAGCAAGCAGAGAGCTTTATGTTTTGTCTGCTTTAGTTAAGTAATTTTATCAGATGTTGTTACCCTGGATTTTGTGTCCTTGCCAATTGGACTGCTGAACTGGGTGGACTGAAATGATTTTTCCACCTTCAGAAGAGTAGTTTCTGCCATGTCTGGGTTTGTGAACCTGGTGAGAGTAGGAAATAAAAGAGCATATTTAATCCTCCAAAGTAATGAAGAAAGCTAGGTAATGTGTAAAACTGCATTTCAGGTGTATGTATCCTGGTCTAATCACCCTGATTCCCACCCTCAACAAGTACATGGGAGTTTTAATTGAGGTCTGAAGGGCTGGAATGCAGAAGAATCCCAGCTCCTCTCTGGTGCTGGCACAGCGGGGCAGGCTGGGTGTGCTCTGCTATTCAAACATCACCAGGGTGGATAAGGGAGATGGTGTGGTTTTTAGTTGGTTCTCGTGAAAATATTGCTGTTTATTCTGACAAATCCTTTCTCTCAAGATGGAAGTTCAGTGACCACGTTCCAACATTCAGTGGGCAGAGGTGAAGAGCTCTCCCGTGGTGGGCAGTGCGGGCTGAGCTGCCACAGCCCCTGTGCCTGGAATTTACGGACCCACTCAGTGCTGGGTTGTTTTCCGGCAGTGTCGATCCACCTCACGGCCAGGAGATGTCCCCAGTTCCCCGTCATTCCTCCAGGAACTCGACACGAGTTCTGGGCTGTGCTTGGATTCCCTTCAGCCTGAGCCGTGTCAGCAGCGGGTTCCTGACCCCTCCTGTTGTGCAGAGGGAACTCCTGGCACGGGGCTTTGGCCACAGAGAGCTGTGGAGCACATGTGGGCACCGTGCAGCCTCTCAGAGCATCTCCTGGAGAAGGACGTGGGCTCAATGAAACAAACAGAACAACTGCAAAATTGAAATTTAGGTCTTACTGTAAATAAAAAACACTGAGAATTTATGAGATCCTAAAAACACTCTCTGTTCTTGTGTTGTTTGTGGAAGTGCTTTGGGAAAGAACAGGGAAAATGTAAAGTGGGAATCACAGAATATGCCGGGTTGAAAGGGACCCACAAGGATCACTGAGTGCAACCCTTAAAATACAGAGTTTGTAAAAAGCAAAGCAGAAAGTAAAATGTCCCATTTGTGAACTGCTGTGGAGGAACCAACTTCACCATGACTGTTCCCCAAACCTGAGCTGCAGTTCTGGGTTCAGGTGACTCTCAGTCTGTCGCACAAGGTTTTTGTTGTAGGAGAAACCAAGGAAGAACTGAAAGGCAGAAACCAGAAATCTGGTATTGGGGAAAATATTTAAGTCGTGTTTTATTTTACTGCTTGGATTTATGTGCCCTGGATGTGGAAAACTTGTTTTCAGTTGTCACCAGGGAAGCGTCTGTAACGTGAACAACCAAGCCATAATTCTTTTTCATGCAAACTCATTATTTGATTACTTCTTCGTTCAAAAATATGTGTTCCTGGCTTCTTCTTCAGGTTGGTGCCAGTCTAGGAAATTCAGGAAGGGAGCTGTATGATGTTCATCTCCAGTTTCTGAAATGCAGGAGTGTTCCTGCTTAGGTTTGGTGAGGATTGCAGGGAATCAGAAGTCTCATCTGATTCGCATCTGTATCTTCTGTTGGAAGCTTTGAGACTGTAGCAGTGTTTTGATAAGTTTGTGTTTTGATCCCAGGGCAAACGCAGGAATAATATGCATTCCCAGGAATCCACATTCTTTTTGTAGCAGTTTTGAGTGCTGTGTGTTCTACATCAAACAGCATTTAATATGGGTATATATTTCAATATATATTTCAATATTATACAGTATATGCTATACATTTCACTCTGTAACTTAATTGTTCACTGTAAAATGAATTCTCTCCTTCCTTACCACTTCCAGGCAGTGTTAAGAGAGCCTGTGAGATGGGTTTGTCTTTGGAGATCGCCAGATTTCTTCTGTGCTTGTAGAGAACCCCATGGAGTGCAGCAAAGGCCTGTGCTGCTGTTGGTCAGCCCATCTGGGAGGGGCAGATTGTACAATAAGGGGGATTTGTGTTGAAAATTACTTACTGAAGTTGTTTTCAGATCGAGCCTCATGACAGGAGGGGTCAAACGAGGTGTAACCAACCCATGGCTCTTGGAAGAATCGGAGGAAACCAGAGGGCTTGGCTTTGATGATCTCAGGCAGCAGCAGCGAAGGATCATAGAAGGTACAAGAGCCTTTCTGGCTGTGAGCATCTCTGGCACTCTGAGAGGAGCTCTTATTTGAACATGAATACAACAACCTGTGCTGGAGTTTTCTTACCTGGAGGTGTCAAACATAACAGCTCCAGGTGGATGTTTTCTGTATTTGCAGGAGCAGCATTGTGCTTGTAATATTCTTAACCTGGAAACATCATAAATGGAATTTTGAACGACCTGATTTTGACCATATTGATGGTTTTGGTTTGCAGTGGTGATCACAGTAATTGCACTGGGTGCAATGGTGGTGTTGGGGCCATGGGATGTATTGTTGGGTTGGAACTAGGTAAGAATTAACTCACCTAAAAAGGGTCTTTAGATTTCGGCCATCAGCATCCATAAGGAATGTCTGACTTTGGAAGTGTTGCCTGAGGACATCAGGTTGTTGATGAGATAATTTCTGTGCAATTAAAATGTTGGAAGTGAAAATTAAATCAGTCTCCAGATAAGATCCACTTCAGCCTGCACAGAAGTACGTGTGGGCACTGCTCAGGTGGTCTGAGCTCTGCCTGGATGGTTCAGGGAAAACCTCAAGCTGCATTTTTAATTACACCATAAGTACTTAAAGGGAGGCTGAAGGAGGTGTTGGGGGGCCANGTTCTGGGTTCAGGTGACTCTCAGTCTGTCGCACAAGGTTTTTGTTGTAGGAGAAACCAAGGAAGAACTGAAAGGCAGAAACCAGAAATCTGGTATTGGGGAAAATATTTAAGTCGTGTTTTATTTTACTGCTTGGATTTATGTGCCCTGGATGTGGAAAACTTGTTTTCAGTTGTCACCAGGGAAGCGTCTGTAACGTGAACAACCAAGCCATAATTCTTTTTCATGAAAACTCATTATTTGATTACTTTTTCATTCAAAAATATGTGTTCCTGGCTTCTTCTTCAGGTTGGTGCCAGTCTAGGAAATTCAGGAAGGGAGCTGTATGATGTTCATCTCCAGTTTCTGAAATGCAGGAGTGTTCCTGCTTAGGTTTGGTGAGGATTGCAGGGAATCAGAAGTCTCATCTGATTCGCATCTGTATCTTCTGTTGGAAGCTTTGAGACTGTAGCAGTGTTTTGATAAGTTTGTGTTTTGATCCCAGGGCAAACGCAAGAATAATATGCATTNCCTTAAAATACAGAGTTTGTAAAAAGCAAAGCAGAAAGTAAAATGTCCCATTTGTGAACTGCTGTGGAGGAACCAACTTCACCATGACTGTTCCCCAAACCTGAGCTGCAGTTCTGGGTTCAGGTGACTCTCAGTCTGTCGCACAAGGTTTTTGTTGTAGGAGAAACCAAGGAAGAACTGAAAGGCAGAAACCAGAAATCTGGTATTGGGGAAAATATTTAAGTCGTGTTTTATTTTACTGCTTGGATTTATGTGCCCTGGATGTGGAAAACTTGTTTTCAGTTGTCACCAGGGAAGCGTCTGTAACGTGAACAACCAAGCCATAATTCTTTTTCATGCAAACTCATTATTTGATTACTTCTTCGTTCAAAAATATGTGTTCCTGGCTTCTTCTTGAGGTTGATGCCAGCCTAGGAAATTCAGGAAGGGAGCTGTATGATGTTCATCTCCAGTTTCTGAAATGCAGGAGTGTTCCTGCTTAGGTTTGGTGAGGATTGCAGGGAATCAGAAGTCTCATCTGATTCGCATCTGTATCTTCTGTTGGAAGCTTTGAGACTGTAGCAGTGTTTTGATAAGTTTGTGTTTTGATCCCAGGGCAAACGCAAGAATAATATGCATTCCCAGGAATCCACATTCTTTTTGTAGCAGTTTTGAGTGCTGTGTGTTCTACATCAAACAGCATTTAATATGGGTATATATTTCAATATATATTTCAGTATTATACAGTATATGCTATACATTTCACTCTGTAACTTAATTGTTCACTGTAAAATGAATTCTCTCCTTCCTTACCACTTCCAGGCAGTGTTAAGAGAGCCTGTGAGATGGGTTTGTCTTTGGAGATCGCCAGATTTCTTCTGTGCTTGTAGAGAACCCCATGGAGTGCAGCAAAGGCCTGTGCTGCTGTTGGTCAGCCCATCTGGGAGGGGCAGATTGTACAATAAGGGGGATTTGTGTTGAAAATTACTTACTGAAGTTGTTTTCAGATCGAGCCTCATGACAGGAGGGGTCAAACGAGGTGTAACCAACCCATGGCTCTTGGAAGAATCGGAGGAAACCAGAGGGCTTGGCTTTGATGATCTCAGGCAGCAGCAGCGAAGGATCATAGAAGGTACAAGAGCCTTTCTGGCTGTGAGCATCTCTGGCACTCTGAGAGGAGCTCTTATTTGAACATGAATACAACAACCTGTGCTGGAGTTTTCTTACCTGGAGGTGTCAAACATAACAGCTCCAGGTGGATGTTTTCTGTATTTGCAGGAGCAGCATTGTGCTTGTAATATTCTTAACCTGGAAACATCATAAATGGAATTTTGAACGACCTGATTTTGACCATATTGATGGTTTTGGTTTGCAGTGGTGATCACAGTAATTGCACTGGGTGCAATGGTGGTGTTGGGGCCATGGGATGTATTGTTGGGTTGGAACTAGGTAAGAATTAACTCACCTAAAAAGGGTCTTTAGATTTCGGCCATCAGCATCCATAAGGAATGTCTGACTTTGGAAGTGTTGCCTGAGGACATCAGGTTGTTGATGAGATAATTTCTGTGCAATTAAAATGTTGGAAGTGAAAATTAAATCAGTCTCCAGATAAGATCCACTTCAGCCTGCACAGAAGTACGTGTGGGCACTGCTCAGGTGGTCTGAGCTCTGCCTGGATGGTTCAGGGAAAACCTCAAGCTGCATTTTTAATTACACCATAAGTACTTAAAGGGAGGCTGAAGGAGGTGTTGGGGGGCCAAGCCTTTATCCCATTGAAGGGAAGGGGGTCCTGCCCATCCCAGAGTGTTTGGCTCCCAGTCTCATTCTGTGCTGAGCACTGACCCTCCAGCCTCCTGCAGCTCTTCTTGTGCCACTTCCTGGCAGATTTGGGCCAGGAGATCTGCACATTTTGGATAAGGGGCTTCCTGAGGCCTGTGTGGTGCCTGCAGACTGGCAGTTCCTCACAGAGGAGTGTCTGCAGAGGTGGGAGCACATCAACTTTATCTGCCCCTTACGTCCCCTCTCCCTCAGGCTCTCCCACACGCTCCATATCCTCTTGCAGCTTTAAAAAGCCATTTGAATTCTTTGGTGTTTGCATCACCTGTTTTCTTTTCATGTTAAAAGTTGCTTGGAAAATTTAAAAAGGCTAATCAGGAGCTCTTTCTCTGTGCCAGAAAATCCCCTGCATTTATGACTGAGTAACAACTGAATGCTGAATTCTTGGATTTTAATTTTTTTGGGAGGACCCTCAGTAGAATGTCCCAGCCAGGCCAGAGAAATTAATTACTCATCATTCCCATTATTTTAAGAGTGCTGTTGCCATAACAATTAGTTTTCATGTTGTGTTGATGTATTGAACTTAACACATTTGAGCTCTCTAAGCACAGAGTAGATATTTTTCTTCACTTCTACATATTTTATGTAGTATGGCATATCAGCAGCTTTTTAATGTAATTTAATACATTTTTCTGGTGCAGAACAAGATGCTGGACTCGATGCTCTTTCTTCAATCATATCCCGGCAAAAGCAAATGGGACAGGAAATTGGGAATGAGCTGGATGAACAGAATGGTAAGAACAAGATTTTGCCTCACTTTTGTGTAGGACTGGGATTTGTTTTTGCACACTCCTCATGCAACTGCACGTCTCTCTGCCCACAAAGTACCCAGATGACGCTGTAAAGATTGATTTACGAGCAACCACTGCAGATTCTCTCTGTTCACCACCTGATTTCATTGTGTTTCACTCCATTCCCAGTTGTGTGTGTACAATGTGCAACACTTGGGAAGTTTTTCCCAAGCCTGCCCTTTGAACAGAAAGATTGGTGATTACTGCTCTAAAGCACAGAATTAATTTTCTCCTCAATCTTTTGCATTTTTCTGCTTTATGACAGTTTTTATGGTAAGCTTTTATATGTTGTAGGGTTTCACTTGAGCATTCCCACTCTGTATCTTTCTTTATTAATGAAATGGAAAATTATTGAGCCAGCAATTAAAGGGGAAGGATTGCACTGTTTGCTGCAAATAATTTGGATTTGGAAGGTTTTGTGGCAGCGAGTGTAGGATCAAATTAAGTGCAATATTGCATTAGAAGAGCACCTATTTTCTTTAAAACCAGCCAGTGTCCTAGTGGTGGAATTGCCCTCCTGGTAGATACGCTTTGTGACTCACTTAATTGTCCCCATGACATGAAGTGGCCCTGGGAGAGCAGATCCTCCAGCCCTCCTGACTTTTCATTTCTTCCCATATGGGAATAGTTCAATTAGAGCTGTGGAGCCCTGCCAGCTTTCTCCCTCACACAAGGGCTTCACCCATATGGTTTATCCTTGACTGGTGTTGTGCTTCACCAGTGAGAAGGGAACTGTCCTTTTACTTGCTAATAAATGGTACGCTTAAATCAGCTTCTTCCTGCAATGATAATTTCCCCCTTGTGTCGCTCTGCATGTCTGTCCAGGGTGGGGGCTCCTAAAATAACAGGCACTAACATGAAGTACTACTTGGGAGCTCCATTCTGAAGGAGAGCTCAGTACGAGGATGACTTTCTCCTGTTTGCCTTCTGTACAAGGCTGAATCCAGGAGGGAAATGAAATGTCTAGAATGTCTTTGTTTATTAGTCTGAAGGTTGTTAAGCAATGGTTTGTGCAGCTGGGAGAGACTGTGCTTAGTGGTCTTGTCATATTTTGATCCTCTGCCCCGTGTGAGTAAAGACATTTTCAATTAGAGATCTCAGTTCATAGGTTTCTTCTATTAATCGTTGTTTAAAAAGTCATATTAATTGCCTTTTGTTGCTCCAAATAGAAAACAGGTGGGGAGCATGGCCATGTTTACTGATTCTCTTGGTTTCTCATCAGGAAAATATACGATCTCTGTCCCATTTCCCTCTGTTGGGGTGGGGGATGTTTTCCCAAATCCTTATGTTTTTGGGACCCTGAAGGTACTGTTTCTGTACTGTCGCATTTCTGTATGACATGCCAGACTTTTTCAAAGAGCCTTGAAACATCTGTGAAATGGGAAGGGATTTAACCTTCTTATTCACAAATAATGCAAATAGTGCCAGTGTTGTCTTATGTTTTCATGTGAGCTTGTCTTTGAGCTTCAGGCAACTTTTTCGAGAAACATGGAGACTTTCCCAAGTGCTTGGAGTAAGAAATAGTGAGGATTGTCTGTGCTGACTGTGGCCAGATCCTGAGGAAACTGCTCAGATCCTGAGATTCTGAAGAGCTGCTCAGATCTGCTCCTTGCTGTCCTAGAACCAAGAGCGTAAAACATTCCAGCAATGCACGGAGTGTCATTTGTAGATGTTTAAGTTGTCCAGAATAGGTGGGAAATAGCCTGCCTTTACAGATGGAGAATCAGATCACTCAGCTCTTGGCTTCTTCACTGCTGGGCAAGTGGAACTCCTGTGTTTCCGCGGACTTTATGCAATCCCTCTTTTTTTGTTCTCTTTTGTGGATACAGGGGGATAAGGTTGGGCATTTTGTTGCCACTGGCACCCTGGAAAAACTGAACTCCCCTGCAATATTTTCCAGGGGCTGCTTTCCCTGTGCACATCTTACTTCATGCCCTGTGCTTAACTATGTGCAGGCTGTGCTCAGGCTCTCTGCCAAACCCGTGTCACCGCTCCACGCTCAGGTTGATGAGGATAACTGCCCTGTAATTTCCCCTTCCTTGGAATCTCTTTCCTTCCTAGTGCTGAGTTATAATGGCATCGTCTGTATTGTGGGGAGGCAGGGGAAGTTCATCTTCAATAAGTGCTGCTTCGATATTTCATTTTCTCTGAGTCAGATTTTCCATCAAATTGCCTGTTCCTGCAGGAAGTTGGATTTCCACTTCCTGACCTGCTTTGAATGTTCCCACCTTTTGCAACTAAGTAGGTGCCTTTAGTTTTTTCTG
Organism: Campylorhamphus procurvoides; assembly: GCA_013396655.1. NCBI lineage: Eukaryota > Metazoa > Chordata > Aves > Passeriformes > Dendrocolaptidae > Campylorhamphus > Campylorhamphus procurvoides. The sequence continues at coordinate 18,875 of WBMV01000078.1, forward strand.
TTACTATGATAAAATATGGTTTAATTCAGAAGTAGCTGATAATGTCCATTAACGAGTCAGATTTGAGGGGAACTTGGTACTTACTTTATAGACAACTTGTTCCCTCTTTTCCCCTTCCCTGGCGTCCTAGGCTCTCTGCTCAGGGGAGATACTTGCACTTCCCAGCTCCCTGAGGTGGCCAGAGGTATTTTCCCTGGAGTGCCACTTGGTGTAGCTGTGCCTTTGCAGATGTACAAGTACTGAGGGATCCTGATTAATTATGCAAAGTTTACTTCTCAAGTGGAGTTAGTACATGTGAGTTCCTTTGTGTTTGTTAAATGACTGAAAAATTATTAAACTTTGCCTTTGGAAGGGAGGTTACTTGGCTGTATCTATTTTTCCTGCCCTGGTGGGCTGGCAGGCAGGAGGAGGAGCAATGCTGGGTGAGGGTGTCAGTGGGCTGTGGTGGTCCCTGTGCCCTCTGGAAGGGTGGGTGACACTGACCTTGCTTTGCTCCGTGTCTTTCTACTCTAAGCATCCTCTGTAGTTAGCAGGGATTGCTCAGGTGGGATCCCTCCAGCCTGCCTGGCGCAGCAGGGCCTGGAAAAGCCCCTTTCCCACAAGGATAAAGCCAGCCTGGGCTTGGAGAGAGGTGGCTGCTGTGCAGAACAGATGAGCCCCCTCCTTGGATTTTTTTGTGAGGCATCCAAGTTTTGATTGGAGTCCCCTGTCCTTCTTCACTCAGGTTTTCAGTGTAGCCTGTGCTGCAGATTTTATGGCTCTGCTTAAAGCCCATGGGCCTTTGCAAACCTCCTGAGCGGAGTATTTTGCACTGATGAGCAAAGTAGGAGTAGGGTACCAGAAGACATTGTCTTTTTCCAGCCTCAGGAGTCTGCTAGCAGTGGGGATTAGCAAAAGAATTTTCCCATCATTAGCTCCAAATTTGGCCCCAGAAAACTTTCTGTAATCCTTTCATCTGTTCCATTAAAAAAAAAAGAAAGAAAATAGTATAAATGGCCTCTGGCCCTGTTGATGAGGCAATCTAATCTACTGCAATAATTGTGGAAGAATGCTTTCAGAAATTGTGAATGCTGTTTGTTTTACCCTTATAGAGATGTTGTTTTCTCATTGTGACATGCTTGCATGAGAATGTTGTACTCTGGGATGAATAGTAAATATTGGGAGCTTGCAAAATTTGTCGTGTTTGGCATTTTTACCCTGTCACAGTCCATTTGATTTGCACCATTGAGGATGGATTCTTTTGCTTCCAGTTCCTTTAAAGTTTGTATCAGAGTATAAATAAGTTCATAAATAGATAAGCTGCAGAACCAGACACTGATTATGTCCTTTTACTGGTTAAGAAATTGCTGTGCACAGTCAGGGTATTCTTAACCAAAGTGGATCATTTTAAGTAAACGATCTCTCAAAATAATCCTTTAATTATATGATTATGTAACATTTTTAATTTCTTGTCAAAATCAAATTTCCAAAACCAACCAAAAATTTTAGCATTATGTTTCTGTTTACAATAGCTTTGCAAATCAAGGTTGCTGTGTCACCTCTGGTCACAGTGGGTGGCACAAAAGCCACCAGAGAGACTCAGCTCAGCCTGGTGTGTGATTTTTGTTACCCTGACCTGACATCCACATACTCAAGACTGGAGCTGTGTTCTGGCTGATGCTCTGCACACACATAGAGGAATATTCTTGTATCATCAATAAAGTGAGTGAAACTATTTGTGGGGATGCAGCTTTATTGAAAACAGGATCAGGAATGGGATCCCCCTCTCCCAGGGCAGGGCTCAGTCCCAAGCCCATCACTCCTGCTGCAAACAGCCCAGGAGGGCATGGACAGTAAAGGGCTTCTCCTATAGATTATTTACATATCTATTGCATAATCAAAAAGGAACCCTGCAGTCATTTCACAGTTCTGTTGTTAAGGGCATTTTTGCTATAATACAAACTAATCACCGTTGTGTACGGGATGTGTTTGAGTTATGAGATTCAGACCAGTGGGGCTCTGGATTCATTGCATCATTGTTAGGATTCATTTGTAAATAAGAAATGATTGAAGATAAAATTTTTAGAAATGTTCATCATCTTGTCTAAACAGTGTCTGTTTTCATCATGTTCAGTTCCAGCCTTGCATGCTGTGACCCCCTTGGGAGCTGGCTGTTGTCCTGGTCGGTGGGCTTGGAGGTGTTCAGCATTCCTTGGGAGAGGCTGAGCACCAGCAGGTTCAGGTTTTCTGAAAACCTCCATAGAGAAGCATCTGTTTTTAATCATCAGATGTAAAATAACCATCCTTGGCCTGACTGACCTCACACTACGCAGATAGGTTTTAATTTTGCTGCCCGAGCTTATTGTGTGGAATAGAAACAATTTCAGTGTTACTGAGGCTTTATTGCATTTTGTTTAGGTGAATTGAACCCTTCTTAGGGGAAAATAAACCCCCCATTAAAACATTGCTTTTTGTCATGAGTGATCTAAATAGTGCAATACTTATGCTCCCCACTCACAGTTGGGCAATGCTAAAACTGAGGTTACTGGCACTTCTTGCACGTATTTCTAGTCTCTAAAACATTGGCATGGTGTTTTCTGCAGGTCCTGCCTCATTTTGTGTGTAGGACTTAATCTTGTCTGGGGTCGAGTTGTACGTTTGTGGTGACAAAAGCTGTTTGTAAGGTCTCTGCCTCATTTCTTCCAGGTGTGGGAAAACATTTTGAGACTAAGGCATGGGTTGTAAGAGGGTTTTGTGGCAGCAGCAGCAGATAAACGTTGCCTTAGAGCATAAAAGTGTGTCTGCTCCTGCCCAGGAGCTCCCTGTGGTGGTGGTTAACCCAGCTTAACAGAGCTTTTCCAGAAGTGATTCCCTCGGTGTGTCTCACTTGGCATCGTGGGCTCTGGTTTGCCGAGGTTTTGGGCACTGGTGCTTGGCAGGACTTGGTGCAGGCCGTGCTCTGGGTGTAATGAATCATGGAATGGTTTGGGCTGGAAGGAACCTTTAAGGATCATCTAGTCCATCCCCCATGAAGTCTGAGGAATTCTACAATGAGGAATGTAGAATCTTTTAGTTGTAAAAGACCTTTAACATGACTAAGCCCAACTGCAAACTTGACACTGCCAAGTCCACCACTAAACCATGCCCTGAAATATATGAAAATATATTAAATATTGTTTGGAAGGATAGATAAGGTTTGGTTTGCCTGTGGCTTTTAAAAAAGAGAGAGGTTCAAACCTCTTTTACTGACCAAAATAAACCTTAACTATTAGTTTTCCTATTTTCCTTCACAGTTGGGATGATAGTGTTTCATCTCCCAAGGAAGCTGTCAAAAATCAAAATACACCTGTACCTGCTGTCATGAGGGGCATTGTGAGAAGGTTTTAACTCTGCAGAGCTGAACTGGAGTTGTGTGCAGTCCATAAGGAATGCAGTCTTGTGCTGGCTGATGAGGATAAAACAATTTATTTGGTATCTCTCCAGGAAGTGACCCTGCCCGTGCTGCCTGTTGAAGGAGCTGGTGCTGGAAACCAAGGTTACATTGAATTTGCATTGCTTTGAGTAATGTATCTACACTAAAGAGAATTATTTGTAGTGTCCCCTAACCTTTTAAGGGCAAGACTGCTGCTACAGTGTTTCCAGTGTTTATTTATCCGTGAAATTTTCTGGTATTCTTAAAAAGAAAACTGGAAAAAGCGGGGAAGCTGCTCCAGTGTGGATCTGTCTGCAGGCCTGGGTCAGCAGCCAGCTGGGAACCTGCACAGGGTAATTTCCCGGGTGTTGGGTGATGTGGAGCAGCAGGAGGGAAGTGTGACATGTCTTCTCGTGGCTTCACAGGGGATTGCTGACAGCAGAGGGAAGAACAAGGAGTGATCATCTTTGTGCTGCCCTTCAGGCTTTGTGGGATGGGTTTCCAGCAGTCAAACTGGGACAGCAAAACAAACTCCTTGTAAGTATTGGTGAGGTGTTAGGGCTGTGTTAACTCCCACTGAGTCCTTGTAAGAGTCATTTGTGTCAAATGGCGCTGGATTTTTTTGCTGTGGGAGAGCTTTATGAGTAAGGGAAAATAATTTGGTGTCATTTGAACTTAGAATGGCTCTGATGCTGTTGCATGAGACTTTCTTGTACGTAGTCTGTGGAAACATGGGTTCAAATGGTCAGCCTTCAAGTAGGTGTGTCATGGACTGGATAAATGTCCTTAAGAATGGGCTGTTCCTGGGTGGAATAGAAACACGGTTAGAGCCCAGCTCTGTGGGGCTTTGTGGTTCTGTTCCACACTGAGGGTGAGACAGGGATGCTGCAGGACAAGTGTGTTTGCTCACCTCCTGTGTCATACAGAGGTGGGAAAGGCTGCAGCTCCCTTGGGAGCAATGCTGGAACTCCTCTGAATGATCCCGAGAAAACACAGTGACATTCAGGCTGGCTTCATCCTTTGAAGAGGTGTCTGCAAAGGATGACCCTTCTGGGGGGTGTAGGCAAAATAAAGATGAATATGGTGAATAAAGTCCACTCTCAAACATGAGCCAGTAGTAAAGTAGTGTGGAAAAGGCTCTATGGGAGCCACTGGTGTTTGGAGAACGTGCTCTTCATTACTCTTAGCACTGAGGAGGAGGCAGCATTGAGAGTGATGTGGACCTGGGCAGGGGACACAAAGGGTCATCAAAAGTGTGATTCAAAGCACTGCTCCTGGTGGGAGCACCCACCAGGAATGGTGAACTGCTGGGGCAGCTGCACTTGAAGGGAGGGAAGGCTGAGATGGGAACACCAGGTTCTTGAAGAGTGATGCAAGCTGGTTCATGAGGGAAGGGAGGCTTTTGGGAATGGGACTGAGTGGAGGTCAAAAGGAGCAGGCAAACCCTTCCAACAGCAGCGATGTAGCCTGTCAGGAGGTTGGGAAGGCCTTGTTGTGGGACATCTCTCAGAGCATTTGTCATTCCAGCTTCAGCTGAGTTAGAGCAGGAGATGGACCAGACAACTTTTTTTCTGCTGTGACCTTCTCCAGCTCTCTTTCCTCTGTCTTCTACAACTTGGCTTCCTTCAGACTTCTTATTCTGCTGCTTTTATTGAGTTGATCTTTCATCTCCCCTTCTGAATGTGTCTAATCCTCACTTTTGAAACCACCCATCAGTATTCCAGCATTCTTGCTCCACTAGTTCCCCTCCTGGGTCCTTTTCCATCTCCCTCTGACTTCCCTGTGTGTCCCTGTGAAAGCACTGGGGTTCAGTGGCTCCTGGGGTCACTGGGGAGTCCTAACGTGGAAGAAACAGCATTGTTCTCAATGTATTGGTTGAAACTTCGATTTCATTTTATTTTGTTAAATTCATTGGAAGCACACATCCAAGTTGGGAATCTTGAGCCTGAGTTGGTAGAGTTTTTCATCATTTTAAGCCACTGAAAGTAGGGCTGGCTCCTCATGGGAAGCAACAAATGGCCTCAATAGCGGGTCTTGCTACCGAGCCTATGTGTGGATTTTTGTTGCACTCTGGTCACATAATAGTGGGAGATAATACTTTTAGTATTTTTTACAGCTTGATGAAGCACTTAGAGAGACAGATAAACCAGCAAGGCACAACATGGCTGGGGATAAAAGCGCCGCGCTCCTGTCGTGGGCCCACGCTCCGAGTCCTCACACACACACACAATGAGCCTGTCTGGCCTCTTGGCACGGGCAGCCTTTTTCCTTGAATAGTTCAGGCTGTAAAATAACTGTTCAACATTTGTCTTCTCAATTATGTGGATTTTTCCACAGTTAGTCAATCCCTACCTCACCCACCCCGCGGTGGGGAGGGGGAAGCTGTCTCCCTTCATCTGTCTGCGCGGTGATCACAAACGCTGGAGGAATTGCCGCTGTGGAAAAATGGGCTCCAAACTTTTTTTTTTTAAGCCTTTCAGGGCTTTTTGATAAGAATTATGATCTTAAGCATCTTGTTTTTTAAGCCTTTTCTTTGGTTTTCCAGCAGGACTTATGGAGAGCTCTAATAAGACTCTAAGCCTCAACTTTTAGTACATGAGAGTTTCCCATCTGCTTCTTCAGGCGTTTGATTTAAACTGTTTAAAAAGAAAACAGAACCTAACTGTAATTGTAGATTTTTCAACACTCTGGTGGTTTTTTTCCATGTTAATTTAGCTTTTCCCCCATTCAAAAAATCTCAGATTGAGACCATAGGGAGGGGATTTGTTTTCCCAGCCTGCTTTCCTACTTCTTTAGGGTGTCTGTCTGTCATGCGTCGTAAAGAAGCAGGAAGGCACAAACCAGTCTGTTCTCCTTTACAGCCTCTTTTTGGTAAATCCCTACCTGTCTGGGAGCAGCTGGAATTCTATATCCTGACCTTAGAGTCACTGCTTTTGGAAAAGAAAGGCAGGGGATAAATTGTCCTGTGCAGAACAGCCTTTCCTGGAGGATCTAGGAAAGCATTATGGGAGTTTCCATGTAATTTTATTTATTTTACCCTCATAGATGCACCAAGAGGTATACCTGGCTTGTTCTCCTGAAAGGTTTTTGGCTGAATTGGGGATAGTTTTAAGGTTTAAGATGAAACAGGATCCCAAATACCTTCTTTCTCCCCCTGAGCTGGTGTTCACTGTGAGCAAGACATGTCTGCTTCAGTGTTTTCACATGATGGCATATTGCTGTCTCTGGGCAGTATTTTACTCTCGAGTTGTTAAGCACCACTTAGGCTAAAAATAATATTTTATTTTTAAATATTTGCTATTTGTGGCAGTGAAATACAGCTCGAGGGTTCCTACTTCAGTTTACACTTTGAAAGACTCTAACTTTAGTGCTTCCTCTCTGCCTTCCCCGATTTTGTTGATGTTTTAAGGGGGGAAGAAAGAGACGAGTGCTCTGTCCCACATCCCCAGGCATTCTTGGGGAAGAGGAGTTATTCGGGTTGAAAAGGAAGTCATGGTTGGTGGGAACCAGATGCTCTTGCGTCATGGTGATTTTGGTGAGGGGACTGGTGGGTGCTTAATAGGCTTTTAATAGATTTCCCAGAAAACTTGTAGCATTGAGGGCTGAAAGGTTACAACGCAGGGGAGAATAAGAAAACCATGTTTCTGGGCACGTTGTTATTGTGAGGTATTGCTGGAATCTGCAGAGTGCTTTGAACTGGGTTTACTCACCACCGAACTGGCTGGTGAGGGCTCTCCAGCACATTCTCCTGGTTTTCCCATTACCTCCAAGTGTGTGTCCAGCTCATCTCTCCTCCTTTCTTTTCATGGACAAACTATCCAATCTTGCCTGTTCTGGTTATTGGGTAGAATATGTTGGTTTTCTGCTACTTATGTCAAGTCCTAAGAAGATGATGAGTTCCCATGCCCCAAATCCCTGATTCTCAATCCTCTCACGTTGGTGAGTGTCCAGCACATCTCACAGTTCCAATTTGTTGCTCTCAGGCAGGTGGGGTTGGGTTGAGACAACAAGATCAATTCACAGGTGCAGCTCTGCGGGTGGATTTGTCAATTAAGTTTTAAGTGTTGGTTTAAAGGAAGTTGAAGTGCCAGAGTTGTGCCTGTAGTGCTGTTTTTTACAGGGAGGTTTTAGTCTCTTCTGTGTCAGACCTTTTTGTTTAATTAGATGTGCGAAAAGAAGTTTGGATACAGTGGTATGGAGTTGAGGTGGGGTGGGAAAGCAGGATATAGTGCTGGTTCCCAGAGCTCAGCACTGAGCTGGGGGTGGGTTGGTCAGGACAACCCTTCCTGTGCCCTGGAGGGATTGGGATTCATGTGTAGTGAAGCATTCCAAGTGTGCAGCAGCAGGTGGGACCCTGGATGGATGCAGTGAGGAGGCTGATGGCATCAACTCCCAGTGGTGCTGTGGAAAATCCCTTCTGGAGTCAGCCCTGAAACACAGATCTGCTTGTGGCATGTGCATGGAAAACTGATAGAGCCTGTTGGGATCAGCCATTGACAGGCAGGTTCACTTCCTTGGTGATCTGTCTGCAGTGGATGAATGGGATTTAGGGAATGGCCTTGGGAGCCAGCACCTCTCAGCCAGGAAGTGAAATGCAGCATCTCCAGGGCTCTGACCATGGGAAGAGCAGGAAGCAGGATAGGGCTGGTGCTTTGAGTGCCCCTGTGTGGGTGAATCTCTGTGGTGCAGTGTTTGAGTGGGCAACGTGGCTCTCCTGCTTGTTTAAATACTGCTTAGGTGTTTGTTGAATCAGGGCTGGAAATGACGGAATTGTTGGAATTGGGAGGGCCCTCTGGGGATCAGCCAGTCCAACCCCCTGCCCAGGCAGGGTCACCTGGAGCAGGTGACACAGGAGTTCCTCCAGGGGGGTCTGGAATGTCTCCAGGGGGGAAGACTCCACGCACTCCCCAGGCAGCTGTTCCAGGCTCTGCCACCTCCATGGACAGGAGTTCTTCCTCAGTTTGAGGTGGAACCTGTGGTGTACTGGTTTATGGCCATTGCTCCTCGTGCTGTCTCTGGGCACCACTGAAGGCAGGTGCTTGGCCATGCTCAGCCGCTGGAACCAGAGTGTACACAGGGCAGGGCAACTTGATGGAAGCCGAGGGAAGAGCTGGTAACAGTTGCTTCCTCAAAGCTGTATTTCACTCATAAACTTAATTAATGTGAAATAAACATGGGATTCTTTTGAAATGGTAAAGTTAATATCTTAAGTCTTCCTGAGATTACTTAAAAAGAGATAAAACAACTGTGCTATGACTATTATTCTAAATTAAAATAAAATAAGTAACTTCCTTGCAAGCTTGAGTGGAATGAGTCTTGAGTGTAAACTCTTAGTTTGAATTGCTGATCTATTAAAATGTGTTTTCTTCCTGTGCATTCCAAACTAAATAAGCTGATACAGGTATTATCCAGTTCAGGCCATGTACTGTGAAAAGTACTCTGCTTTGTTGCCTGACTGAGTCCTCCCTGCAGCCCCAGCAAGCGCTGGGTGGGGGTGGGATGTTGTTGTGGCTCCCACTTGTCAGACACCAAGAACTAGAATGATCCTGCAGTATGACAGTAGTCCAGGTCTTGGACGTGGAAGGAGATGAAATTCCTCTTTACACTCTCCCAACAGTTTTATAAGAAACACTTCAGCATGAGGGGAATAAATCACAAATGGTACATACGGTCCCATAACATGAAATGTCTGGCACTGAAGTGCAGGGGCACAATCATATATGGCTTTTGGCTCCACTATGCTGAAGTAGCTCCAGGGATGTTTGATCTCAAAATTTTGTTGGAAATTCTCTTACAGAACCAAGTTTGCTGAAAAATGCTGGTTTGAGTCCAGTCTTTAGTCTGAAACATCTGGGCCTGACGGCCTTGTTCCAAGCTCAGGGTAGGAATTCAGGAGATACCTTTGTGATAAAAAGTGATGAATTTGGCTCTGAGGTGGTGAGGCCACGGGGTCCCAGTTCTGAAGGAGGATTCCCAATGGATTGGCCTGGGGATCAGAGGCTCCAGGGTTCCCCACAGCTGCTCTGCTGAACCTGCTTCATCAACTCCTCCTGGTGTGAGCAGAAATGCTGGAAGAAAGATTAGTTTTCAGTCCTGCCAGCGAATTCAGAAGGTTGGGTTTGGTCTGGTTTGGGCAAACCACACCAAAAAAAAACAAGAGCATTTGGTATAAACTCCCCAAATGTTTATTCTCTGACCTTTGTGTTTATAGTGCTGAGGGAGAGGAGCAGCAAAAGGCAACCCACTGGCACTGAGAAATTCCTCAGGTCTGTGTGTGAGTCCCGGGGTTGTGGTGCCCTGAGCAGCACTGGGGAGAGGGGCAGGGATCAGCGCCTCCCTCTGCACAAACTGCAGGGCAAAGGAATTTTATAGTAACTAATAGGAACTGTGACAACTTTTGGGGGTGGAGAGAATATCTTTGGTTCTTACTGGTTGGTTGTTGTGGGATTTTTTTTGGTGTGAGGGAATTATAGTGGGAAATATGGTGATTTGGGCAAGAAATTTAGAAATTGTTTATTTTACTGTGTTGAAACTCTTAATTTTATATTTCAGAAGTGTCTCTGCTGTAGCATAGATAGGTAGTGGTGGAGGGAACTGGTGCCACCCTTTGAGATGGTCCTTAGCTTGAGGAAAAATCCGTCATGACTTGGCTGAGCTCGGAAATCTCCTGGAAGGTGCTCCAGTTGAGACCTGTTCTTTTGTGTGCTTCAGTTTTTCCAGCTAACAATTCCCTGAGCAGGCTGTGCTTGGGCTTGCAGAGCTGGGTAGGACATTTCCTTGTTCCTGGTTCAGGGGCTGGGGCAGTGTGGAGAAGTGGGAGAGGAAGTAGGAGATGCCCATTGGCTCCACTGGATTCAGAACAGGACAGTGTCACATGGAGGGGACATTCCAGGCAGGGAATGTGCCCCAGGCAGGCTGGGGAACCGGGGTGGCACCTCTTCATTTTGCTGTTCTTACCTCTTGAACTCCTGCGTGCCCCTGGCATCTTACTGATGTTAGTAAGGAATAACTCTGTTACCTGCCCTTATTTTGAAATACTAACACTTTCCATATCCCTGTGTAATCCAGTTGCTGTGCAACGGGGTGTGGGTATCGCATTACTGCAGTTGGGTTTTCAACCAGTATTTGTAGATAACGTGGGGTTTTGCCAAAGAAAATTAGGAGTGTGAATTGAACTCTGAAGTGGCCTTTCCGAAATGTGGTATTTTAAATGAATAGAAAATCAGATAAGCTGGGAGGAAAGCTTCCTTCTGGTTGAGCTCAGGACACAGGCTACTTTATAGGTAATGGTACTTGTTATAAATAAGTATTTTCACTTGGAAATTGTTATTAGGACCGAAGTACCTCAGAACACCACCTTGTGGATAGAGAAGAGCTCTATATATGGAATATATTGGGAAGGAATTCTTCCCTGTGAGGGTGGGCAGAGAAGCTGTGGCTACCCCATTCCTGGAAGTGTCCAAGGCCAGGTTGGATGGGGCTTGGAGCAACCTGGGCTAGTGGAAGGTGTCCCTGTCTGTGGAGAGGAGGGGTGGAACGAGATGGTCTTTAAGGTCCCTTCCAACCCAAACGGTTGTGGGATCCCAGGTCTCCAGCATGGCACACAATCACTTGCAGATCATCAAAGAGCTGCTGAGAACTGGGACTGTGTAATGCATTTGCTGGTACTGGTGCACCTGTGTGGCCATCGGGGTCAGTGTTGGTCAGTTGGATTTTCTCACTGTTTTATGGGACTTTACTAATCATAAGTAATTGTAGCTGTACTTAAACTCGAATTTGAGCCTATTTAGCTCAAGTGTTGTACTTTCCACTAGTTAGGCTGTGGTGACTTCACTTCTTACAGAAAAACTCTACTTGATGCTTTGTTACAATAGGAACTCTTAACAGTTTTGCTTATGGCTAAAGTGGGTGGTGTGTTTTCAATGTAAGGAAAATTACTTTCGTAGTTGGAGACCACAGGACTTTTGCAAGGGAAGGGCTGAGGGCTTATATGTAAAATCAGTGTATTCCTCCTTTCTGTTCCAGGGCCAGCCTTCATCCACAGTGGCTGGTGCTTGTCTTAAAGCCAGGAGGTTGAATATTTGGTGATGCTGAGCATGGAGGCGGTAGAAACCCTGATAGCAGAGGATCTTCACAGCTAGGTGTTGTGTTGACTGAAAATTACTTTTATTAATGAGTAACCTCCTGTTCTTCCCAAGTTCACTGACATTCCAGAGACTTGTCTAACCCCTCCTCTCTGGTTCTGGTTTCTGCTTTCAGAAACTTGTTGAAGTTTTCTGGTTCTAGACCAGCACTGGAGATGTAATCTGATCATTGGTTTTCCACACTGAGCTCTGCATTGCTTCCCTCCAGGGCTGGCTGGGCAACTGTAGGGTCTTCACTCAGACACTTGTTGATACCTGAGTCTGCAGGTGTGGAGGACTGGGGTGGGCTGGGTGGCTCTAACATGCTAGGGAAAGTGCTCTGGTGCTGCTTGTGGACTCTCAGCTGGTGGTGAGCAAAAACTGGCTGGGATTTGTCCTCCCACAGCACCCGTGGGCTGGTGGTGCCTCTGGGGTGCTGCTGCTGGCAGCAAATAAGCTCCTTTTCCTCACCACGGAGCCCCCTGTGTGACAGGGCACAAAGAATCCTTCATCACGTCAGAGCAGTGGAGCTGAAGGTGTGCAAGGAAGGTCTTGTTTGCTGGTGGTGACTTTGGGCCCCTCTTCCGGGGTCTCCAGCTTTCTCTGGGAATCACAAGATCCTTGAGGTTGGAAAAGCCCTCCCAGCCCATGGAGCCCACCCTGTGCCCGCTGCCCACCTTGTCACTGAGTGCCATGTCCAGTCCTTCCTTGGACACTTCCAGGGCTGGGGACTCCAAACCTCCCAGGGCAGCCCCTTCTAATGCCTGACCACCCTTTCCATGGGGAAATTCCTCCTGATTTCCCACCTGCCCCTCCCCTGTCCCAGCCTGAAGCCGTTCCCTCTCCTCCTGTCCCTGTTCCCTGAGAGCAGAGCCCGACCCCCCCCATCTCCACCCTCCTGACAGGGACTTGCAGAGCCAGAAGGTCCCCCCTGAGCCTCCTTTTCTCCAGGCTGAGCCCCCCCAGCTCCCTCAGCCACTCCTGCTGCTCCAGCCCCTTCCCTGGACACGCTCCAGCCCCTCAATGTCTCTCCTGTCTGAGGATCCCAGAACTGTCCCCAGGGCTGGAGGTGCCTCAGCAGAGCCAGCACAGGGACAGTCCCTGCCCTGGTCCTGTGGCCACTAAAAAGGGAAAGGGCTACTTGGTGTCATGTCTTTGTATTTTCCAAAATGCATGCTTAGGAATGCGAGAGGTGAGGGGAGTGATGGCAGTTTGGGCTTCTCTCTTCCCTTTTCATCTCATTTTGTGGATATTTTACTGGTTCTAATCTGGCTTTTCAGCAGTGGCAGTGATAAATAAAGCATCATAAATATGGCATTGCTGCTTCTGGCCACTGAGTACAAGGGATCCCTAAGTCCCACGGGCCACAGTCTTGCTGCTAGTAGGACCAGAAATGCTCTCAGAGAGTTTGGGGGCCAGTTTTTATCCTGCTGCATCACCTCCTCATTCTAAAAGCAGCAAATGAGACTGACATCTGAGTTGGGCACCAGCTCCACCTCCCTGAGCTCCTGAAAGAGTTTGTGTCTCAGACAAGCTGCCAGAGGAGGGAAACCAGTGGATTTTAGCCACTTTTGCACTGTCTCATGTCCTTGTGCAGCTCAATACCTTGTGTTCTGTCCCCTGCATGCCATGGTATGTTGGAGGGGCAGAGTTCTGTTTCACTTCCTAAGCATTAGGGAACTCTTTGAGATGAAAATAAAGCCCAGATCTGCTGTGTACTCCCTGACTGGCTCTGTCTAAGTGGAATTTGTGTCAGAAGGGAATGGCAAGAGGTTTTGTTAAGTAATGGACTGTTGCACCCCTCAGAAGAGAAAATAAAAATATAATAAGCTCAGCTGATTGAAGAGAATCTTAGAACTTTATTGTAAGCATAAGGAAAATTTCTCACTCTCCTTTCTGTGGCGTAGTCACAGTTCTAGTGTGATGGCAAGTTGTTCTGAACATCTGTGTCTCTGTGTTTTTATTCTGAAGGTAAAAATTGTTCCTCAGTCCCTTCTGAAAGAGAAGCTTTCAGATTTTTGTGAATAATGGACAAAAACCCATTAATACAGAGGCTGGGGAACCTTTTAAGGAGAGCACATGCTGGCTTGCTGTGCTTCCTGCTGCTTTCAACTTGTGTGTGATTACAAGCTGAATTATAAAATCTGTGATATGTGTGGAGTTTTGCCTGTTTGATATCTTTTAAAGGTGGCTATATTTATTTTTTATCCTAATCTTTATGCATTTGATGTGACACTGAGTTGAAGGATGATCAACATCCCGATCTACAAAGGCCACATGAACTTGACCCTGTCAGGGATCATCTCTCTAGGAAGGTAAATCAGGTTTCATGTACAAAATACCCAGGAGCTGCTTTTTACTGAACAGGCCCCAGTGGACACTTGCTGACATCACCTTCCTGGTTAAGAGGCTCTTAATTAGAAGATGTGAATCAGTAAATATTTGCTGGCTGTTGGACTGAAGGTGCTTGGCTGCTCTGCAGGACTTGGCAACTCTTGGTCTGTCAATAGACCTTGTTTGAATAAAGGTGGAGGGAACTGGTGTGGGACTTTGGGAATTCTGTGTCCTGGCTTCTCATCCAGCTCATTAACATCATCCTCACTGTTAGATGGTGACAGCTGGACAGTTAGTAGGAAGATTAAGGAAAACTCCTTTCAGAGTTGCCAGGAGCCTTTATAAGGAATATATTTTACACAAGTCTCCAATACAGTGCCTGAAGAAATCTGAAGGGGAGAACTGGTTTTAACAGGGATTAAATAGAGCAGCTGGGCATTAAAGGCAGCAGACCTTGTCTGCCTAAATCATCCAAATGTATGGACATTGCAAAATCACAAATGGAGCCCCAAAGCCATTCTTCAGTTTGGGATAAAAGCATTTCATAAAGTGACTGGCACTGGTGTCTGCAGAGAGACATTTGGGGTTTGCAAGAGGGGAAGCTCTTCAGTAACTCTCACTAGGAGTTATTGTATGAAAATCAACTGCAGACTGCGCAGTTCTGCTCCTGTCTGACCATCCTTGATAATTTGAGTTGTCCATCACTGTTCCTCTGAAGCTCCCTCTGGTGTTTTTGGATCGAAGGAATGATGGTAACACTGAATTCTCCAAATTTACCTGAGTAAAGTGGGAAGAAGTGTTGAGCTGGTGGTGGCTGCTTTGAGCCTATGCTGGCTCTTGTGTGATGAGAGGGGTCCATGAATCCAGTGCTTGCTGTGCTATTCCCATGCAATCTGCCTTTTTGCACTGTTTTAGAGATTGGAAGATTCCCTTCTTCTGGAATAAAAAAGGGAAGGAGTGGGGGAAGAGAAATCCAGCACTTTACTATGCTTCCATGTTCCTGTGTCTCCTTCCTCACATCCTAAACATGAAAAATAACTGTAAGTTTCCATTTGGCCCTGGGGGAAGTGGAAAGGAATCTCCAGCTGGAATTCATGAAGCTGTTGAAGGAAGGAGCCGCGTCCTGGGTTCGTGGTGATCCTGCCGGAGCACCAGAGGTGTGCTGGGAGGGAACAGCCGGTTCCTGCACACTTAAACTGTCCTGAACCACCACCCTCCCCAGTAATTCCTCATCCCTTCCATGTGGGAGAGAAGCCCAGAATGAATGGCTGCAAGAGGAGGGTTAGAAATCAAAAGGTACTTTTTGTCCCTTGTAAAAAGAAGGCACAGCTTCTTGGTTTTAATATTGCCTGAAATAATGCACATATTTTATTTTCAAGGTGCTTTTTAAACATGGCATCAGCAAGTGGCTGCAGGTTGGGTGATCCTGCAGTCCTGTGCCTGGTAGTGATGCTGTTTCAGAGGAATGTGTTTTTTCCCTCCTAGACTTCTCCTTGAGACAATTGCACAACTGTTAAAAAAACCCATTGCTGACTGGAGGGGAGGAGGAGGTGGAAGTGTTCCTGCCCAACCACAGTGCAGCAGGTCGAGCACTTCCAACCACTTGGTACTGAAGAGTCTTTCCCCTCTGGTCTTACCCTGGGAACAAGTACCTGTCTCAGAGTCACAGAATCCCAGAATATGCTGAGCTGGAAGGACCCACAGGGATCATTGAGTCCAACCCTCAGCCCTGCACAGGCCCATCCCCAGGAGTCACCCCCTGTGCCCCAGAGAATCATCCTCCTGGAGCTCTGGCAGCCTTGGGGCTGTGCCCACTGCCCTGGGGAGCCTGGGCAGTGCCCACCACCCTCTGGGGGAAGAACCTTTTGCTGAGATCCACCCTAAGCCTGCCCTGACCCAACTCCAGCCATTCCCTGGGTGCTGTCCCTGGTCCCCACAGAGCAGAGATCAGTGCCTGCCCCTCCTCTGCCTTCCCCAGGAAGTTGTCCCTGCAATGAGGTCTCCTCTCAGTCTCCTCCAGCTGAACACCCCAAGTGCCCTCAGTGTCCTCACACACTTCCCCTCCAGGCCCTGGACCATCCTCATTGCTCAACTCCTCCAAAACTGTGGCTCTGCTTTTTTGATTCTTTTGCTCCTGAAAACAGCCCTGAGTGTTTGGTTTTGTTCCCAAGTTGACTTGTGGTGGTCACTGATGAACTCTTCTGCAGTGATAAAAGCAGGGCAGTAAATAAAGGAGGGACTGATGTTCTGCATCCACGTCCTCTTGTTTGAACTGTGCTCAGCTCAAGGTGCCTCTGCTGATGGAGAAGAGTCTTGACCATGAGCTGTGTAGTCATTCCTGTCCCTTTTGGTCAGGAACACCGAGCACTGTGGGACTGTGCTTGAGTTAGCTTGGAATAGTTGTCCTGAAGCTGTTTCTGAGCTTCAAGCTGAGGTTTCCAAAGACAGTGTTTGCCCTGTTTGACTCTGCACTGTGCTCACTACCCCATTTCTCTTGCATTCATCTAATTTATTTTAGTTATCTTCCCACTTGTCCTCCCTTTTCTTGGCAGAGGGAGAAAAGTTGGTATCTTAATTTTCACTGGAAATTAGTTTCTTTCTTGGTACTTTCATAGTCGATGGTATAAATAAAATAGTGTGTTTCATCTCCAAATGTGGAGAATAAGAGAAAAATGTCTTGTGTGGGTTTCTGCATTGAGTACCAAAAGCCCTTTTTAGCAAACAGCTTTGGCTCTTGGGTTTGCTGTTTGCAAATTGAATGCCATACAAGAGTGATACAAGGATGGCTTTGCCTGCTGCCCATTGCAGTCTGAGGGCTCCAGGAAGAGCCTGGTGCTAATAATGCCAAGGTTGTGGGTTGAGTCCCAGGAGCTGGACCTGGAAGATCCTTGTGGGTCCCTCCAACTCGGAATATTCTGGGATTCTGTGAACCTGCTGCGCTCTCACAGCAGTGAGCGTGGTACCAGCATCAAGCAGCCCATGGTGCCTGCAGGTAAGGCATCTTCTCCCTGGTTGTCCCTGAAGATAGTTTTGTGCCGAGTCCTCTCCGTGTGCACAGCAAAAGGAGTCTGTGTGTGCCGAGCAGGCGGTAACCTGGAAGCGGGGCCAGCGGATCCCGGCGCTCTGCATTCCTCCAGCTACTCCCCGTGGGCAAGATGATGGATATTTCAGCATCTTTGTTCTTTGTTTTCCTTCTAACACTGGCGGAGTTTAAATCACGGGAAGAGAGGGCTTGACTCTTCTCCAGTTACACAAACAAGCAGTGCTGCACTCGCAGGGGTTTTTGGGAAAGGTGAGGGGGGACCTTGCATGCCACTCTCTGGGAAAGGTCTCTCTGCAAGTCACGGTGTGACATGGGTGTTAAACTTGTAGGTATTGCAAAAATGGGGATGTTCCTGCAGGGCCTGGGATGCTTTCCAGGAACAGCTAAACAAGGAGCTTATGGAGTGCGGGATAGATCCTGAGAAAATATACTGTGTGTTGTCAGACACTTAACTAAAAGAAAATAGAAGATGTTGGCTTACCTTTCCACTTCTGCTGGTTCTTTCTCTTAAAATAATAATTCTCAGGGAAATACTAATTTGTTCCAGCTTCCATGGAGCAGCCCCGCCACTCCCCAAGCCTCAACGAGGAGAAATACGATTGCGGAGGTGCAAAGCAGGAGATATCAAGTTGCACATTAATTTTGGTTCTCAGCAGTAGCGTGTGGATTTAGACAAGTCCAAGCTGTGGTATCAAAGGTGCTCTCTCCTACACACCTTGGAGCAGCTCTGTTGTGGCTGCCATTGAATAGTTGTGGTCTGGTGGTTGGGACTTGGGACTTGCATTCTTGGCTTGCCCAAAGACTCACTGTGTGGTTTTGGACAGGGACCTCTGCCCTGCACTCCGTTTCTTGACCCCCAGAAAAGGCATTTCCCCTGTGATGGAGCTGATGAACCTGAACTGCTCTGCTCTGAAAGCTGTTCTGAAAGCCTGTGGGATTCTTGGACTTGCTGGATCCTTCATGCTTTCTTCAGCATGAAGAAATGAGCTAAAATAAGGTTGTGAGGATGAAGCCCTGAGTTTATCTTGCAGCAAGTGACTGATGGTGACCCGAGCTTGTCCCAAATCTGACCAAATATTTGCTGGTTTGATGGGGAGAGGATCAACATAACGTGGAGCAGGCGACACGGCAGATGGAGTCAGTGCACCTGGACACAGCTTTGTGAAAAATACTCTTCTAACTTTCTGGTTCTTATTTCAGAAGAATAAATTTGAGGAGAAGTAGGTCCAGAGAAGAAGTGAGGGCTCTTGAAGCCAGTGGGAAAGCACAGAGGGCTCTGATGTTTGGGTGGTGTGAATGGATAGGAGATGTGTTCTGCTTTCTGTTCATGTTTTGGCAGTAAAATATTGGGGAGGGAAACAAACTATTGAAGCTGAAGAAGAATATTGGTTCAAGAAAAAGTGGGAATGAACCGACCATAAACAGGACAGATGAGAAAATTGCCTTTTTTTTTTTTTAACTGAGAGATGGAAGTTCCAAGGAAGCTTCCAGGAGAAGAAATGAGCAAAAAATTACCTGTTTTTAAGGTGGAGTTTCAGTTTATTAAAGAGTTTGTGACTTGACGGGGGGGACCTGGCCTAGATCTGTGAGTTTTTCTAGTGGGAGAATATGTGCTGCTACTTCAGAGGAATAAAACGAGCTAAACCATGTTTAAAACTGCTTATTTATTGTATAATCCAATAACAATGAAAAGACTGCTGTATTTTCAATCCCGAGAGTGGCAAAACCAACTATAAATCATTTCAATTCTTTAATTCTGTCAATAAATCTCTATATTTTGAAAGGCCTCTGGATTGTGCAGTGCACAGAGATGCATCCAGGGAAGAAGCCTGCAGCCAGGCAGCCTGGAAGGAATTGTCCAGTCTCATCACAAGCACTGGGGGTGTGAAGATTATAAAGATTACCATTAATAATTTCTAACCTCCATGAACATACATTATGCTGTTAATTTTTTCCTGCTGCTGAATTCATGTCAATGTTGAAAGTATAAACAATTCCCTGAATAAAATTGTGTTTGGTTTGCCTTGTCCTATGGATTAACAAATCTGATTACTGCATTTAAATTTAATACCCCAAAAATTCCCTAAATGAATGATTCACTGTGAGGCCATGAGCAGATGTAATTATCTATGAAAACTAATGAATCATGTCATTAAGATATTTTTCCTTGCAGCTGTCTCCAATTAATACGTCTGTCAATTCAGGGAGTAACGACGTTGTAATCCCAGAGCAAGGTAGGGACTGATCGCTGCTCTCTGTCGGCCTCTGCCACAGCTGCCCTGAGCAATGAGGAATTCTTTGCTGCTTTTTTTGGTGTGCTTTTGGAAAATCAAAAGCAGTGAGGATATGTTTTGGAAATACTCAGGAGCTGTGTTTGATTTGACTGTGTCCCTCTCATGTTTTGCTAGTCAGGAATGTGTTTTGGTGAGAACGTAAAGCTTTTCCATGCTAATTTTGTCTGTCAATATTCTTAGCTGGGATCAGGGTGTTCACATGGGAGGCTTTTGCTGAGCTCTTTTATGTGTAAGTCAAGTCATAGTTTGCTCAGGGTGGTAGTTTGGTACCTTTAGGGGTGGATAAAGGAGTTTTTCCACTCTCCAGGCAAGTGGTGGAGGATATTGAGTCTTTAACAAAAAAACCTCAATGTCCTGTAAATAAACAGCTGAGTGAAAAGAGATAAGTATTAAAGGAAACTTCCAAAAGCCTGGAGAGGAGGGACTTTCTCCTGCCCAAGTTTTAGTGTTTTGGTATCCATGTAGCCTAGCATCAGCTGGTCCTTGTCTTTCCAACAAGTCAATTCACTCCATAATTGTTTTATCTGTCAAGAGCCCAGGGTTTCCCAGGGTGGGGTAATGTAACAAGAGGGTGCAATGGCAGATGTAGGTGTGGTGTGTTAGTGAGTTGGGTTCAGTTTTCTTGGCTGCTGCAGTTGGGCTGTTCACAGCAAACCAAGGGATGCACAGCCCCAGGGAAGAGTTGCCAGTGCCGGAAATGTGTTTGAATTTAAGTGTATGGTTGGTGGGAACTGGGAGCTGCTGAAAATGGTGTGAAAATAAACTCCATGGGTAGTTTACCCTGCTGGAGGATAAGGATCTTGGAGTGAAGATGCCTGGAAGGAAGGAGGGCTATGGTTCAGATTTCCAGGCTTTGGGTTAATGCAAGACGTCTGTTCCCGCGCCACGCTCCCAGGTGGAGCCAAGGGATGGCTGTGGATGTGAAGGGCTGGGGAGAGGTGTGTTGGCTGGAGACCTGTGCAGGAGGAGAGGGGATGTGTGTGCCCTGCTCTCCTGTCCTGCAGAGAGGCAAGGACAAGCTCTGTGTGGGAGCTGCTCCTGGCTGCCCACAGATATTTGTTGTGGCAGGGACTCTGCCTCGTTTGAAGGGGTTACCCCTGCTAGGGAGGGACTGGCTAGTTCCTTGTACAAATGGAGCTCCTGCTGGGAACTGAGTCCTTCCACCTCAGGCTCACAATAACATTGGCTCTTTCCCGCATTGTTCGGCTGCTGGGGACATATTGATACGATCCCCTGCGAGGAGAGCCTGGCTTCAGATGAGGATTAAGAGGGAAACCAAGCAGATTGCAGCATATTAACAACTTGTTCGCATTCCTGGGGCAGTGGGAAGGGGGAAAAGAAGTGAGGCTGCTGTGATTTCAGAATGATGTTTGCTTTGTGGTGCTCAGTGCTGCTGGGCAGACGGTCCCCAGCAAAGCAACGTGGCCATGGCATTTAAGGTATGAGACATCTGTCAAGCTGTTGGTTTTGGCACACCTGTTATTGCAATTAGCAGCAATGAACCAAAAAGTCTGGTGGAGGGAGGGGGGAAATGAGAGTGAATCCAAGTGCTAGAGTGGGGGGTGAATGTGTGTGGCGTGGCCTCTCCCTGCGTATCAGGGTCCCTGTGAAAACACCAGAGTGGATATTCAGTCTGTCCTGATGATCAAAGCCAGACAAAACAGGGTTTTCCTGTGGACTTAGTGGGACTTCCTATAAAAGGACTGCGTAGCTTTTGTTTATGAAAGTGCAGACCTGGAGAATTCCAGGGAGCAGGAGTTTGCAAAGGAGCAGCAGTTTTTGTTTTTCCCAGTGTGAGTGCGATCGCAGATACACACACGGTGTGACCTCAGGCACAGCTTCAGTCACTGTGCATGGAGAGTGAGAGGGTTTGTTGTACCACCTGTACCGCTCTGTGTTCTCATAGCTATTTTAATAGCTAATTAATCTTGATTTGCTTGGATTTTAGAGGGTCTTTTTTTTCTTTTTTGGCACATATGTACAACCTATTATACCATAAATTGCACATATTTCAGCAAATGTCATCCTGATTGTTCCCTACAGCACAGCATCCTACTAGGGAAACATTCAGGGTCAGGAACTTGGATTCTTTAACCACTGTGTTTGAGGAAGCCGATTTATTGTTCTGTCGCAACAGAAAAGGGTAATTTCTTTTGGACCTATATCACATTGGCAGTCAATCTGGAGAGGTCAGAATTGCCTTAATGCTGTAGGTTTTGTGAGTACATTAATCTGTCTTAATGAATTAACTGTTGCACCCCACAGATACCAGCACAGGGCATTCCTGAGTATTTGGTGCTTTTCTGTTCCTCTGGAAGCAGGGATTATTTTTGTGCACTCACCGCCTGACCTGTGTCTCATATCCTATAATCAATAGAAGTGTTCCTTGCCCTTTTTCCTTCTGTCTCTGAAAGTTTGAAGCAGTTTGCCTGGGGCTGGAGGAAGTGACCTTCATATCAAATAATCCTGACGTGGCAAGTTGGGGCTTTGGGTAGCTTTCTTGTGGCCATTTGTGCTGTGAAAGCTGAATAAAAAATTTGCAACTGAAAGTCTTAAAAAGTGAATTAGGTAAGTGTTGACTCCAAAGAGCCATTAGTGTGTCCTCAGCGTGGGATGTTCCTTGTTTTTCCTTGCTGCTTAATGTATAGCTGCTGAACAGTGTCTGACCTTTTCCCTGGGTTGTTTTGGTGGGCCTGTGAAGGAGATGCCAGAAGGAAAATGTGAATTAAAACATCTTGTTTAAGGGAATGACTTTCCTGTTCTTTTCCAAAAAAACTGGAAAATAAAAGGATAGGGAGACTCCTCTTGTAATTTGCCATCTCTAATACTTTTATTTCCTGTTTCCTCTTGCCTTAGTCTGAATATTCTAACCTTTTCAGGTGTGTGCATTCTAATGGGTTGGTGTTGTGCCAGGAGCAGTGTCCCTGCTCCGTGTCCCGGCTCCCTGTCCCTGCCTGGCCTGTGGCACAAGCTGGGGAGGTGCTGTTCCAGCAGCTCTGAGCAGCATCACAGCAGAGCTGGCTTGTTTGTAAGGCCCCCTTAGCCCACAGCAGCTAAATGTTCTGATGATCAAACCCTTCCCAGGTAAAACAGGGCTTATTTAAATGTTTTGCTAAGATGATTAGGCAGCTAAACCAAACTGTCAGAGGTATTCCAGTTCTCAAATCTCTCTGTGGTTTGCTCAGCTCAAGAAAGCTCAGAAGCTTTTCAGTTTCCTTTCCAGAAAACTTTGGTATGTTTTTACTTCCTTATAGCCTGTTTTTGGAATACTTACTGCTGATCCATGGCTTTACAACTAAGAATTGCTGGTTTCGGGGCTCCTGACAAGCTCCTGGGCTTTGCAGAGCTGGGCGGTGCAGCAGAGCCTGTTGTAGAGTGCAGCCCTTTCATAACCAGAGTGGTCTTGTGGTCATGTTGACAGCTTGACACTGCCATGGCAGTGATTTGTTAAAACTTCCTCAAACACCCTGTGAGCTGAGCAGACAAAAGGGAGGCATGGGCAGGACCTTCTGGAACGAATTGGGATTTGAGAGGAGGCTGGGTTGGGAGATTGCTGCAGACACTGGAAATAAGAGAGATGTACTTGGCATCAAGTTCCTGGTGCTTGTGTAATAGAGATGCTTGATTAATATAAATTCTGTTTTGCAAAATACACTTTGGAGTACTTAGTTTTAATTTTTTCCGGTAGCAAACTATAGTGCAAGAGAGAGGAATCTCAGTGGAAGAGAGGAGTGTGCACTGCTTTAGGAGGACGCTAAAAAAAGGTGGAAGGTCTAACAGTAGGTCCTGAAGCAAAAAGAAAGCTCTAAAGTGGTTGAGGGTAAAGCAGTATTGGGGTGCAAGGGGGCAAGTGATGGCTCTGCAAAGCTGGCAGAGTGCCCTGCCCTGCACAGCCTGGCTGCTCTTTGCTCAGTGTCAAGGGCTCGGTGGGAATCAGAACCAGGGAAGAGCCTCATGATATGATCTCTTTTGAACTTTCTATTGCTGCAAACACAAGATTAATGGCACCTCAATGGCACAAGCACAGGCGGAGCAGGGGCTTTCTGTGGGGCCCTGCCAGGAGGGCTGGGAGTGCTCTGGGAACACATTACATCAGGGTTTGTGTTAAAAGTGTGATAAGCATGCACAGTGTTCTGCACAAGTTTGGAGAGCTGACACAGATGCATCAGTCCTAAAAGTGTGTGACCTGCTGTTACAGACCTGCATCAGTGTCCTAAGACTTGGAGTCAGAAGGTAATCCAGGCAGGAAAACTGATTTAACATTGGGTGGATCTAAGCTGCGGTCAGAGGATAATGGACCATCAACTCCTTTCCTGGTCTGGACAAGTGCTAAATTCTGTTAATGGGGTCTGACTCCTGCTAGTGATGGGAGATCTGAATCAAAGGGATCTATAGCAGGTAAGGGTGAGTCGAAGCATACCAAGTATGCCAGGATACTCAATTTTTCAAAAATAAAAAGGCGTGGGGAGAGTAGAAAAGATGTGTCAGTTTGGGCTCAGTTTCACTCAGGTGAAGCCCAGGCTGCAGGCTGTGTGTGCAGGATGTGTCCTTGCAAGAGCTGAGCCACAGTTTGGTGCGTCTGGAAGAAACGGAGGGGACCCAGACAGGGGAGAAGCTGTGCTGGTGGCAGGACATAGCCAGAGTGTGGCATCCTCTGCGTGTGCTCTCCTGAGTTCGGTGTGCTCTCAAGGTCTGTTAAACTGTTCTGGATTTTTAGCACTGGAAAGGCAGGGTGCTGTGCAGCATGCCTTGCTTTTGGTAGGTGGTTGCACAAAGTGTGCCCTGCCTGCTTCCCTGAACCTTTCTCACGAGGAGCTGAGGGGTAGAAGGTGCCTGCCTTGGATACCATCCCAGTGCCACCAAGTGCATTCCTGGCACTTGCAGCTGCTCCCTGTCTTGCTCTGCTTTCAGACCTCCCCCTGAGCTGTATCTCCCCTCTGCCTGTTCTGTCACACCTGGATCCCTGCACTTAGCTTTACAAAACCGACAGCTTTAGGAATTCCTTCTCGTTTTGCCTTGCCCAGGAGCACTAGGGATGTGTCTATGGGGACAGAGGTCTCATCCCCCGGGGGCAGCTGGGCAGGCAGTGCTGCATTTCCCTGGCATTTCCCTGGATGAGCTGCAGCTGTTGAACTCAGCACCTTGGTCTTCCTGGTCCCAGGCCAGTTGGTGGATAACCACCCCCAGCTGGAATCTGTCAGTGCTGCCTGACAGTCCAGCCCCGTGTCTGACAAGGAGCTCTTGAGGAGCTATTTATCAACCTGTGGCTGGAGGGCTGGTCCCTGTGCTGTCAGAGCTGGTGCTTTCCCTGGCATTCCTCTTAACTCTGCAGTGGGACACGGTACTGACACTGGGGGGCCAGCCCTGCTGAGCTTCAGGGCAGTTACCAGCCCTGAAGGGATGCATCAGCTTGATGAGCTGTGTTATCCTCGTGGGAGTCAGTGCTCTTGGGGGCTCTCCCCTAATTAATTGTTCAGCCTGGAAAAGAGAAGCTTCTGGGTGACCTGACTGTGGCCTTCCAGTGCCTGAAGGAGCTACAAGAAAGGAGAGAGACTATTTACAAGGGCCTGGAGTGACAGGACAGGAGGAAATGGCTTCAAACTGACAGATGACAAGGTTAGATAGGATATTGGGGAGAAATTCTGGGCTGTCAGAGTGGTGAGGCACTGGCACAGGTTGGGCAGAGAAGCTGTGGCTGCCCTGTCCCTGTAAGTGTCCAAGGCCAGGTTGGACGGGGCTTGGAGCACCCTGGGCTAGTGGAAGGTGTCCCTGCCCATGGCAGGGGCTGGCACTGGATGACCTTTAAGGTCCATTCCAACCCAAACCATTCTGAGATTCCGTAATAATTAATCCAAATGACTGCGTCATTTCACCTGGCTGCTGCTGAGCTGTGCTGTACCAGTGGCAGGAGAGAGGGTGACTGGGAATTGGGGTTTCTGGTCACGTAAGTCAGGCTTTGGCACCACAGGCACGTGCAGACCAGACATCTCGGGTGAATCGCTCAGCGTTGCTGTGATGCTGTTTTAACACACTTTTTTTTGGTGTTTGAATGCATAAGTGACAAAACATCGCAGGAAGGGAACTGTGCAGAACAAATTGCTGTGAATGCCAGCTCTTCAAACCGGGGTGTTGTCCTGCCTCCTCTTTGTGTGCCCCGCCTGGTCCATCCTGGTGGGACACTCCATGCAGGCTGCTGGCTGCTGTGCTTAGCTTGCCTAGGGCAGTGTTTTCTTTAATAGCTTGCATGTGACAGATAGTAATTTGTGGGAACAGTTACTCACTGTCCTAAAACTCAGAATGGAGCAATTGCCCGTTTCCTCAGCTTTTGATGTACAGAAGATAAAGGTGGTTGCTGGTGTTCTCCAAATATTAGTGTCACACCGTGGGCAAGCAAAGCCCTTCCCTGCAGTGTCCCAGTCAAGCACTGAGACTGCAGTGGGATTTTGGGCTGATCTCTGTGCCCCAGGGAGAAGGGTTGCTCCAGAGAGGGGAGGATTTGGGCTGCAGAGCTGACGCCTGCCCTGCCCCTTTCTGTGGGCAATGCAAGTTGTCCCAAAACTGGTGCCAGAACATGACTCAGCTCCTGCCAGCCTTGGATTGTGATTATTGCCAGGGACTCGTGGTTTTCCTGTGCTGGTTTGAGGAGCAGCAGCAGCCTCAGTTCTTGTCCCATGCTCCACATGGCCCTGGGTGCTCCTGGGAGGCTCCATCCCTTTTGGACACAGCTAAAACACACAGGCAGCTCTCCTTTACATGAAACACTGTGCACTGTGTGTTTTCTGCTGATGACATCCAAAGTGAGCATACCAAGAACTCTCCTATCCCTGTTTCCAATCAGGAAGTGAGGCTGAGACCAGCTAAGGAATAAATACCACCTTAGATGAAACCTAATCTGTTTTTAAAGAACTCCCTCCCACTGAAATGGAGCTTTTTTTTCCTTTTTTTTTTTTAATAGTCCTCCCCTGAAAAGCCTCTCTTGGGGTATCTCTCATTCTCACTTAATGAGATTGAGGTTTTTGTACTTTTTTTATTCCAAGTTTCTGGAAGCTCCATGATTTTCCCTGTTATGCGTTTTTAATCCAAAATGCCCCAGTGAGCCTTTCCTGTTCTGAATCTCCAGAGTACTCCATGGGGAAAAATTTAAAAAACAACATGTAAGCTTTACATAATTTACTGTGAGAGTAATTGGGTTTATACAGCAGTTCATAAACCTTTAGCTGGTAAAAATCAAAGTACCTTAATCTGAAAAGCAGATGGGGGGATGTCAGGGTGAAGGCTTATAGAGTTTTCAAAGACAAATTGTTTAATTCCATCACTGCTAGGAACATAGATAGTTGTGCTGCTCGATTGAAAACAGAAACATCTCAGAAATGAGACTTCCTTCGCTTTCAAGCATTGTTAGCTCAACAACAAAGAAATCAAAAGGAACTTGTTGGAAAGATGTGATGGAGGTCTAGTTTATGAGAAATGAAAGGCGAAAGCCTCTAAACCACAGTTGACTATTCTTAGGGAATTTTCAAGTGCCTTTCCTGCCCTGCTTTCAGGGGCTGACACTCTGTACAAGGCATCTGTTTGGTGGGAATCAGCGATGCATGTGATGTTTGTAGGTCGTTTCCTTCTATCCACAGAGGTGGCAAGGCTGGCCACGGTCTCTGCCTAAAGACAGCAGCGCTAAGTGTGAGACCCTGCTCCGAAATCCCACTTTCAATACAGCCCAAGTGTTTGCAGGGGTGGATTGAAAGCTGGGAGCATGCCTTGCCTGTGTAATGAAGGCTGCATTTGTACCCCCCCAGTAATGCTGCTCACAGGCCAATCAGTGGTATCTCGCCAGCACATCCCCTTGCAAGTGATGGTCTTGCTTTAGTTGGGCTAATGGACTGATGAGATCACCTCTAATTTGTGTATCAAGCTGGTTTGTATCACATCCTTCAAAAAAAAAAAGACGGGGAAAACCCCACACAAACCCAACAAAACCCTCTTTATTTTTTTTTTTTTCTTGCTGGACTTCAAAAGCCTGTATTGTACCCAGTGTGCTCTGCCCTGTGAAAGCTTTGGAGCCATTACCTCAGCCAACACACAGCAGAAAATGAGCTCCTTGTGGTGGGGGGGTTAATTTACCCCAGAATTATGACAGGATGGCACAAGGAGGAGATTCCTGAGAGATGGATGCTGTGCTGAGCTGCTGATCCAGCCTTTGATCCACTCTCGGCACCCACGGCTGCAGCATCCTCCTCCTTTGGGCAAGAGGGTGAAGGAGACTTGAGGCAAGAAAGATGCTTAGAGCATGTATGATATTTTTATCAAATTATTTAAACACCTGTAGCCCTAAAGCTATAATAATAAAGTTTCAAAGACCTCTGAGGGCATACATCTGCTTATTTGGGGCTGGATGGAGGTGCCCAAACTTGTGTGAGTGAGCTTGAAACAGAGCAACTTGGAGCATCCAGTTCCATGGAATCACAGGGTGGTTTGGAAGGGACCTCAAAGCCCATCTCATTCCACCTCCTGCCATGGGCAGGGACACCTTCCACCAACCCAGGTTGCACCAAGCCATGTCCAGCTAGCACTGCTTGAGGGGGCTGCAGCTCCGTGCAGGATGAGGATGCGTGATCTCAGGGTGATGGTGCACGGCCTCTGTTAGTGACAGTGACCTTTCTGAGGTGATGCTGATGGTGATTTGAGCTCTTACAGGGAATTTTGTCCTGCCCCAGGACTAACCTGGAACCAGGCAGTTTGCTTTGCCTGTAGGACTGTCTGCAGGATGAGCTTGGGGATTGTTCCATGGCCTTGTGTTGCTGTTCTTTCCTGGAAGGATGTGCAGCATGAAATCCCACTGGATTATATGAGGTTGTATGTGCTCTTTCTCCCAGCATCTTAACATTTCAGCTGCTGTAGAGGGTGAGGAACTTGCTGGAAGCAAGAACAACCAGCTTTAAAAGGCATTTAAAGTAGCCGAACCCCACACATGACTGTGACACTGACACCTGAGAAGCCAGACTGGACTTTTTATCAGTGTTCTGTGTATAGGAGAAGAAATAGGATAAATTCCCATGCTTCTGGGAGGTTGTTCTCAAAGAAGTCTCATGGAGGCTGTTGAAGTACCCTGAGAAAAGCAGCATCTTCTGCCTTGACAGGTGGGTTTTCAGTGCTCTGTTTGAGCCACCTTGAGAAGGAACTGATGCTTAGTGATCACAGCTTGAGGTGGAAAATCAGAATGTCTGATCCAATCTGGGCATCAAGTTTGAGGTCAGGGGAGGGAACTTGCCAGCTTGCCAGGCCATCCCTTTCCTTTGTGTCAGCGTGTCCCTCTCCTCAACCCCCTCTCCTCTGTGATTTTCCATGTTTTTGTTGCTGTTTCCTGCCCCTTTGCCCTGTCCCGTGACATGGTGTGTATCCCTACCAGGCGGTACCTGCTGGCTTCACCTGCATCATACAGGGAGTGTTAAGCCTTGGCAGAGGCAAGTTGAGCAGCTGGACATGGGGTGCCACCACAGAGGTGTTCAGTGCTGGGGTGGGTGTCCCAGCCTGCCCATAGCTCACCCTCCTGACCCTGAGGGCTTCCTCAAAACTACCCTGACCCTTGGTTGCAGTTGTGCAGTGCTCTGAAAGAGACATGGGAACATAACCCATAGTGACTTTGCACTGTTTGTTGTGTTTTTTCTGCTGTTTACTGCCCTTCGCCCACTGTGATGCTTTTTGCCCTGCTTCAGGTATTGACTTGAACCTTTGAGTAGCTGCTCCTGGACTGTAGGCTAGAGCAGATGCCCTTCTAGTAGGTTATTGGGCTTTTTTGCCATCTTGAGACTTTGAAATGAGCTTGTCCCAGGATGATCTTCAGCTCTCTGGTGTCTTGAGCAGTGAATGGATATGTGTGCATGCTGCATGGCAGAGATGTGTTAACCAGTTTAATTATGCTCAGCACTTGGTATTAAGCAATGAAGGAGAAATGTGTTGTTTTAATGAAATGTCTGTCACAGAACATGGTGGTGTGTCCTGTTCCAGTGTGACAAAAAGCAGGTGAGCAGGAACAGCTCCCCACAGCTGGAATAGCTATTAACAACCATGCCTGGCTGCCAGAGTGTGCTCTCTGAGCCATGAAACCTGATAAGACTCGATCCACAGCCCTAATAAAAGGAATTTTCATACACAATTACTTCAACTAGGTTTTAATCTTATAATAGTGGCCTTTGTTGAAAGGTCTGCAGAGAGAGGACTCCAGGTAATCCTCCCACATCTCTAAGGGAAGGGCTGCATGCAGGATCACCTGGGGAGGGCAAGAATCAGGTGTAGTGTGTTGTGTCTTCCCCCTGACATCTCACTTATGCCCTCGGGAACAACTGGACATGGATCCATATGTAGGTTTATCCTGGAGCTTATTGTGTCAGTGTGCAGGAGCTGAGGGGCAGAGTGGGAGAGCTTGGTGGGGGACAGCACAAAAACAGTCGAGGAAGATGTTCTGGTGGCCCAGGATGTTGGTGGCCTTTACTGTGGGGAGGTAACAATGTGCTCCTACACAATGGTTTTCCTTCAGGTGTCCCAGTACAGGTATCACAGTACTTGTGTCATGGTACTTGTCATAGTGTGGAGCCAAACTCCAGTGTGTCTCCTTGTTTGTTTAGGAACCAGACAGGACAGACCCGATGTGGGCCTAGTACATGTTAGCAGGCTGGCTGTGTTAAGTAAGGTAAGGGGATTTTTTGGCAGCCCTCGTGCAGCAGCAGAGGGTTGTGGTAACACTGTTCATTCCACAGAAGAACTGGATTGGGTTGATCATGGAGAGTGTTTGTCCAGTTTTTGGTAAAAGAGGACTTGGCTGTGGTATTGGACAGTGAAGGTGCAGAGATGGACTCGTGTCTGGTGGGATTTGATGTGTGGAGACACAATCAGGGAACCAGAGTTGAAACACTAAAGTAATCGTGAGAGCCCAACACACAAAGCTCTGCATTGAATGTTTGTAGGAAGAGAGATTTAATGAAGTACTTTAGTATAAATAGAAAAAGTAATTCTGAGTTTGTTTGTCAGGTGTCTTGTGAAGCAAGTGCTGACAGAGGAGTGAACCAGCCGGGCCTTTGGTGCTCAGGTATCTTCTGTGTATCAGCCAGTCCCTTCTCCCAACATCTTCAGAGCTGAGTTAAGCCTGAAGTTGCCTTTTTCCCAAAGTGCTTTTCCCCTAAAAAATTAATAACAAAAAAAAAATGAATAGCAGAAATTAATTTCTTTTTAGCCTCTAACTTATAAATCTCAAATCTGAACAAATAAATGCTGCAATGATCAAAAAATACTGCAATACCACTTTTTGTTACCTTAGCTGGGACACTTCAGTAATATGGGCAATTATGATTTTTCTATTTTTATTAATTTTACCATTCCATACCATTTTTGCTGCTGGTTCAGTTTTGCATCTGCATTGCTGACATTTGGATTTCCATTGAAATCTAGGTGGAAGAATTTAAATCGTTGGAGCTCAGCTTGTTACTCTCTATGCCATTGCTTGTGTCCTGGTGCTCATCACCAGCAGAGAGCCCTTGGAAGTGGGAGCCCAAGGGAATGAGGAGCTTGGCTCTCTTGGAGCGCACGGGGACTGAGCATTCAGCTCTCACAAGGCATAGATGGAAACTCTGCTCTGCTCATGGAATTGGGGTGTTGGTTGTAGAAAATAGTGCAAAATTCAACCGTGTAACTGGTGGTTGTTCACAGTGAGCTCTGAGGTGAGTGTTTGGGATTAAAGCCCCGTAAAAGATGAGGCTGGGTTGGGTAGGTGAGGTTGGTTTGCTCTCTCAGACAGCAGGATTCCTTTTCCGAATTGTCTCGAGGCTGCCTGCGTTGTTTTGGCTTTTCATGTTGGCTTTCTTGCTGAACTGGGCTCGTAGTTAATGCTGAGTTTCGATTTCCGTGACAAGTTCTCTTCTTGGAGATTTACAGCTCAGCTGCTTTAGTTTGCCAGGCTAATGCTTTGGAATGCAGGTTGACAGTCCAGATGTGAAACCTTTCTTCTTTGAAAGAAAACAAAGGATTAAATGTTTCAAGGGCGTTTAAAAAAATAATTTAAGATTGAGGCCCTGAACTCAACATCTGAAGCCTTGAAATGCTGTTGGAGATGGGGGACTTCAAAATCCAGACACTTGAAAGTGTGTCATCATGGGCCAGGGTCCCACGTGGCTTTTGGAGCAGCTGCCACTGCCTGTACCAAAACTTCCTAAGGTTTTACAAAATGAAAATAATCAAATTATGCATCTTCATGCAGCCAGTGCAGGTTAAACAGTGGTTGGGTATTGCTCCTGCTACAGTGTGTATAGTGCTGTGGGGACAGCTGTGGGTGCTCACTGGGAAATGACTCAGTTTCCCTGATATTCGTGGTTGAAGCAGCTCTTGTTTTCTGATTTGACAAAATGAGCCACCCTCATTTTCCTGATAATAGAATTATCCTTATTTTCAGGTGTGTGGAGGAAAGCTCAGGTGGTCCAGGTCTGTTCACCATCATCCCCCTTGCAGGGTAAAGGGCCTGACTTGGGCACAGGGTCATGACTGAACTGGAAAAGGGTGTAATAGTGGTGTTTAATGTCCAAGACATTTGTTTTTAAGAGAGAAACATAATGGCCTCAGCCAAGCCATTGAATCTGATCCTTTGTGCTCATGGAGATTTGTGCAATGCATCTATCAGTTAATATCCATTTGGGTTTCAGAATTACTTGGGTTGGAAGCAATGCAGCAAGAGTTCATTGTCCTTTCAAAGAAATGATGAAAACATCCATAACTTTCTCCCAGCCCATGTGGGAAGAGCAAACATGAGGAGCCTGTAGTACCAGATGTCTTAAAATTGAGCTTGTAGCCTTAAAGATAAAAAGGGCAGATCTTACAGGGCAGGTCATTCTCCATTTGCCTTGGGGAATATAACAGGTTTTGTTGGGATTTATTAAAACTGGAGTTAAAATTTAAAGAGCTTGTGTCTCTTTATTTGGGACTCGTAATGCCATTGGTGTTCTCTTCAGATGAGGTGCACAACAGCAACTCTGCAAGCAGAAGTTCTGTACATTCAGGTGATATTTGTTCTGTCAGAAAGGTCTCTGCTTTTATTCTGGGCTATGGAGCAGCACACGAGTACAAGTGTGCCAAGGAACAGGTTTACCAAGTGACAAAATGGCTTATGTTTTTCCTAGTTAAAAATCAGGAAAACAAGTAAAAACCCTGGGCTAAAAGTGCCTTTTGTAGTATCGCTGTATTTTTTTTTAAAGTGGGACATCATAAGCTGAGTAATTAGAAATAACTGCTTTGAGAATGCACACACAGAGCCAGGAGGTGATTTTTTGCCCTGTATATATTCACATTCTTTTTTTTTTTTTTTNTATTGGAAACAATGTCTTTTGGCTCAAAAAAACGCTTGATGGATGACCCCTGGCTGCTGCACAGGTACCGTGCTGCCTTGTTCCCATACATTCTGAGTGATCAAACTGCTTCTGCAAACAGTTGCAGGCGAAGCACAATAAAGCCCCACTAATCTCTGCAGTTAGATAACCCCTGTATTTGTGCAGCTTGTAAAGTGGAAGCTGAAGGTTTCCTTCCTGCACTGGAGTTCCTTGCTCTGGAATTCAGAGCTCGTGTGTTGAGATCAAACCGATATTTAGCCACGGCCTTCTGAAGTGTCTGACAGACGGGCTGTTCAGTGGCACCAGCCCCTCAGCATTGTGCAGCTTGTGCCAATTAATCACTTTTGGTCCCTCCAACAAATGAGCTGTGGAAAGGAGAAAATCATAGAGGAGCGGAGCAGCTGTGTAAGGGCTCCCTGTGCATAACATCCTTCCCTTGCTCTGCAGAAATCCACGGGCACAGAGCCACGCTAAACACGAAGTGTTCAGCCACATCTGCAGAAAATCCATGGGAGGGCATGTGGAAAGTTGGCACAGCTTTTGGTGGAAGGAAGTGGGAAGAAAGAAAATCATTAACAAAGGCCAACCGGGATCTGTAGACTTGAGGTCGTCTTATCTGTGGAAGTTCTTCTTCCACCCTCGTGTTGTTTTAACCACTTCTCTGAGTAATCAGAACTTTTTCCATTCCTGCAGACTGGAAAAGGAGTATTTTTGAGCCATCAGCTCAAGAGACGTTTTTCTCTGGTTTTGGCCTGACTCCTGGGCAGGTGGCTGGGCAGGTAGGACACTGTGATTCCAGTGATGGCCAAGGAGTGCCATCACTGCAGTGCATCCAATTCCTGCTCTTTGCCCAGCTCTGGACACGTTAGGTGGTGTATTCCTCTTGCCAATTTACTCAATTTATCATTGATTCCAGTAGAGCTTGATGAAGTGTGTCAGCTGGAGATCAGTCCCAGATGCCTGGGTTGACTGTAGCTTTTATCAGCTGCTTTCAATACTGTAACCATGAAGCACTTGCAAGTTTTCTGATGCCTCCCATGATTGATAGACCAGTTCTGGAGTGGCTTTCCTCCTTGTTTGGGATCCAAGAGGATAATGCCATGCAGCTGTCCACAGCATGATGCTCTTGTGGTAAATACTCTGATGCTCTGTTGGCTTATTCCCAACCAGAATGTTTATTAAAATGGCAGTTGTGTTCTGCAGACTTGACATCCCACTGACACTTGGTTCTGCATTTTCCTCTTCTCAAAATACCTTGGTCAGAGTTAAACAAGCCCCTTAATGCGCAGGTGGGACTGAGTTAGTTTAGGGGAGGTCCAGCTATGGGTGCGCAGAGTGGATGTGCAGACCAGCAGTACCTGTTGGCTGGTAGAAATTAGCTTTTAGCTGTTGGCAGAGTGTGGCTTTGGTGAACTTCCCTGGAGTTCTTTTCAGCTCCTATAGGTCTAAGGGATGGGCTGCTGAGGAAAGTCTTTCCTCCCAGCCTCATGACCCCTTCTGCTGTGTTCTCAGCCTGCAGTCACCTGTGGTCATCACCTGGGTGTGGGCTGCAGGGTGGCATCTTCCTTAATACCATTCAAAAGGTTGTGTGGACTCCTGGAGTTCAAAATATGTGAATTCTGAGGCTCATGGCATCCTTCCATGAACAGGAAGCAGGACTTGACCAGTGGAAGATTTTTGAAATTAGATTTTGCATCTGCTGCTGCGTGATGTTGGGGTTCTGCGGAGGGACAGCTCGTGGTGTTTGAGCTGCTCCTTCAGGGACAACGTGTAGGTCAGGTTTGTCTGTCCGAGGGAAGATCTCAAGGGTGTTTCCACTAAAAAATAAAAAGAAACAACAAACTCCATCTTCCTTTGAAGGGTGAGGGTGAGTGGTGGGCGATGAGCTGTGTTGGCTGTCCTGAAAACCCTCTGGAGTGTGGCAGGTCCCTGTGTCGGTACCACCAGAGAGGGACAGGCCATGTTCCAAAATGAATGAAGAGAAAAAAGGCAAGGGAAGGGGAAGGGGAGGGAGAAGAAAAAGGAAGGGAAATAGGAAAAGAAAGGAAATAGAAAGGGAAGAGCACACTGAGCTCTGTTCCCTTTTTGCTCCTTGAGCTCCAGTAATCCAGATTTGGTCTCGAGCTGTGCAGCAACACTGCTGGTCATTTTTTCCAATCTTCCTTAATCTGTGTCAAAATCAAGAGCATTTAATCTCCAGTTGTTGAATAATTCTCAGTTGTAGGGACTGTGGCAGCAATGAAGTGTTTCGCTGACTTTTAAGCTTTTCAGTGTGAAAAATGTGGGGCGTTCTCGTGGGCTGAAAATGGGCTGAATGCAGTTAACACTTTGGGGATGGGTCAGTCCTGCTTTTTGGATGGAGTTTTCTCTAATTGGAGTAGGAATGAGTTTATACACCCTCCACAGCCTGCTAGACATCTCAGGAATGTCAGTATTCCTTTCTTTGAAGGCACTGGCTACGGAGCAGGGCGATCCTGCCCGGCCTCTCTCCCAGCCAAGCCGAACAATCCGGTGATTTTTCTCCTGGGGACAAAATGACATGAAGTCATTTATAACCATCGCTTCAAACCGCCTCAGAGCTGGGGCTGTCTCAGAGGCAGGTCTTGAGAAATGAGGTTTATCCCTTTCAAAGGTGCTTGGGAAACTTCTGCTGGGACTCCCGAGTCAGGGGCCCTTTGTCCGGGAGGAAGGAGCGGGTGATCCATCAGTGTCCCTCTTGCCAAGGGGGATTTATGGAAGCACCTCTTGTGAGTAGACCCTGAGTAGGCAATGTGCAGGCTTTGGAGGGAGTCCTGCCACGGATGCATAAACCAGGGTTACTTTCAAGCTTGCAAAAATGGATGAGAATTGATTTTGATCTCGTGGAAGGAAGATGCAGATCTGGGTCAAGGTGGCTGTGACCCAAGTGGATGAGATGCTGTTTCATTTATTAATTTACTTTCTCAGTGGACTAAGGCCTGGTTTGTTGGTACTCACAATGATTACGTTATGTTAGTGGGATGGGTCCACAGTTTATGAAATGTAGAAGGAGGAATTGCCAAGTGGCTCTTAAAATGGCAGCAGCTGCGTGAAGTGTAACTTAGTGTTTCTTGGATTTCTCTTTTTGTGTTTTTGTTTTGGTGTTGGTTGTTTCGGTTCAGGTATTTTGAGTCTGGTATTTTTGTGGGTTGCTTCGTATTTTTTATTTAGTGAAATGGACTGGAAACCTCAGCTTAGGGTGTTTAGTGGCCAAGTAGGGTTTTATGGGGAGTTGCTAAAGCTTCTACCCTGGTGGATTATGGCAACTGATGTGTGTTTGTAATGAAAGCTATTGATATCTATGGAAAAGAACTGCAATGAGGTACAAACTTGGGAAAAATGAAAAATTTTACCAAAAGAAAGCAGGTGTGGATGTTACTAAGAATTTCTGGAGGCAGTATTTTGAAAATCCTGCTCAGATTTTGGATAAAGGGAAAACAAACAAACGTGGAATCTGAAATAGCTGCTGTCCTTTCATTTTCTTCTGTAAGTTTGCAGAGAGCAAACATATTGTAGCAGGAGAAGTGTTTTGATTGGCAGGGATTTTTTGTACCCATAAGTAGGTTTCCAGCCTGTCAGTGCTCCAGGCTTTCCTAGACATGCAGATTTTATGGTTATTTTATCTATTTGCAGGATTTCCTTGCTATCTCTTCGAGGCAAATCTGTAGCAAAATAGTTTGATGACATTGTCCCTGTAAGTCAAAGGTTTTGCTGGAAGTTTTGATATCCTGGTCTAAAAATCTCTGGTTTGTTGCTAGAGGACTCGGATTTGGGATTTGAATGAAAATAAGTATTAATTACAATTACATGGAGCCCAGTGAGTGTAGTGAGCTTGGTGTGCCACTGCTGGGAGTGTGGCACTGGGGACTTC
Source organism: Campylorhamphus procurvoides (assembly GCA_013396655.1). NCBI lineage: Eukaryota > Metazoa > Chordata > Aves > Passeriformes > Dendrocolaptidae > Campylorhamphus > Campylorhamphus procurvoides. Next base: position 55,313 of record WBMV01000078.1, read on the forward strand.
ATGAGAAGTAAACTGGAGGCAATAGTTTATAATTCCTACAAGAATAATTTTTTCTATTAATGTCTGTTTGATAACAAGTAACTGTGCTGGTTAATTAAAGTAATGGTCACTTGCTCAGAGTAAAAGAGAGGAACAAATGACTACACTGAAGGAGACAGTTATCTTCTTCCAGATAATTGGGAGAGGAAACTCAAAATCCCATATCGTGTATATAGTTATTGCCTGCCTTGTATCACTGCAAGTTCTCAACACATCTGGGCTGCGAGCAGTTCCAGTAACATTCAAACGGCCTATTTTGGTTGGCACACTGACCCTGGGGTATATGCCAATTAGTAATGGCTCTTGGAAACTGCCTGCCTTAAAACTGTCCCTGAACTATTCCCCAGAGAAATTATTCAATTAAGTACAGCTAAAATTAATGTCCATGGGTTTTGTTCGAATAAAACAAAATAAGCAGCTGGAGAAGGGAGAACTTCTCAGTGTGTGCTTTTAAAATAACAACTCTTAACTAATAACTCAGTGAGCTGGAATCGATACCACTGTTTGTTTTCCCACTGTCGTTCTGTAGCTGTGGATGATCCGACTGGGATCCACAGCTGATGGCCTTGGGTGGGTCTGTGTCCCCTCCATGTGTTCTCAAACCACCATCTGCTGCCTCTGGACCAGCTTTTGAGAGGATGAAGTGCTCTTTGTTGCCTGCCGGTATCAAAGTTTGACCCAGATACAATCTGAAATGTTCTGGGAGGGATGAGTGAGGCTGCTTGGCTGCGAAGTGGAAGGTAGTGTGTGGTGGAAACAGTGGTCTTGGACGTGTCCTTGGAGCAGATGGTGAGGTTTTCTGTAGCAGAACAAACAGGTTCCTCTTGTTTCAGCATGTGTTAGCCCTGAGGATGGTGAAGGTTTGGTTCGTGGGAAGGGTTGTGCTGTTGGCATGGGCTGGTCCTTGGCCCTCTGAGCTGGGCAGGATAGCTCACAGGACTCTGGAGCAGCTTGTTCTTTCCAGTTTGTGCCCTTTTCACTGCTGTCAGGAACTCGGGGAAGCAGGAGCAATCCTGGTCCTGAAGGAGTTGTTCCTCTGCAAGGATTCCCCGGGCTGGAGAGCTGGCATGGCCTGGAGTCTGTGGTGGGAGAAGGACCTTCTGCTGTGACAGCTGCTGCATCAAGTGCCTAGGGCTGTAATGTGGGCATGGAGAGAGGGCTGGAGCTGGTCACCAGCTGTGGGGAGAGCTGTCCTCCCCTGCCTGCTCTCCCAGACACAAACCTACCCTACAGCTTCAGCTGGAGATCCAGCAGTGCAGAGACAGGGAAGGGAGGGAAACGTCTTTGTCCCGCCTGGGCCCAAACAGAGCTGCAGGGGAGGCAGTGGGAGCTGAGATCCTCTCTGGCCCTCCTGTAGCTCTGGCACTGCAGTGTGGACATGGGACATTGGGACACATTCCCTACAGGAGCCCAGAGAGAATTTCTGAACCCGACTGTCTCCAAGGCCTATCAAAATCCCTGTGAATTAGAAGAGCTAAAGAGTGAGACAGCTGGAACAAAGAGGAACAAGTTGGTTTGACCTCTTGGAGAAGTCAGTGTTTTTGGGGGTTTTACTCCTTACATGAAGCTCTGCCAAAGAAGGGATTAAATGTCTTCAGTTAAACTTGGGACAGCAGAGGAAGGAATCTTGGTCTTTGCTTGAAGTGTAAAACTCATCACAGCAGAAAGTGTGGGTGTCCTGGCGTGCTGAGCAGCACCAAGCTTGGATCAGCGTGGACACCAGTGGGATTCTGGCTGTCACCTTGGAGCTGGAGGGCAGGGAGAAGCCCAGGACTGCAGTGCCACGGTGCCTGTGGCCCAGACAGCTGCACCCTCAGAGGGGCTGCAAGAACCAGGCACGGCTGCAGAGAGGGAGAGAAATTAATATTCTTGGCTTTGCATTTTTTTACTGTATTTTTCTCTTTTCACTCTGCCTTGACATTACAGCTGGCACATCGTGCTAAGGCTCTTTAGGTTTCTGATGTACTTATATTAGTTGCAATCTTCATTTCATAGCCCTGGCACTTGGAACAATGCTTTGCTTTCTTATTAACATGTAATTATGGGGTTTGGACATATAGAGATTGGCATTCACTATATGATTCATTTCTTTGGTATCTAGCTCTTCTCCTGAGGCACCAGGGACCTGAAGGAGGGAGGGAAAGCCTGCTTGGCTTCTCCACTGAATTCCAGCCTTATTGTAATTGGGTTTGTGTAGCATGAAACGTTGGGGATTTTAGTGCTCTCTGTGTTTTCTTAAGGCTGACTGCAGTGTTCCATGACTCAGTGGCCGTGCTGTGGAGATGCATTACTCATCGATAAATACTATCGAGTGATCCGTAAATTCAAATCCGCGGAAAATCCAAACGGTCCCAAGGAAATGTTTGCTCAGCAACACCGTCCTGCTAAACGGTGATCCAACCCTGGGGTTGTTTCTCTCTGCTGGGGCTGTAATTCATGTGACCACTCTCACTTGGCTTTGGCTTTCCTGCTCCACAGACAGAATCAGCGCAAGTCAAAGAGGGACTTGCCAAAACCAAATGAGGCTTTTTATGTGTTTTAAAGAAAACAAACAAAAAAATCAATTAGTGTAATTCATGTATGCAAACATAACTGCACAAGAGCCTGTTCTACTCCATGGGAAGAGATGGCCATTTTTCCCAGGGACTCGAGGAATTAAGGGGAGTGATTTAAAAAAAAATCCCTCCCGGCTGCCTTCAGAAAGGTGGTGCAGCTGTGTGGGACATGGGGAGAGACAGGGAGGCACGGGATGGAAAGGAACCAGGGCATTTTCCTGCTCTTGAGTGAGGAAAGATTAGGGAAAAACCCACAAGGTTTCCTGAAAAATCAAACCTGGTATTCCCTGGAGTGGCCCAGCTCTGTTTCTGCCCCTGCCCAGTTTTCACTCCTGTAAGGCACTGCTCACATTTCTCCTTAATTAATTGCTTTGTCTCTCATGAGCTCCTTAACAGGAGGAGCAACACGGAGGGCGGGGGGGTTTGAAGTGTGGCCCATGGTGCTGAGAGCCCCAGTGTCCATGGCTGTTGAACAGGAACATCTCCTCATTGTCCATGTCCTTTGTGTGACTTGCCATCTCCCAAGTGACACCTTTTTGGCTGGAACAGGCCGGTTATTCCGTGTGCTGTAACTCAGCATCCTTGCTGCTGTTTGGATCCTGCAGAGGAGGGGACAATATGAATTTGTGTCTGGTGTCATCTCATGACCTCACAGTCGACTCATTCCTTTGTTTCCAGCCCTGCGGGAGCTTGGTGGGGCTGGCTGGGCACTCGTGGAGTCTTGGCACCAGGGCTGGAAAGGAAGGAAAGATGGAGTGGCTGCCAGAGCTGCAGTACGGCTTTTGCTTTCTGGGAACATTGGGGCTCCTCATTTTGTTGGCAAAAGGGGGAATTTCACTGGTGAGCTGAAAGCTGGTTATTGGCTTGGAGTTGGTCAGGGCTCTGTTTCAGCATAAAGGGCATCATCAGGGAGGTGAAATGCTGACGGTCCAGGATGGGACTGGATGTGGAGCGCTATGGAATGGGCTGTTTTTATCAGCTGCCAAACAGTTTTCCAGTGGAAACTGTTCCCTTGGAAAATGCCTGGCCAGCTGTAGAAAGACTTGATGGCTGGTTGACACATAAGATGGGGCTGCCAGAGACATCCAATCTCAAACCTCTGGGAAGGGGTGTTACAGATGTCAATGGAGATGTTGGGAATATGGGAAAGGCAGATGGGGGTTGTGATGGGAGGGCCTGTGGTCTGTGCTGTGCAGTGCAAGGGGGCTGTGGGCAAACCCAGTGCTTGGGGCTTGCAGCCTTTTGGAGGAGGAACAGAGGAGGAAACCAAAAGGATGTGTTTGGACACCACAGGCTGTTCCAGCACCTGGCTTGGCTCAGCCAGGGTTTGCTTTCCCATCCTGTGCCTGAGGTATGGCCACGTCCCACAGGCATGACTTATGGCTCCAATGCAGGAGGCTCCTTTCTCATGGGAGGCACTGGAATTATCCATGCTGTGGTTGGAGAGAAGCAGAACCAGCTTTTTACAGAAGATATCGGTGATTTTAGGAATTAAAACAGGACATTTCTGATTTTTGTGGCAGCGACAAAATCTCTGAAGAGAAAAGGACATGAAGAATGAGCTTTCTTTCCTGAGAAATTCCTAGGATTACATACACTTTCTTCTGCTCAATTTTTTATCATCTGTCTTCTACTGATGTCCTTTGCATAAATCTTTATTTTTCTGTCTGTTAGCAGATGTGGTTTTAAAGATGAGTATAAATACACCCTCAGTGCTGCTGCCGGTTGGTTGTTCCCCCGCAGTTCCAGGGAAGGATTTGACATTCTGGTAGTCACATTTAGCACAGTTCTTGTGTTTTCACACATACACACACGTTGATGGACCCAGAAATTGGGAACAGCAAGATGTGATACTGGTGGGACTTAAAATGCAACCATTTAATTCAGAGATATTAAAAAGATGATATTTCTTAACCTTTCATAGAATCCCGGAATGGTTTGGGTTGGAAGGGACCTCAGAGCTCTCTCATTCCACCCTGTGCCATGAGCAGGGACACCTTCCACTAGCTCAGGTTGCTCCAAGCCCCGTCCAACCTGGCCCTGGACACTTTCAGGGACGGGGCAGCTGCAGCTTCTCTGGGCACCCTGTGCCAGGGCCTGCCCACCCTTATAGGTAAGAATTCCCTCCCAGTGTCCCATCTAACCCTGCCCTTTGTCAGTATGAAGCCATTCCCCCTTGTCCTGTCCCTTCAGGCTCTTGTCCCTCTGCATCCTTCTTGGAGGCCCTTTAAGCACTGGAAGGGGCTCTGAGGTCTCCCTGAAACGTTTTCCTCTCCAGGTGACCACCCCCAGCTCTCTCAGCCTTTAATGTATCCTTTGGGAATGCCAACCCAAGCACGACAGAATGATGTGGAAGGTGCTTGTGATCCAGGGTTCAGACCAGTTGCTTCACTGTTCATTTTCCATTTCAATGAAACTTTGAAAAGGAATATTTAACACTTCTGTGCTCGCATCCCTGAGCAGTCTTATCTTGGTCTGGGTCAGTCAGTGGGTTCTTGAGCCTTATAAAGTTGACTGGAGGCACTGTTAGTACTTCAGTTTGCTGGGAGTGGGGAAGCAAGTCAGTGAGCAGGTTTTTTTAAGCTCCCTGTGTTCAGCTGTAGCTTAGAAGCTTTAATTTCCTGTCTGTGACAGCTGATGCAGAGACAAGTTCAGAGCTGATTAAGTGATTTTTTTGTTTTTCTTTATGGGCAGAATTAATACAAAATATTAAACAAATACAAAATTTATTTAGTGTTTGGTTTTCCGAAAAATAACTACAAGGAGCTTCCCCTCACTTTGCTCAGGCTTTCTCCAGTAAACACTTCTCCACTTCCTGGGAGGCAGAGTTAGTGCTGGAATGGGAGAGGCTGACTGTGCTTCCAGCCTTTCCCACCTCTTCCTCAGGGATGCTGCTTCTGACCTGGACCCACACTCAGCCTGGCTGCTCTGCACTGTCCAGAACATGTTGCCTAAGATCAAAAACTGCTGCTGAGGTATTTTTAGCAAAAACAGTCCCATATTTCAGGGTATCATATATCAACCTACATTTTCCCCTGTCATCTCCTGGCTTTGCTGTTCCCTCATTGCATGTTTTCTTTGTAAGTCCCATGCATGGAATTCATCCCAGTTTCCCAAAGGGCTGCCCATTCCCTCTGCATTGCAGGAGCAGGGGTAGGACTGCAGACAGCCTTGTGTCCCCAAAATGAAGACCTTCCTTGACTTTTGTTGTGGTTTCAGATGTGCAGGTATTGACCTCAAATCCCACTGATACTTTTGCTGATACATCCCAGGTTTCTGGAGAAATCGTGCCCTTTTGAGGGCTCTATCCCTGATTTCACAGCTTTGATCACCAGGAAAAGCATCCAGATTTCTAGGGACAGGTTGTGTTTCCCTGCCACGGCCTTGCAGGAATGAGAAGAGACCTGGTAGTGCTCACCTGTCTCTGCCTTCCCGTAGGGCCCTGGCACATCCCTGCATGGAGTGTTTGGCTGCCTCAGCTGCTGGGCAGCTCCAGAGCCAATGGTCCTACCTGGCTGATGGCTGTCACCTGCCCAGGGACACGTGTGCAGGGACGGGGAAGGCTGTGTCACTAGTGTTTGAGCAGAAGTCCCTGCTGACAGGGGAGCTCCTGTCTGCACCCACCTCCTGCCCTGAGCGACCTTCAGACTTCTCCCACTTCAGCTGCACTTAAATGACTCAGATTTTAATTCTGGGCTTGTGCAGTGGGTTTTATCTTCTGCCTCTCAAGTTCCTGCTTCCCTGAAAGAAGACCTTGGCTAAATTTGTGTTGCTGGCTGCGTTGTGGTTTGCAGTGCAGTGTTACAGGAACATCCTTTGGAAGGGCACCGGCAGCCCTTCGGCAGCCAGCCTGCCTTGGCCGTCTGCTCCCTCCTGCCACGGGAACCTCGCTCCTTCCCTCTTTTCAGGTGGCTCTGCACTGGTTTAAACCTGCTCCTTGCATAGGCAGCTAAATGGGAGGTGATAGGACATGGAGTTGCCAGCTTGAAGGGGCAGAGGGGTTTGCAGGTGGGTCATCCATCAGGGAAGGTGGGAGCTTGCGGAGAGTTGACGGGATGATTGTCAGTGCTCTGTAGACTTCCTTAGCCATGGACTTAGTTTTTGCTGGACCAGCTCTGCCTCCTGTGGAAATTCATTGCTAATTTTCAGCTCAGCCTTGTACATCCTGTATTTCCCTTGGGTTTCCTTTGCTTGGGAGTGGGGAGAGGTTTTCTCATTTACACGAGGGTCGAGAGTTGCTCTAAACCCAAGTGTCACCACGAGTTGGTGAGGGTAGAGGGGCGGATGTTTCTGTGCAGCTCTGGTGGTGTTGGTGGGCACAGAGGGTAAATGGATGTTGCCATGCAGGCTGTTGGTGGGGGTAAATGATGGAAGGATGTTTCTCCAGGGGGTTGGTGGGTGTAGAGGGTGGATGGATGTTTCTCTTCAGGTTGTTGTTGGTTGCAAGAGCACTCCAGCCTGGGGAACCTGCTGGGCTGGACTTCTGGTTCAACTGGTGATGGGATAAGAACCTGCCTGTGCTTCCTCCCCACTCCAGCCCCAGCACAGCTGCAGAGGGGAAGACCCTGCTCAGACCTCCTGGTTGTGCCATGAGCACTCCAATCCCTTCTCTAGGTCCTAACTGCATGTCACATCAAAGGGCTGGTTGGTTGTGGAGCTTTGGGCTCCATGCTGGGTGAAGGTTCCTACTCTCCTGGAATGTGATTGTGTCAAGAAACATATATATAGAGAGAGAGACAAATGCCTCTTCCAAGCTGTACAGCCCAGATCTTTGGTTCAGAAATGGCTCCTGACAGGGGGATGGGAAAGGAGAGGCTCTAGAATAATCGCAATTGCAGTGCCTTGGGCTTTGAAATGATGACAGAAAATTTTCCTGCTCACATTTGTTCTCATTTAGTTCCAGCTTGTTCACCAGGATGTTTTTCAAGGAGGGTCTGGTCAGTGTTGGCAAAGGAAAGTCTCTTATTTCCCAAGCATGCTTATCACTTTGTCCTTGACAACGATGGGAACTTTCGGCACTTTTTTACATTTAGAGGCAAACATGAACAAGCCTGCCCTTGCAAGCAGCATTGTCCTACTCTTCCTGAGTGCTGAATCACGCAGCACAGATAAAGTTTCCCCAAAATATTGTTGGCTTTGCAGATGTTGGACCTGGGAGAGTTGGGTGGGAGCAGGAGGAGAGTGAATATCTAAACTACAAACTGGAAAAAAACCTTGCAGCTTAAACAAAATCCCTGCCATCACTTGGGAAAATGTGTTTTGATGTAGGATGAACAATAAAATCTTGAGTATTATAAACAGCTTCATAAATATGGAGAGTTTGTGTCTGGAATAGAGTGGTAGTGGTCGGGTGGTGCTGCTTACCCACAGAGTGGTGGATGAGGATAAAGCAGAGGCTGCACCTGCAGGGAAGCAGTTGCTGTTTGCCCTCTGCCCTCCCTTTTTGTGAATATGGGGGTGGTTTAGGCTGTGGGATGTGAATCAGGAGCTCATGTTTTAAGAAAGCTGTATGTTTTCAAAGTACAAGATTTGTCAGATGCTGATATCATTTTACACAGCGATTCACTGGAGATGACAGTGTTAGTGGAGCACACTGAAACACGCATTGAAAGGATGATGCTTAAATATCTTAGCCCCCCAGGAGAGTAAAACCTCCGTGCTACATGTGCCTTTGACATTTCCTTTGCATCTGCAGAGCTTTGATTATTTTAGATGTGTTTTTTGTTATCTATATGCGGATCAGACTGGTTTTATCTGTGTCTGGATACAGTGCTTGTTTCTTGGTAAGGCTGAGGACATAAACACCATCCATAAATGACATGTAGGACCCAAGGGAATGGCCTGGAGTTGTGTCAGGGCAGGCTGAGGTTGGATCTCAGCAAAAGGTTCTCCCCCCAGACGGTGGTTGGGCACTGACCAGGCTCCCCAGGGCAGTGGGCACAGCCCCAAGGCTGCCAGAGCTCCAGGAGGGTTTGGATGATGCTCTGGGGCACAGGGGGTGACTCTTGGGGATGGGCCTGTGCAGGGCTGAGGGTTGGACTCGATGATCCTGATGGTCCCTTCCAGCTCAGGAGTTTCTGTGATGCTCTGCTGTTGGAAGGTGAATGTTGGAGGAAACCACTCCCATTCAGGGGCTGGTGTTGAAGGGATGGAGGTAGAGGGGGGCAGGTGTGCTCGGGGTGCTGCAGGAACTGATGTCACACACTGGCACTACCCTTACAAGGACAGGGTTTCCTTCTAGTGTCACAGGGAAGTTTGGAAGCACAAGGAATGCCCTCTTCAGTGTCACCCTCTTTTTAATAGAGGTATTTGGGAAATCTTTTGTTTGAGGGAATAGTCAGAACAATAAAGGCTCATTAATAAGGGCCCTGTCTTATGGATGTGGGACTTGTGTTCTTTAAGTGTTCTTTAACCCCCAGCCAGCATTGACCTGGGGTTATGATCCATAAAGATGAGCAGAATATCAGTATATCTTGCTGCCTGGTTGCTGTGTGCTCTAACTTCTGCTTTTATTGCTTATGGGCTGTTGAACTGAGGAGTTTCATCAGGGCAAGAATGCAGTGCCAGGACCTGCTGGGGTGTAGAAGAGCTGAGGGCACAGCACCAGCTGGCACAGCCACTGCCCCAGTCCCATTTCAAAGACAGGCTGGACTTCCTGAGACATTGATCAGCATTGGGAAAGTGCTACAAGTGTACCCAGAGCAAGATGCTTTGCAGTAGCGCTCAGGGTTTGGCTGCTGTCCTCCCCTGGTTTTTCCTGCCCAAAGAAGTCCGTTCCTGCCCACGGAGCAGGCACAAAGCACTGGCTGAGTATTTCGAGGAAATCAGAGCATAACAGTCAGTGAGGAGAAAATTTAGTGCCTGAATGTGGCTTTTCATTTCCAATGTTAAAAAAACCCAACCCACCAACTGCTTTTGGTGTTATCCTTGTACTTGCTCTGATTTCCCTGACAAAGTTAAAGCAATCGGTTATAGGAGGTGCAGAGTGTGTTGGCCTGATGTTTTTCTTTCTCCTCTCTTAAAAATAAATGTAGAAGAAACTTTGCCCACTTCCCTTTTCCCAGAGGACCATCTGGGCTGGAAGGAGAAGTGCCATCCTTACAGCTCCAGAACAGAACCAAGGCAGGACTTCGACTGTGACCTCCATGGTCACATGGTTGGGACCACAGCGAGTGCTCCCAGAAGCTTTTATGAAGATGGTGATTCTGGATGTGGTTTAATGATGATGTTGTGGCCAAGTGTTGAGATGTTCCATTCCATGACTGTTAGGAGCTGCTGAGGGAACTCAGGTCATTCAGTTTGGAGAAGAGAAAGCTCAAGGGGGACCTCACTGCCCTCTACAGCTGAAAGGAGGGTGTAGTGAGGCATGGATTGGTTTCTTCTTGCCCTGTCTCTGGTGCAAGGATGAGAGGAAATGGCCTTACGTTGTGCCATGGGAGGTTCAGATTAGATATTAGAAAAAAAAAATCCATAGAAGGCAATGTCAGACATTGGAATAAGTTGCCAGGGAGGTGGTGGAGCCACCATCTCTAGAAGTGTTCCAGAGTTGTCTGGATATGCTACTTGGGGACATGGTTTAGGGGTGATTATGGTGGTGCTGGGTTGATGGTTGGACTTGGATGATCTTGAAGTTCTCTTCCAGCCTTGCTGATTCTGTGGTTCTGTGTGCACTAATGCCCTTGCACTGACCAGTGCTTTGGCATCATGTGTGATATGCTTCCATCACCGTACGCTCCATGGATGCCTGAACTGGTCCTGCTGTTTCAGGCTGTATTTTTCCCCCTTCTCTCAATGGGGAATGTGCTGAATCTGAAGCCTCTTGTGTAGCATTCCCAGGATTTGGCCCTTTCCCTGGTCTGTCACACCGAAGGACAGAAGGATGCAGCTGGTTTCCATGCTGGATGCTCCAGCAGGAGCGTGCTGGTTGAGCAGGGGTGCTGTGGGCTCCCAGATTAATGCTCATGTTTCTCTCTCTCCAGAGATCATCGATGACCTTACGAACCTGGTGGAAAACACAGACGGTCGGCTCCGCAACCAGACACGCCATGTGAAGATGGTGGACAAGAAATCAACGTCCTGTGGTAGGAAATGGCTTGAGCACAAAACAGTTAATAACAGGGCAGTTATTAATTGATTGATGATGCACAGTGTTTAACTGTTGCTAATAGGTGTGCAGTGCATTCCCCCCAGGACAGGTTCTTTTAAAGCCAGAAACTGCACCTCTCCAGACTTTCTGTGGGTGTGACTCACTGTGCTTGCTGCTTGTTGGTGCAGTTAATTTCCTTAAGCCATTTGACTCCAGCATTGCACAACATTCTGATTGGAAACTGCCTGAAATTAGAGCGATGCATGTTAATTAGGTTTACAAAAACTTGCTACCAGCTCTCACAAACTGGTCACAGCGGGAAGCGAAGCCACAGGGGCGTTTCTGGTGGTATCCTGCAGGAATGTGTCTTTAACCAAGCATTCAGAGCCTGCCAGGCATGAAATCCTTCCTGGGGACTCCTCAAGCTACGTGCAAACTGGTCAGGCTAAACTGCTGTCCCTTTCCATAGAGCCAAAGGCAGGGTATAATCTCAGGTGAGTGAGGGCAGGTTTTCCTCTGTTGGATGAAGAGCTGGGGATTGATGGCAGTGACCAGGGAAAGGTGCTGTGTGTGATGGCAGAAAGTGTCCCTGTGTTGAGAGGGTGATTGATGGAGGGATCAAGTCCATGGAGCAGTGTTGGCAGTTCTTCAGGGAGCAGCCTGTCTGCTTCTGCTGTCTGTGGCTCATTTTTGCCGTGCTAGAAGGCTCAAAAATGCAATGTAGAAATTTGACTTACAGGCAGAAGCTGCTGAAATTTGGCTTATGTAGTTTAGCAAAAAGAAAGTCAAGAGCTGGCTTGGTCACGTACCTGTTTGAGGTTTTGTTCTGTAGTGAGGATCTGGCAGCAGAAGCTCCTGAAGTAAGGCTGGCAGAGGCAACTTTCAAGCACTGACAGTGTATTTCAGGGATTTATTTGGTTCTCCATCAGTGATAACTTTTTGAAAGCTTGGTTGATAGAGGTTGATGAAAAAACCTGTGGCTTCTTCTGGAGGTTAAAGTTGACTTGTCAGAGGCATTTGTCTCTGATTCCTCTCGTGCCAACTACAGATGGAACTAAAGGCGTGACTGCAGAGTTCATGACTGACTCTTTTATTTTAGATCTTTAATGTTGATGCAAGATGGATTTAATTTAAAATGAAGTGCATTTGAATGGTGCTGAGTACCCCTGTGCGCCTTTGGGGTCTCCCCTTAATTCCTGTGGTTTAGTTTTCTGCACGAGCGCGAGGCCATGACGGTGCAGGGCGGGCGGGGAGTCTCATTCCACCCAGGAGGGATTTCTCCCCCCTTTTCAGTGTTCCTCATGCAAGTGCACCCCAGACATGCTGCTGGATGATGGGCTTGTCTCTTTAACTCAGGAGGCCCATTCTGGCTGCCTGGGGAATTTGAGAAGAAGAGGAGGAGGAGGATGGGAGAGGTGAAGGCTGGGAAGATCCTGGGCTGGATTCCTTGGGGGTGACCTCTCTCACCATTTCCACATTGGAAAACATTTCTCTGCAAGGGGTGGTGAGAAGTGCTGCCTCTGGTGCCTGTTCCCTCTGCTCCAATAGGCCTTCCTGTGTTTGCATAACAATCTGGGCATGTGTAAACACTGGATTGCCTCAGATAGCTGCTTCATTCTGCCCAAGCACGAGTTTCAGAACAATAATGCTGGAAGACACAGGCCTTAATGGCATTTTTCCCATCTCTTTTCCACCCTTATCCCTGGCGCTGGAAGAGAACTGGTGTATTAAGATGAGAAAAACTTATGATTATTCCTTGAAAAAAGTTGGGCAGAGGGAAAACTGGCACCTGCTAGGTAACTCTATTTTAGAGTGCTCTTCTCCCCTTCCAACGTTTCATTTAAATTGATAAAATCTTCAGTAACTCTTTGGGTTTGGTGTATTCCTTTGGATTTAAGCTGTGGTGAAATGCTCAGCCTCCCACCTTGCCCACCCCATTCTTGCTCACACCCAGTCTCCACACTATTCCAGCATGTGCCCGTATCTGGATTTTTCCCTCATTTTTGAAATCATAATGTCTTTTAATTTTCCTGCCGAGTGCCTGCTCTGGAGCCACGGGCTGTGGATACAAGCGGATCACACTGGCAGGAATAGCAGAATAATTACTGTTTTATAAGCTAGAATGCCATGCATTAATGGGTGTGTCTTTGTTAGCAGCCTGCATCATCATAAAATCAAAGTACTGCTGATGAAATCCCACTTCAGTCAATATTTCAACACCTCTCTCTCTCATGCAAACACCATTTGGAGCCTTGGAGGGTGTTCCCAGTGGCCTGTGCTGTGTCAGTGTCGCGTGCCCGGCACAGGTAGCTCGGGGTGTGGTGGCATTGCTGGGAGCATCCCCTGCCCCTCTGCCCATCCCCAGGCCTGGCAGAAACCTTCAGGTTGTTTTGGGTGGGTTGCTTCATTTGCAGCTTGTTTTCAATGCCATTCTTCATGCTGACTCAAGAGGTGTTGACAGTCCCAGCCTTTGCCTCAGCCCAGGGAAGGCCGTCCCGCTCGGAGCCCGTCTGCCTTGGTGGCCCTGGGCAGCCCCACACTGGTGTCACTGGGAATTCCCAGGGATTGCAGTGGAGGAATAACCAAGGGATATACTCAAGCCTGCTGCATTTATGAAATTATTGTTGAAAATCATCAGTCATGAGCAGGCAAATGTTTGCATGCTGCTTGGCATTATTTCCTTCCTCCTCAGTGTGTGCTGGGCATTAGGAGGGCTGGTAGGACATTAAATTTCAGAAATATGCATTGAGCCTTCACCAAAATGTTCACACAAATCAGGAATCACATGTTAGGCTGCCTTTGCCAGCTTTACTTCAGGAGTGTCTGCATGCACAACTTTTCAGTTTTGCCATGGATGCTCTTTGGGTTGTTTGTCCCCTCAGCGTGGGCACTTCAGGGGTTTGTGCAGAGTAACACTCATTAACCATTTCTCAGTAATTTTTAAATGGAAACTTTAACCCTTAGAACATCCTCTTAAGAGCTGAGTTTGAAAACAAGCAAAGAAATTAAAATATGACCAAGGCTGGGATGCTGGGGGGTGTCATGTCTTAACCCCAGACAGCAGCTCAGCCCCACAGAGCCAATCACTCACTGTCTCCCAGTGGGGTGGGAGAGGGATTGGAGGCATTGCATTGGACTCAAGGAAAAGTGAGAAAACTCACGGCTTGAGTTAAGAACAGTTTAATGATTGGAATATAATAATAATAATTATAACTAATTGTGATGAAAAAGAAAATAAAAAAGAAATAAACCCCGAGTAGGACAAGGGATGCAGATGTGAACAATTGCTCGCCACCAAAGATGCTGATGAATGACTGATGCTCAAACAGTCCCTGAGCAGTGACCCCCCCACAACGACCTTCTCCACCCAGTTTTATTCCTCAACATGATGCCATATGGTCTGGACTATCCCTTGGGTCAGCTGGGGTCAGCTGTCCTGGCTGTGTGCCCTCCCAGCTCCTTGTACACCCCCAGCCTTGTCTGTGGTGGAGTGGAATGAGGAGCAGAAGGGATCTTGAAGCTGGGTATGCCCTGCTCAGCCATAGGGAAAACATCCCTGTGCTATCAGTGCTCTTCCAGCCCAAATCCAAACCACAGCCCCATACCAGCCTCTGGGAAGAAGATTAACTCTACGCCAGCCAAATGTCACTCTTCACCCTTTAGTCCACATCATTTACCTCACTATCCAGTACATCCTCATTGACTGCCACCACCTCCCTCCTGGCCTTTCATACAATGCACAGACACCTTGCCCTTAGTCTGTGGGCCACCCCTGGGAAATGTCTGTAAAATGCCCATGAAAGTCCAGAAAACGTCCCTTGAGTTCATTTAGTCCCTCTGTTCTGGTGGTCACTCAGGACAGGAGGGGTGCTGTGTTGTATGGAGTTACTGGGCACCAAAGCCAGCTCAGGCCAGGTCACTGCTGCACTGCAACTGCTCCTTGGAGGGCTTCTCCTCCCTTGGTTCAGGGGTTCCTGTAACACACAGCTCAAATAAGGGGTTACACCAATTTAAAGCCTCCACCCCTGGTCCCTTCAGGCCAGGTTAGGGGGGTTACAGAATCACAGAGGCATTGAGGTTGGAAGAGACTTCCAAGACCATCAAGTCCAACCTTTGATCAATCACCACCTTTTGCCATATCCTGTCGTTCCTTGGACATGAGAACCAGTGCAGAGAATTCCCCTTGCTCCCAGTCTGGGCTGGTGCTTTTGGGTAACTCTTCCCCCATCCTCGAGTTTTGTAGTGGTTTTCTTGGGGCATTTTTGGTTGTTTTTATTTTTTTTAACTTAAAGACACAAGCAGGCATCTCCCTGCAGAGAGGATGGTTAAACCAGGCTTTGGGATAAAAGGGTCCTGAAGTGTTTGTGTTTGAAGGAGACACAGGGGTTTGGGTGACCTAGGACACAGGTTGGCATGTGAGACCTATGCAGAGGTGGCTGCACTCAGGCTGTGCAATGTGTGGGGTCAGAAATGTTCTTCAGGTCCTGCTGAACTGGGGAGGGGATAGGTGTGGTTCTACTCCTGGTTGTACCACAGTCACACTCTGGTGACTCTCCCATAGCTGAGGAGAAAGGCTGGTTTGGTTTGCTGGGAAGGCAGCACAGTGGATTAGGACTTTGTCATGATAAAACCAAACAAACCCAAGCACACTCTTCTGTCTGACACACATATCCATCCCTTCCAAGCAGCATGGGGGGAGCACACCATGTCTCTGCATCCCTCTGAGCTCCAGATAAACAGGGAAAACGAGGAGAAACCACAGCAAATGCCCTGCTGGGCCAGGCTGTGTGTGCTGTGGAATTACACACCACTGCAGAGTGGTGGCTGAGCAGGTTTTTTCCCATCTTTGGTTTTCTCCTGTTCCACAAGATGGCAATGCAATCGCCTCCCACAGCCCCCGGTACCTGCTCTCCTCTCCCCTTTGCCTTCCTGGGGAGGCTTTGGGGGATGCTAAAAGCAGGATGTAAATCCTATGAAGTTAATCTATACCAGGTGGGTTTTTTTTAATCTTACCAATTAACCAAGACACCTGAATTAAAGACAGAGCTTTGTCAAACCTATTAATTGGAGTTTTTGGAAGGTTTGATTTGTTTTAACACAGAGTAACTTGGATTATATAAGGTTTCCTCTAGAAAATAATGATTCATGCAGGCTGGGGCCTTTTTCTGCCAGATTTTGTGGTCTCTCTGTTCTAAGTTTTGGTTACTTTTGCCATGGATTCAATTTGTTTTATGAATTATGGATGGCAGTTGCTCAGGTTTGTTCCTCTGACGTATCCTGTGTGTTTAGATGAGCAAGTCCCCATCCATTTGTTTCTTTCTCGGTGGAGAGGAGAAGCTGGTGCACTTGCCATTAAATCAGCCTTTCCTGCAATCTGACTCTTGGAGAAGTTACACTGATATTCCTCCCCAGTGCTGCCCTGACAACTGCACTGGCTGAGTCACCTGACCAGCCTTCACTGGGATGAGTTTTCTTGGCCTGGCAAGTCATATATTTTCCTGATTTTTTTTTATTGCCATTTTTCCTTCCTTTGGTTTCTTCCACTTTAAGCAATTACATGTTGAAAAGTTTGTTCTGAGTTGTTATCCCTGCAAGAAAAGTTGAAAAGAAACTTTAGCAGAAGAATGATGAATCTGCTGATTAAATTTGGCTCATCTCTGGTCGCTGGTGTCTTAAATCAGACCATCTAGTCCCACCCTCTGTCAGGTTATTCCAAGCCCCATCCAACCTGGCCTTGAAGGATGGGGCAGCCAAGGCTTCTCTGGGCAATCTGTGCCAGGGCACCACCACTCCCATAGTAAAAGAAAATTCTTCCTTGTACCTAATATGAATCTAAATGTGCTGATGCCTCATGGCAGAACAGCCTGGGGAGGTGGCCAAGGGGCAGCCAGGGAGTTCCATTTGGGGTTTTCTGTCTCCCCATTCCCTTCTCCAGCTTGCTGCCAGCCTACCAGGGAACACCAGGAGTCCAGCAGATCTCACTGCAGGGTTTAGCTTGCCCACAGCTCTTGCTACCTCATGGATCATCCCCACCAGTGCTGCCATTCCCATCTGAGCTCCCTGAAGTGTTTCCTTCCCTCACACGGCTCGTTTTCCTCCACCAGGAGAGCAAAGGGCGGCTGTGCCTGGGAAGTGCAGGTCTGTCAGAGCTGAGCCTGGCTTTGGGAGGACCTGCTGGTGCAGGCTCCTCTTCTTTCCTCCTTGCCCCACTGACTTCTGCCCCTGCTGGCTCATTGAGGCTGAAATGAGCTGCCAAGAGGAGGAGTTCCTACAAGCTTCCTTGGGCATCCATCCTCATTAGAGAGACCCAATGAAGGGCCTCGTTGAGGTGGGAAGGCTGCTCAAGTCTGAGCTAGAAGGTGAGCTCAAGCCTTGTTAGACACCAGACAAACCTCAAAGCAGATTAGCTTAGGGACATAGTGAGAAATGTGGCTTCATTCATTATGTTAATGGAACAACTTCTAAATGAACTGGTCCAGTGATTTCAGCACATTGTTAATCTGAGACTTCTGGTTCATTTGTTGTCTTGCCTTCTTGCTCTCCCATAATATGAAACCCTTTTTCTTGGCTTTGTTACCTCAGAGCCCCCAGGGAGCAGGTGAGGAGCTCACAGGAGGACTAATGGTGTGAGGGAATATCCCAAAGCGTGTTTCCCATTCAGCAGGTATGCTGCAACAAGGTCAGTCATGGTGCTGGGATGATGCCTTTGCTGGTGGCCTGTGTCCCACAGCCTGGTCCTCACTCCTGCTGTCCCTTTGTACCCTCCAGACAGCTCATGGCCTTGCTTTCTCCTCCTCCTCTTTACATGCATTATATTCACTACTCAAGTACTGGCCTTAAAATTGTTCATGCTGAGGTGCTGAAATGGATTCAACTGATGGAAAAGGATAGACTGAAGTGGTCACAAACATGGTTTTTTTGTAAAAAAAGGTGGTTTGGAGTTGCTGTATGAATCTCCTTCCAGGTGAGAAGCACGGCGTGTCCTGGTGGTGTCAGCTCAGTGTGTGCTGAGCAGGAAAGGATGAGAAGAGCCTTCTGGGTCAGAGGATCCCTTCAAGACAAATTTCTGAGAACAAGCTTGTTTTTTCCCCCCCATTACTCCTATTGGAAGGCTGATGGTCATAAAGTTATTTCCAGCCTAGACTTGTCAGGATTACTTCATGTTGCCCACGTGCAGCCCTTGTTCTGGTGTCTTGAATAGTTCTTTCCTCTTCTTTATTTTTCCCCTCAAATGTGTGTGTCCAAGAGATCACTCAGTGTGCCCTCCCAACTTTTGTTTTGCTGGGCTGAACAAGTGTCTTTACATTTCAATCTCCTCAATTAAGCTGTTTTCTGATAAGTCTTTTTACCCTTATTCCTCCTTGAACTTTTTGGATTTTTAACCACAAGAACCAGCTGCAGCATCCCCGAAGCCTCCTCACAATGTCTTGCCCACCAGCTCCAGCACTTCTCTGGCTGTTGGAAACATTTCAATTCCAGTATGTTGGTGCCTCAGTCAGTTTTGTTTTGGGCTGTTTGCTTGGCCCTTTCTCATTCTTGAACATTTTCCACACAAATGAATTTTCTTTCCAACTCACAGCAAAAACTATTGTTTATCCCCAATGTGCACCTTCCTCATTCACCCCGTCGAATTCCAACCTTCCTCCATTCATCTTCCCAGTTACCCATTTTTCCTCTACATTCTGTCCCAGCTTTCCTGTGTGCTGATGCTGCTTTCCAACATCATGTCATCAACAGATTTCATTAGCACACTTACTTTTTGTGCCAGGGTCATTAATAAAAACATTTAATAAGATCAGCCTCCTGACCATTCCTGGAGGAGCTCTGCCGGTGACCTCCATCCATTCTGGTCCTTCTTTCAACACCACATCGCCTTTCACCAGTTTCCTGGCCTTACACTTCTGCTAATCCCCATCTTTTTCCTCTCAGAATTTCCCACGTGGCACTGGATCACGTGCTTGGCTGAAGTCTTTGTGGATGTGATCTATCACACTTCCTTTGTCTAGAAAATTCATTATCTTCCCAGCTAACCTGATTAACTCTGTTTGATCTGATTTCCCCTCGGTGCAGTCCCAGTGTTTCCCCCCCTGTTTACCATTTCGTTTCATGTTCTAATTAATCTCTCTTAGTATGCTCTGAAACCTCCATCCTGCTCAGGTTACTCAGATAGGCCTGGGGTTGCTCACAGCACTTTTCTGTGGGGCAGCTGCAGCTCCAGCCACCTAATTTTGGGATACACACCCAGATGATGCTCAGTTGGAAGGGAAAGACTGGAACCCTGGGTGCATCAGTCCTGCCTTCATTAACCAGCTTGTTTCATTTAATGACAGTTCTTCCTGTGGCAGTGAGACCCCCCAGAACCACACAGAGCCTCTTCCATCCTGCCAAGCCCTGGCTCGGTGGGTTCAACCAGTGATCTCGTAGAATCATGGAATCACAGATTCACTAAGGTTGGGAAAGATCTCCAAAGTATCAAGTCTAACTATCAACCCAGCACCACCACCATGTTCACCACTAAACCATTTCCTCAAGTGCCACATCCACATGTTTTTTGAACACTTCCAGAGATGGTGACTCCACCACCTCCCAGGGCAGCCCCTTCCAGTGCCTGACCACCCTTTCCATGGAGAAATTCCTNGCTGCAGGGGTTGCTGTGACCCGAGGGCAGGATCCAGTGCACTCATCCTGCTCTCCTGTACCTGTGCCATCCATTACCCTTACCCTGGCTGTGGTGACCCCAGGGCATCTCCCTGGACAGCAACTGCAGACAGAGACAGCAGTGAAATGGTTCTCTTTGGGCTGCACAGCACCCGTGGTACAAACACGGGGAGAAGGGAAGTCACAGACGTGTAAGACAAGGTGGGGAAAAGCTCCTTTGCTGGGAGACGCTGCCAAGGGGTGCGTTTCAAGTGGGCATTGAGATGGTAAAATAATCAGCAGCTGAGCCCTGATTTTAAGAACACCCCGAGAGTGTCATTTCTGGGCCTCAGTTGTGAGATGTAAATGAGGCAGGGGTTGAAGCCTGAAGCTGTGAAGTGGCATCACTCCCCATCCGGAGCCAGGGAAGGGGAGAGGGAGAAGCGGGAGAGCAAAAGGCAGTAGACATCTTCTTAATTACATTTGCATATGCAGCTGTTCAAACAGACTGAACTTCATCAGTGCTTGTTCATACCTATCAGGAGATTTAGAGCAGCTGTAGTCAACCCACATAGCAGGATTGTACAAATCTGGTGGTAAAATAAGCCCCTGGGCACCCTGCTCACCCAAGCTGTCCATCACTCAAAGGGACAAGCAATTAGTTGTATTTCAATCTTTAAAAAAAAATGGAATTGTGTGAAATATCCGAGGGCGACTGCTTACAGCTTGGTTTCCAAGGATACATGTTGCAGAATTAAATCATTAATTTATATTTCTGAAAATGGTGATGAAATGTGTTAATTTGTACATTACCAAAGAGGCTCAAACTTGCCTCCTTCTGCCTTTTCTTTCCTAATATGCTCAATGACAGAATAATTGCTCTTCCCAATCTGGAGCTGAAATACAACGGTGTTCGAGCTTGGGAATTTTGTGCCACATTAAATCTAAATTAGGGGGGAAATAGTCGGGGTTAAACATTTTTAGTACTTCTTGTGACTTTGAAATTCTGCCTTAGTCTTTGGCTCCCAAATGTTGAGCCATTTCCAACCTCCCTTGGTGGTGTCACCCTAAATCCAGCCCAACCCCGAGCTGTCCTGGGCACACAGTGCCTGGGCAGAGCAAAGGTCCAGCATCTGGAATTCTGCTTACCAGGCCTCGGGCACTTGAGGGACACAACAATGCACGGAGGATGTGGTCAATGGAGAAATTAGTCTGCTAGGGACAAGTGGTTATGCTGTCTCTTCAGGGCTTTCTGAGATGCATGGAAGATGCTGATCCCACCAGAAACCAGGGATATAAATCAACAGGGGCTCTGATCTCAAATATTCCTTGTTCTGCAAAAGGCAGTAGGATTCCTGCCATTGTGCTAGCTGGCTGGAGGAGAACTGCCCTCAGATACAGGCCAAGAGCAGCAAGACAGTCCTGCCCTTATGAGGGGCTTGTCATATTTAGGGATGCGTTATGGCACATCTAGTGTTTTAGAAAATGATTTATTTAAGGTGGAAATCAAATGCATTCATGCAGCGTTTGTCTCGTGGCATTCAAATGCAGGAGTTAAGCTTCCAGCAGAGTGTTGATTAAAGCATGTGGCACATCTGGGATTGGTGGTTTCATTTTGGGAAAGCATGACGAGCTGCATGTTCAGCCAGGCCAGAGAGCTGTGCCTGTAGGAACAGTCCTGACCAGAGAGTGTCCATGTTCCAGGGCTGTGCTCGGGGTGCTGAAGCAATGTGGGCTCTGTGGGGCTTGGTGGGTCCCTGTGAGCCTCAGGAGGTTCAGCCAGGCCAAGTGCAAGGTCCTGCAGTGGGTGGGAGTGATCCCAAGCACAGGAACAGGCTAGGTGGGAATGGATTGGGAACAGCCCTGGTGAGAAAGACTTGGAGATTGTCAAGAAGCTCAACATGCCCTGGCTGTGTTTGCTGGGACCCAGAAATCCTCCCAGTGCCCTGGGCTGGTCCCACAGCGTGGGCAGCAGTGCAGGGGGGGATTCTGCCCCTTCTGCCCCCTCAGGTGAGACCCCACCTGCAAAGCTGCTCCAGCCCTGGGGTCCAGCACAGCAAGGACATGGAGCTGCTGGAGAGAGGCCAGAGGAGGCACCAAAGATGCTCTGAGTGCTGGAGAGAGCTGTGGTTGTGTTCAGCCTGGAGAGGAGAAGGTTCTGGGAAGACCTGAGAGCTCCTTCCAGTGCCTAAAGGGGCTCCAGGAGAGCTGGAGAGGGACCTGGGACAAGGGAGGAAGGGACAGGACAAGGGGGAATGGCTTTAAGCTGAAGGAGGGTAGATTTAGCTTAGATATTAGGAAGAAATCCTTGGCTGTGAGGCTGGGCAGGCCCTGGCACAGGTTGCCCAGAGAAGCTGTGGCTGCCCCAACCCTGGAAGTGTCCAAGGCCAGGTTGGACAGGGCTTGGAGCAACCTGGGCTAGTGGAAGGTGTCCCTGCCCGTGGCAGGGGGTGGGACTAGGTGATCTTTAAGATCCGTTCCAACCCAAACCATTCTGGAATTTTCAGGAGTACCAGCAGGGAGCCAGGTTTGGGCTGGTGTGTGGGTACTGTTTCACACAGGGCAGGCACTGACTGTCCCGCTGCCTGCCCCGAGTGGGACCTCACACTCGTGTCCCCAGCATGTTCTGTGGAGCTCATGGAGTTTTCCACTGGATCAGCCCAGAGGAGCAGCTTGTGCTGTAGCTGTGGGATCACCAGATCCAGTGCAGAGGAGGGCAGGAGGTTAAATGGGACTATCCCTCTCATACCTGCCTCCTAGCACAGGGCAAGGTGCCATCTGAAGGGGCACCCATAGCCACCAGACCTTCTGCTTGGAGTCCAGGGGAAAAGCTGCTGAACTGACTGAAGTTCATAAAAGATTGTACAGCAACAACAAGTCTGGCAATGATGAGTTGGGTTGGACTTGCTGCCGTGAGCAGGTCTGAGGGTGTGTGTTGCTACCTCTGGAAGGGGCCTCAGCACCTTCCTTTCGGTGGAACACACAGTCACAGCTTCTGTAAACTCACAAAACGGGGTTTTAAATCATGAGCTTAAGAAAGCAGCCCCAGTTTTAACACTGTCTTTTAAAATAGGGAGTTTGGCAGATTCCAGTCCATGCCTTTGGCCTCGCTCTGCCACAGCTGAAGGTGTGAGAGCAGCCCTGGGGGAGGTACCTTTGAGGTGGCTGGAACCTGGGCTACCTCTCTACTTACCTGAGTCTGCATCCTTTGCTCAGTGTCCCACTGCTGGGTGTCACACAGAGGTGACACACAGGAGGCTCACACTGATGCTGTTGTACCAGCACTGGGGCTGGTGTTTGCGGTGACTTCCACACCTCCATGGTACAGGCATAGTGTCACTGGGACATCACACTTGTTTGCAAACCCAGCTGGATGCTGGTGGCGCAGATCTGCAGCAGCAGAGTGGGATTTGCTGTTTGCACATGGCAGCCTGTGTACTTCAGACATCATTTCTCACTTTGGGGTAGGAGGAGGGAAGGGGTTTGTCTCTGCTGCAGGATGATCAATGACTTTGGGGTGAAATTCTGGTGAGTGCTGGGCTTTGCAGAGGAGTTGCAGGTCTGAGGTTGTGATTCGTGGGGCACTGGATGTGTTATGATTGTCTTGTACCACATCTCCAGATGGATTGCAACACACAGTAGCTCCTGTATACTACTTGTCTTCTGAATGTTAAAAGAAAATGCACCAGAACATTGCTTTTTTGGCAAGGAAAATAGTACCACTACCTCTGTTTCAGTGGAAACTTCATTTTCCAAGCCATGCTTTCTGAATCTGTCTGGTTATGACATTATTTATCTGTGAGATGCACTGGGAAATGTTGGAAAACTTGCCTCTGATTTGCAGTAGCCTTTTGTGGGAGGTGCTGCAGGCTTGTACCTCACCCTTGGGTTCTTGTCTGCCTGATAATTAATTATGTTTGTCACTGTGGCTCCTGGAGCTCAGGAAAGCAGGGCCTGGTGCAGGGTGTGCCCAGCTCTCTCCTTCCCATCCCTCCTTGCAGGACTCCTCTGTAAACATCTTCCCCTTGATGCTTTCTTTTGTCAGGAACTTGAAAGAATACACTTCTTTTAAACTTCTCTCTGCTTCCACAGGGGGATAGTTTTATAGGGTGCAGACAGTGCCTGCTGGGATTTTTATGGCCTATAGTTTTCTTAGCAAATTTTGTTGTGTGCACAAGTTGGCTCGGCTGGGATGACCTTCTCTTGTTCATTAACTGTCTGTTGAAAAATATGTGTTTGGTGGTAGTTAGAGAGCCGTGATTGGGGTTATTTTAGGTGGTGCAGGGAGGTCTGATCCCTTCCTTCCCTCCTCATTATCAAGCAGCAGTGGCTGCATAAGGCCTGGTTTATTTACCTAATAAACTGCCTCTTGTATCGTCTAGGAAATGCTCACATTTTTCAGCCAAGAAATCCTAGTAACAGGCAAACAGAGGTCCAGCAGTCAGGTCTGGAGAAACAACAAAATGAAGGTCAGCTAATATTGCTGTTATTCTCTTTCCTGGTGGCCATGACAGCAGGGGTGGTTTATTTGAAGATCCCAGACTCGGAGTCATTGCTTGCATTGTTGGTCCCCCGAGCATGGGAGGCTGTGCCAACACTTGGGATATTAATGTATTCTACAGATCAGTGAATGAAGAATTCCTCCGCACTCCTTTCTTTTCAAGAAATCCCCTTCTCTCCCCTTCCCCCTTCTCCCCACACTTTGTTTGCCGTGCCTTTGTCTGCGGGGTGTTGCTGGGCATTTCTAATGAGCAGGGCAGGAATCGTGGCAGTGGGGCCGGGGTGGTGGGCATGGTCCCCTCGATCAGCACCGCTGGAGCAGCCACAGCACAGCACCAGGTGTGTGGCAGCTCACACGGGCACGGTTTGGGCATGTAAATATCCCAAGGAGGAGGACGAAAACAGGCTCCTTTTGGACACGTAGATCTCACTGCTTTGCTTCCTCCAAGGAGAAAATCCTACTCCATCCCCCCGCACGGCCATGATGCCTCTGTGCTTCTTTAGTATTCATCCCAGCTCCGTGGCCACAGCCATCCCCCAGCCCACCCCCAGCAGCTGCTCAAAAGGGCAGCATTAAAGCAATTCCTGCTCCTGGTGACTTACTGCCAGGGAATAATCAGGTTCTGCTTGGGAGGAACATGGAGCAACTTGGCTCTGACAATGGAAAGAAGCACAGGGAAGCAGAGGCTTGGTGGGACTGATCTGCTGAGGCTTTCCGGGGGTTCAGTGGGAATAAAGCTGGTTTCATGAAGAGACAATTATCTAATAATAATAATGCCAGGGATTGGGGAAAGGCATCTGAGCAGGTTTTTTTATATATTCTCGTTCCGTAGCAGGAATTGTACTTAGATATTTTTAATATATACTTTGATCCCTCATGGAAATGTTAATGAGACAAAAACTGCTAAAGTGCTCTCCAGACACTGCCCTGCTTTGGAGAAGGCTGGACTGAAACGCAGCCCCTCCAAGGGCTTCCAACACAAGCAGCCCCTTTGTTTGCTCCTCTATATCCCAGAGACACGTCTGAACTTGGAGGGAGGATGAGAGGTGGCTGGAGAGGCTGGGCCAAAGGGTCAGCACTCCCCATTCACAGGGAAGGTGTTACTGAGGCCGGGCCTGCTGGGCAGTGCCCACTGGCATTTGAAGCGCAGCCGGGAGGCGCCCCTGGGGTGTGAGGGGGGTGGTGGGATGGTGGGATGCTTCGAGGCTGCTTTCACTTGGGCTTCATTAAGAATCGTGCAGACTTTGTCCTGAGAGGGCCTGTGTGAAGCTTCAGCCCTCCATGAGGAGCAGCTGGGGTGGGAGGGACACACACCCCGACCCCGATTTGTGCCCTGTTGGCAAACTGCAGTGAGTGGGAGCCGGGCACTACCACAGGGCAGCCCTTGTGCTGCCTCCCACCTCAGCCCCACAGCCAACCCAGCCTCCTGTATGGTGAAACAGAAGTAATTCCTGCATGTAGGAAGGGTTTTGTCTCTGCAGGATCCTTCCTTGGTCCTGAGGGAGGGTCAGAGGTTCCACCAGAAAAGAACAAACACTATTCCATACCTAGCTGGTGCCCAGGTTTGTATTTGCACAGGGAAGAGTACTAGCTTTGGGATTGCCCATCCTGGAGGTGTTCAAAGCCAGGCTGGATGGGGCTTGGAGCAACCTGGTCTAGTGGAAGGTGTCCCTGCCCATGGCAGGGTGAGTGAAACTCAATGATCTTTAAGGTCCCTTCCAACCCAAACCATTCTGATTCCATGGGCCAGACAAACAATGAGCTATTGGAGGGATGGTGTGAGCAGTGGATGATGCTCATGGCCTTGGAACTCACCTAAAACAATCAAACCTACCCAGAATAACATGAAGGTTTTCAAGTGTGTGGTGTAAAAAAACGTGGCTGTTGCCATCAGCACCTTGTTTGCTCAGAGTTGTTACAAGCACATGCCACAGCAGCATCCATCCTCTTCAGACCTCACCTTGAGTACTGGGTGCAGTTTTGGGCACCACAATATAAAAAAGACATTAAGCTATTAGAGAGCATCCAAAGGAGGCCACAAGGATGGGGAAAGGTCTGGAGGGGAAGCCTTAGGGGAAGCAGCTGAGGGCACTTGGTGTGTTCAGCTGGAGAAGAGGAGACTGAGGGGAGACCTCACTGGGGTCTTCAACATCCTAATGAGGGGCAGCTCCAATCTCTGCTCTCTGTGATCACTGACAGGACCCAAGGGAACAGAGGGAGCTTTAGACTGGATATCAGGAAAAGGTTTTTCATCCAGAGGGTGGTTGAGCACTGGAAGAGGCTCCCCAGGGCAGTGGTCACCGCACCAAGGCCTGTCTGAGTTCAGGAGGCTTTTGGACAACGCTCTGAGCACAGGGTGGGGTTGTTGGAGTGTCCTGTGCAGGGCCAGGAGTTGGGCTCGATGATCCTGCTGGGTCCTTTCCAACTCAGGAGATTCTGTGATAGTTTCAGTGCTGGCACAGACAGGAGCAGTGAGTGGGCTGGAGCACAGTCAGGCTCTCCACACTGCTAAGGGTCAAAAAGGAGGACAAAAACCTGCTCACTTGGGGCAGGACTGCGAAAATTAGAGGGTTTATAAGCAATTTTGTATGGCTTATCAAGTGTCTAGTGAGGTATTTTTTCCACTCCTGGTGGAAGGGTGTCTCCAGGTTAATTGGGACTGGATCACCTCCCAAAGATGTGGTGTGGCCTTTGGTCCCAGAGCAGAATTCACCTAACCCTGTTGTTTGAAGTCCTCAGCTGAGGACTGTGGCTGTAATTCAGATGTTATATATGTCCTATGAGGTAGTTCCCGATGTGTAGGTGATAGCTGCTTCCTCCTGCCCCTCCCACTATGGGCAGGGGCACAAGGAATTTGCAGTTTGTACTGTCATTTGCCCTTTTTGCTGCTAGTTTCTGATTGCCTGTGAGAAAAGATGAGTAGTTTATACAACATAATGCTGTATCATGAGGGTTAGATTTTTACCATAAGAAGCATACCCTGCATAACTCTTCCAAATCTACCAAAATCAAGGAATTTGGAAAGTACAAACTGCAGAAGTGAAGAGATTCTCCCAGTTTTGTGCTTCTCAATGGGCTTGGTGGTTTTATTTAGCTGTGAGGTGTCCAGCTCCTGCAGGGCTGAGGGGTTTGATGGTCTTGGGGATCCCAGCAGTCAATGGTTTGTATTTAGCTCTAGAGCATTAGCAAGGTGGCAGTGCTGCTAAAAAGTTTGGGAAAGGCACCTTAGTGGAGCCAAAATGACTCATTCCTGCTAGAAAAGCAGCAAATGTTTTTCTGGTATTTAAATAAAATGCAAAAATACTCACTTCCCACTTTGATATTGAATGAAAGACTTAAAAGCGAGGGGAGAAAGCCCCATGTTTAGGCCTTCTAGGAAAACACCAGCAGTGCCAAATGATTCATACTGGGTGTTTTACAACATGCTTTGAGAGGCAACACAGTGCCCTAAACAGGAACATTCCCAATTTCCTCGTATGAGATGACTGGATTTCTTCTTGCAAATTCTGTGTTCTGTGTTTGCAGACTTAGAGACACTTCATTGGGATGGTGTGTTTGGACAAGATACTCAGATCTCTTGGCAGCTGGGTGAAGGTTTAAAGTTGATTTCAGTTTTTGTTAGACCTTCAGGTTTGAATGGGGGATGAGGTGAAGAAGTGGATTTTCAGATTTCACATTGCACCTCAACTGAAATAAGAATTCTTTACTTTCTCCACATCTCTCCCAGTGTTGTTTCTGCTTTACTGGTTATTGTGGTAATAACAACATTATTAGTCTTTCCTTGGACACCTGGCTGCTTTGCTGTGTCCTCTATGCCACTTCTGACACCATTAAGTGTTTTATACTTGTTTACCACCGCCTTTGATATTTTTGAGGTGCTGATTGCTCTTGGTAGCTGAATGTAGTCCTGTTTAATGCAGAATAAGCTCAGTCCTCCTTTAAACATTCACAGCATATTTGTATGTGAATATTAGTGGTTAACAGTCTATGAGAGAAACTTCCTTAGAAAGGAATATCTTGAGTTTAGATCAGCCAGCCTTGCCCGGTGATGAAAAGCCGTTCCTGTGCTGGGATCCTCCGCTGAGACCTCTCTGCATCTGGATTTGCTCCAGCTCAGAGCTGCGGAGCTGCTGTGATGTCCCTGCAGGAGAGCTGGGCTTTAGGTCTTTAGAGCCTGTTTGAAATAAGGAGTTGGTGGATTTGGAGGCCTCTTGTGTTCTGTGTTGTATATGCCCCGTTGAGATAAGGAAGGTTGAGTTCAGGTATGAAATACTGGGTGGGGAGGGCCTGGAGAAGCTGTGGCTGCCCCATCCCTGGAAGTGTCCAAGGCCAGGTTGGACAGGGCTTGGAGCAACCTGGGCTAGTGGAAGGTGTCCCTGCCCATGGCAGGGGTTGGAATAAGACATCTGTAAGGTCCCTTCCCACCCAAACCATTCTATGATTCCATGATTCTGTGACATCCAGGTTTGCTTCCCATGCTGTCTTTTGGCTGCCAAAGGAACACAAAAGATGATCTTCCAAGGAGGGGCGAGTCGATCTGATTTTCCTTTGCTGCTGTATAAATTAAAGTAAAGGGATGATGATGGCTTTTTGGGGGTCATCTTTTGGACTGCTAATTTAGGCAACAACCCCATGGTTAAGTCATCAAAGACTTGGAATTGGGTATATTTAGGTATTAAATAGCCTAATAAGCTGAGCTGGCTGCAGCCTGAGTGCTGTGGTGGCACCCAGAAGGGACTGGGTGTCCGTAGGTGGGGAGTCAGGTATTTTCATGAGTTATGACTGAACAAGTTTTACAGTGTATGAGCTTCAGTCGTCTGCTTCCTTGCTTAATTTGGCAGAGGTCACAGCAGAGCTGAGTGTGAGGTGAGAGGTGGTCTTTGCTGACTGGCCTTAGTGTGGTCTAGCTCACCTGAGACACCACGTCAGCTCCAGGACTGCGAGATAGTCAGGAGCACCCCTGTCTGCTGTTAAAGCCTTCATTCAGCATTAGGGTGGAAATGGGGATCACGAAGGCAGGACATGTGTTATTTCCAGGCAAGCTTCCCATCTTTGTGGGCTTGTGGAGCTGGTTCTGCCATCCCAGTGTGTTTGTGCTCTTCTGCCAAGGTTCTTGGAAGGTGAGTGCTAAAAAAGCCCTTATGGCCCTGAGGGAGCAACTGGGGGTTAAAGCGGAGTGACCACTGTGGGGAATTGCTGTCCTCTGCTGCCAGGCCACACTGGCTCTGTCCTGCACTTACTGACCTGTCTTGGTGGCTCCTTAAGGTATATATTGTCCTTTATGGAACAGTTTGTCCCCATCTCAGTGCTGTGTCCCGGTCCCCTGTGCCTGCCTGGACTGCTGTCACTGTCCCCCTGCTCTTGGACCATCTCAGAGCAGCTGTGACTGGGAAGTATGAGGAGAACTCGAGTGAAGCCCTTGAATTTCAGGGACAGGATCCTGAATTTGATTCCCTTTGCTCTGATGAGCTGTGAATTGCCTCTCAGTGCCCTGCAAGGGAAGCCACTTATTTGGTGGCTTGGTAAACCCAGTGTTTTTCCTGGTGGTTCCCAAGTGTCCCCATCACCACTGTTGGGTTCTTAGAGAATCATGGAATGGGCTGGGTTGTAAGGGACCTTAAAGCTCATCAAGTCCCACACCCTGCCATGGGCAGGGACACCTTCCACCAGCCCAGGTTGCTCCAAGCCCTGTCCAACCTGGCCTTGGACACTTTCAGGGTTGGGGCAGCCACAGCTTCTCTGGGCACCCTGTGCCAGGGCCTGCCCACCCTCTCAGGAAACAATTCCCACTATCCCATCTAACCCTGTTCTGTGTCAGTTTGAATCCATTCCACCTTGTCCTGTCACTCCAGGCCCTTGTCCCAAGTCCCTCTCCTCCTCTCCTGGTACCCCTTTAGGCATTGGAAGGGGCTCTGAGTTCTCCCAAAACCTACCCTTCTCCAGGCTGAACAACCTCAACTCTCTTGGCATGGTTAGTAGTACTATTAGTCTTCATATTCATACCTAATGCTTTCCTTCTTCATGGCCATCCCACCTCACAGCTGTCAGAGAGCATAACCCCTTCTCATTAGGTTGATCATCTGTTCTTCTGCAGTTTATCGTGGCCTACTTTCAGGTACTAAGGCATGAAACCATCACTTGGGGTGGAGTTTCCATGGGTGGAACTAGACTGCACTTCAGTAGTCCTCAACTGTCTTAACTTCTTGCATAAGAGACTTTCTTTGAGAGATATTTTTAAAGATATCTCTGATAAAAATACCACAGGTAGGAGGGAGAGCTCTCGGCACACTCACCTTCTCCAGTGTGATGGGGTTACACCCTTTCCTTTATATAGATCAGGAAAATAGGGAATTTGTAATTCTTTAGATAATGGAGGGTTGCTGAATGATGCTGTATAGACTGCTATTAAACCTGGAGTCTTTTATAACATAAAATGTTACAAAGCCATGTCTGAAGCCTCTGTGGAACAGCCTCTCCCAGAACCTGTCACTCCTCTGCAAGAGTTGGGGAAAAGTAAGGATTGCTGCCCATTCACCCAGTGTTCCAGGTGTGAGTGAGTTCTCAGCCTCAGCCTATGGGCTGTGTCAGATCATGGTGGGTACAGAGGGGCATCCCCCCTTTCCCACGAGGACCAACTCACCCTCCTTAGGGACCTCGAAGTCTGAGCTCGCTCCTGCTGAAGGCACGGGAGCTGCTGGCTCGTTTGCCACAAATCAGGTTATTTTCCCTCTTTTTGGACTGCAGAAGCTGCTGTGCAGTGTGGGGTTTGCTCAGTACACATGGCAGAAAGCTGCTGCTCTCATCCTGTGCCCTCCTGGGTGCCCACAGGGGCTCTCAGGGCTGGTGTGGCTGACCAGGGCTGGTACCAGCCTTGCTCCAAAAGTGCTGATGCTTCCCTGAGAAGAGTCCTTTGCTGAGTTGCTAAATGCTGCTGCAGCTTTTTCCCCTGGAAAATGTTAACATAATCTTCCTATCTGGGGGGAAAGGCTGAATGGAAATTCATTAGGAAATGAATATTTAATACTGCCAGAGAAAGTTCTTGATTGCGGTGGATCCCGGAGCTGGTAATGAATGTGCACTGTTAGGGCCGGGGGATTTGGAGTATGAATTTCCCAGGGTCTAATCATCTCATAAGGCTGCTGAGTGTGACTCCTTCCCCAGTAATCTACTTAACTCAGTCATTTACCCCTCCTCTTGCCTCGCCAGGAGAATGAATCTCACAGGTTGTTTGCATGACAAGTAGCCCGGGATTGTCTGGGCCTTTGAGGAAGGTGCTGGGAGTTAATTGTAGCAGCTTGAGGTGCTGCTTTCCCATGTTCACTGGCGAGGCTGGGTGAGCAGCAGAGCTGGGCTTTTCTGGGCAGCACCACTCTGGGCTGCACCTTGTGTTTTGATAGCTAACGTACTAAAAAAAAACCACTTTGCCTTCCAAAGGATGTTTTTCTCCACCAAATCTAATCTCCAGGGAAAATTTTGTTTAGTAGCTCTAGGATTATTGGATTTGCAGATAGAGACTGCTGTGCTAATGGCAGCTACTGACTGATGACCGAAGCAGCTAACTGGGAGATGTTCTTGGCAGCTGGTCATACTAAAGGTCTCCCCTCAAAGCCAGGAAAACCACACTGGACAATACTTATATAAAAACAAAGCTGCTAGCAAGTAAAAACTAATCACTGCATCCACATCTTGATTTAAAAAAAAAAGGGTGCCCCATCAGAAGTGTTTGCTTTTAAATTTTATTAGAATCCCCTCCCACCAAACCCTGATCGTGCTAAAAATAAAAGGATAAGCATCCCTTCATCTGTGTTTTTAATTTGCCTCCTCCTAAAGCCAAACATTATGGATAAAATTCCTGCTCCAAGATAGGCTCTGTGATACGTGGTTAGCTTGCACTGGCTGGACAGGAACAGAGGCAGAAGGAGAGGCTGCATTGGGAGCAAAGGGATGGAAAGCTCGGGATAAACTGTACGGGTTTTATTTAAATTACTGTCGTGTTCTGTGGCCTGCTTGAAATCCAGCACTGCCAAGCATCTTCCTGCAGTCCCACTGGTTTGCACCTAATATGCATTTCATTAACTGTTTGCAGATGACTTTATTTCTGCTGTGTGTGCAGTCGGGACCTTTTGAAGTGGTCAAGACAGGGGCTGAGGAAACCTTAAACAAAATAATTCTCCTCTCATTGCTTTAGAGCCTTTCCTGCACAGCTCTGCCTGGTGACACTGTGCAGGGTTTGTGGTGTTGGTTTTCCCTTGGTGGCTGGAGGTGGGATCATCTCAGGGAGCTTCTCATGCTGGCAGAGCAGGGAGCTTTTTGCAGCAGCATCTGACTCCAAAAGCACATTCTTGTCCGCACCTCAGGGCTGCCACAAAGGTGGGTGCAGATGTTGAGGTTCAGCTCCATCTTCTTAACCTGGAGCTGCTTGGGTTTTATGGTTTCCAGCCTATTTTTGGTTTCTTAGGCTCACAGAAGGGTTGGGATTGGAAGGAACCTTAAAGATCATCCAGTCTCACCCCCTGCCACAGCGGAGACACCTTCCATTAGACTAGGTTTCTCCAAGCCCCATCCAGCCTGGCCTTGAACAAGTCCAGGAATGGAAATATTCTTGTGCTGGACCATTCATAACCACCTCAGCTGAACTCAGACCCCACTTCTGGTCTCCTTGGAAGCTGCTGTGGGCCACAGGTGGGAAGTCCCTGTTGAGTTATCCAATCCTCTGCACAGAGCTTACAGGTCTCTGGAGTTTTGCCTCCAGTTCCCCTGGGAATGACTGCATCCCTGTGAAGTCTGTCTGACCACACTAGTCAGCCAGTCTGTCTGCAGCATCAGGGAGGGCCTGGAGAGCCAAGGGGCCTGTCCCTGCTGCCCCTTGCCTGGATAAGTCCAGCTTTTGTTAACACAGCATCAAGATGATCAGTGCTTTTTTATAGGGAAAGATAAACATGAAAAATGACTTACCTAAACTCTTTATAAGCTGGGAGAAAAGAAGAATGAAATCCACGTTGCAATTCTAAAAGTGCATGGAAAGGCATATTTGTTTTCTGACTCAGAAAGACGTAGTTGGCTTAAAAGTGTAATTTTAGCAGAATTGTATCACTTGGTTTGAATTAACATTTTGCAGACAACAGAGTCCTCTAAACAATGTAAAATCTCAGGATAAAAGAGGATCTTCCCCATCAGTTATTCCAAGCTGGAGCCCACATGGACTCGGGCAAAGCTCTCATGGCCAACCTTTTCTCTGCTGCAGACACAGATTTCCTGTGCTCTCCAGCCCACCTTTAGAGCTGAGATCAGACAGAAGGTGGGCACTGGCAGTGCAGAACCTCGCAGGACTGGCTGGTCCCTGACATCCACAGAGCCAAGAGCACGGAGGGTCTGGTGGGCAGCCTTGGAGCAGGGACCTGGGTCAGCCCAGGCGTGGAGCCCAATTCCAGCAGGCTCCTGAACTCCCCAAGGACACCCAGAAACCTTTCGGGGCTTTATAAGGCACCTCGTGTTGGCCACGTTGGTGTTCCCGTGGCGGGCATTGTGGAGGGCTGTGTGTGCCCGAGTGGGGAGCAGTGCAACACACTGCCTTCATTCTGTCAGCCCAGTGACTGCGGCTTCCTTAATTGTGGATTCTTTTAGCTAATTGGAAGTGTTTGGAAACGCCTTGCACCTCAGCAGGGTTCAGTCCTGCGGGGTGCCAAGTGCTTTGTTCTTCCTCCAGCAAAGCACTTCAGCGTGGCTCTAAGAACACTTTTCAGGCTGAAATAAGCTCATTGATTTCAGGGCACTGAAGGATTGAGCCAATACCAAATTTCTTCCAATGATCCCGGCTCAAATAGTAACATCCAGGAAAGTGTTCTTTGAATGTTAATGCTACCTTAAATAGCCACAGCTCAGGCTCCACAACTCCAGCCGGTCAGAGAAACCACACAAAGGCTGACCCAGCGTGTTTGGAGGGAGGAAAATTCATGGTTAAATGTGATTTTCTGCCTCTTCCCCTTTCTTTTCCCTTCCAGTTCTGTAGTAGTAAAGATTTGCTTTAACTGTGGTTATCTTCAGTGGATTTTAAATAAATTAAGAGTAACCTGAAAGAGTTTGGAAAAGTATAGAATAAGCAAATACTCTGGAGAGAGTTTTAGTGGCAACATGATTAATAAGGGACACTCCTGGTAATACTATCAAAACAGAGCTATTGCAAAAGCATCTGGAGCGTCCTGTGCTCGGGAAGGAGCAGGACTCAGACAAATGATCCAGGGAGATTTATGTGCCTCCTTGCTGTGAGGGTTTCTTCTCCCCCTGGAAGTGTGAGGGGAACAAGCTCTGTAGATTTAACCATGGGATTAGACTTCAGGAAAAAAAGTTATTTTGTAAATCAGGCAACTTCTTTTGGCTCCCAAGTATTTTTATCCTAGTGGTTTGTTTGGTAACAGGCTCCATTCCTTACACAGACTTTTCCTTAACTTTATATATTTATCCTTTTTTCTCTGTGTCAACCCCCACATGTATCTAGGAATAACCTTAAGGAGCTGGAAAAGGGAAACAATATGATGCAAAATATAGAATCACAGAATCATTTGGGTTGGAAGAGACCTTAAAGGTCATCCAGTCCCACCCCCTGCCATGGGCAGGGACACCTTTCACTAGCCCAGGTTGCTCCAAGCCCCGTCCAACCTGGCCTTGGACACTTCCAGCGATGGGGCAGCCACATCTGAGCAACAGAGATGGGTTTCCAAAACATTTTGTCTTCTGCAGGTTCTCACACTGCTCTCCTGGCTTTGCTGCCTGTCTCTGGGATGGGCAGGAGTCCCCCCTGGTGAGAGGGTGTGGAGCTGGTGCCTGTGGCAGTGAAACAGCAGGGTCACCTGCTCAGCCCTCATGTCACCCAGGCCAGTTGTTCCCCAGCACTTTGGTCTCAGAGAAATTATTTCCTTATTTCCTTTGAAGACATTTACTGTGCAGCTGCTGTGGCAGCTTGTAGCTGTCATGTGGGGAGGCAAAAGCAGAGACCTGGAGTTAAAAACTTATAAACTTCTCAGGTTTTAGGAAGGCTCTGAGATGAAATGATATTGTGGTTTTTCCCTCCTCCTTTCCCTCTTTTAAACACAAAATGAGAGGGGACCTCTTGCACTGCACATGCATAAATTGTGCAGGTTTGGCTCTGCTCAAGTCAGAAACTAGAAAATAAAAGAAAATCAAATAGCCATCCTGACACATGAGACAATGCAGTCGTCCAAAACCAAAATAGTTTTGTGTAGTACACCAGCATATAGAAGTCAGAGATCTGTGTGTGGGCTTTGAGAGATGCCTTGCCTTCTTTTTTTGGAGAAGAAACTTCTGTTAACATCTAAATGATGTCAAGAATTCAGCAAGGATTGAATTCCCTACTTCATCGGCATGAAATTTTCACATTGCTACTGAACTCTGTTATTTTATCAGCCTCCTGCTCTTCAGACTCAATTTTCCAAACAACTCTTAAAGTGATCCTGCAAGTCAAACCTAATTTCTTATCACAGTTCTTGTATTTATTGGCTCAGTTGTTTGCGAGGGATTGTTTCACCCACCCTGTTTCCCTTGGCATTTTTAGGAGGTTCTAATAGTTGTTAGCAGCTGTAAATGGTATTAATAAGGAGTATTTGGTTGCTGGTTTCTGCAGTTTTGTGTGCTCGTTACGCTGCATTGCCAAAGGTTGAGCAAGTTTCTAAAAGCAGGATTGTTCTTTGAGTTGTGAAAACACAATTCTCAACAAAATAAGAGCTGTGTCTGCGTCAAGAATTTTACGTGCAGGCTGAAACACCTCTGCACCAACTGGAGGGAAACTCACAGTTTGTCCAAAGTATTGACTTTAAAGTCAATGAAGCTTCACTTAAAAGTTTAAAGAGGCAGATGGGAAGATGCCAAGGTTTTTGTCTTTCCTCAGCATTGTGTTTGAGGCAAGAAGCACGTGGCCACTTCAGCATTACCTTTTTGGGTTGTCCATGCTGTGCTGTGCTTCCTGAAGCAGCTTTAGTGGGTTAGTAAATGCCTTCCTCAGGGTAGCATGGACTGTTTGTGACAGTGAGCACATCTGGATGGGGTTCCGTCAGGAAAATCCAGAGTGTGTGCTCCCTGAACTGCTCTGCATCCTGTAAGGTTTTCAAGGATCAAGTTGACAAAGCCCTGGGTAACCTGGCCTTACTCTGGTCTTAGAATCATAAAATATCTTGAGTTGGAAGGGATCCATAAGGATCATCGAGCCCAGCTCCCTCAGCTGACCTTTCTTGGAGCAGTGAGTTGCACAGGAACCTGCTGAGATCCCTCTCCACATGATGGTTTTATGACTGATGACTCCAGTTGTCTTCCTTCAGAGCATGTTCTTGCTGTACTCACCAGATCGTGCTGTTGGAGTAGTGGATTCACACAGATCCAATCCATGGAGTGAGTGAACTGAAAGCAGTGCAGTTTCCTTGTGCCTGTATTCCTGTTTGGGACCAGCTGTAGGTGGGGAAGGGCTCAGAGAGGGGTGAGGGACCCAAGAAGGAGAAGCTGATGCCAAGCAAGGCCTGTTGCTGCCTGTATCCCATGGGGCAGGGAGTTCACCAGCAGGAGGCAGGTGGTGAGACTGCCCAGCCACAACAGCCAGAGTCAGGTTCACTTCCCTTTGGGAATCCAAAGTAGGGATATAACCACCTCCCACGTCCTTGTGTTCAGGGTTGCACCACAGCTCATACTTCATCCTGTTCCTGGGGCAGCAGCCTGTGCAGAATGTGGGGGGTTAGGTGGAACAGAGTTAGGTGTGACAGAACATTTGCTCAGTGAGGCTGGGTTTCCCAGCAGAGTCCCTTAAGGTGGGAAGAAGGAATTGTGCCGGGGCAGACACCGCTGGATTGGCTCCTGAGCCACTTGGGCACCTTGTCCAGCTGAACCTCCAACACACAGACCAGTTCTGGGGAAACTCCTCTCCATCCACTGCTGGGGGTCTGAGTTTCTGGCTCTTGGCTACACAAAGACTTTGCTGTTGGAGGCTGAGGAGGGCTGGCTGCACCCTGCTCTTAGTTCTTAAATGCAGTTGCTGTTCCTGGAGAAGCTTCTCGGCCCAGCCAGGGACATTCATCATGGCTCATGCAGTAGCCTTCTCATCCTGTACCTGGAATTGTCTCTTTGAGCTGTTCTCCAAGGTCTGGAGCAGATGGAGAGAGACAGAATGAGTGGAGCAGTGGGGAGAACAGCTCAGACTTTAGGTTGGTGTAGACTGGAAAAACAAAAGGACTATTAGATGTGTGTAAGCAGTTCAGACGGGGCATCTCATTAATCTTCATCTGTGGCTTTTAAAATCAGCAACAGCCGGAGTATCCCAGCTTTCAAACCCGTGTTTGTTCCAATGTAGTGGATGTGCAGACAGTTTTTTCTGCACTTCACCCCACCCAGGTAGGTTTATGTCAAGAGGATTGACTGGAGCAGCACTGCACAGTGTGCCTCCAGCCATCACAACAGCCCTGGTTTGCAGGGTCAGCCCAGTGGTTTCGTGTTTAAAATTGTCAGTCATTTAATTCTTGACTGTTTTGAACCCATTCTTAATTTCTAAAACAGAAAAAAAATCAGTGCTGCTTTTGAGCTGGAGTTTCTCATACTTAAGTCTGTGTAAAGATGATTTATGGTGCTAGTAGGGGCTCCACTGGAAATGCAAGATGTATTATGAAGTGGATTGAACGGCCCATGCTGAAATGTTTATTGCTGTCTTCAAAATAGAATACATCAGGGTTGATGGTGCCTGTCCAGGAAAGAGAGAGAGTGGAGTGGGGCTGGTGGGGTATTTTTAGTATTCCAATAAAAGACAAGGCTTTTAAAGGAAATCACTTATAGCCATTTTGCAATCAAGAATGCAGGAGTGTTCCAGGGACTGCAAGAAATATGCTTCAAGAATGTGGGAGCCATAAGGAACTAATCATTAAATATTCTCCCGTTTCCACCCCCGGTCCTTGGGCTGAGGAAGCCATTTAGGAGCTCTGCAATTTGTATGTAAATCTCAACCCTCCTGACCACGCGGTCAAGCATCTAAGGCACTGAGGAGCCAAGAGCCCATTTTCAAAAGTTCTTACCATTCCTGTGCAAGCAGGGCACTTTTTAAAATAGGAGACACATGGACCAGGCTTCAAGAACACTTAGCCTGACCTTAAATGACTTGATAGGAACTCTATATGATCTTTTTTCTCCTGTAACCTTTCCTCCTTGATCAGTGCCTTGCTGGTGAAGCTCTCGTGACTTCAGATAGATCAGTAAAACTGTGGTTTTGTTACTGCAGCTCATTCCACTCGTTTGACTGAGCTGTGATTATTTGAATTTCTTTTTTTTTTCACATGTAACTCTAGTTGATGTTTTAAACACTTTGGAAGCATTTTGGCACTGTAATATATCCATCTAACTAGGGAGGGAGCAATCCCAGCATTTGTTTGAGTGAAAAAGCAAAGGATAATACTTCCTCAAGTGATTTAAGAGCCTAATGGGACAATTTAGTGATGCATCTGAGCAGAGCTGGTTGCCTGTTCCCTCTCCCTGTGTTCCCACCTTTTCCCTTGTACTGGCGCTGGTGTCCTGGTGAGGCAGTTCAGGGAGCTATAATGGTAGAAAACTGGCCCTACCAAAAACAAAGGCCAGGGGGTTGAGCTGGTGGCAGATGGGCGTGGGCAGATGTCCCCTTCTGCACCAGGCCAGCAGAGCTGGCCTTTCATTTCAGTCTTTATTTTTCCCCATTTGTTTTTATTGGAGAATGTAGTGGAGGAGCACCAGGACCCTGCTGGGCTCATCTGTCACCGCTTCTGCCTCATCCCAGCTTGCTGCAGGTACCCTTTCTTTCAGGAAAACCCTTTGGAGGTTGCCAGCTGAGCTGAGCTTCTGGGGGGCTGGGGAGAGAAGCTGAGCTGGAGAAGGTCTCTAGGTGCACCAGCCATCAGGGCACTGCCCTGTGCCCGGGATTTAACTCTCCTTGGAGCCAGTGCTGGTAGAGCTCCAGTGAGAAGTCTCTTCAGTGGCCTATGGTTTGTGCTGCTGAAGGACCATCTGATGATTGAAACTGTTGGATTTTCTTAGATCATTTTCTTCTTGCCAGGAGAGCTTCCCATGGCTGTCCTTCACACCCTGAGCTCCCACCCTGAGCTGAGCTCCTCACAGTCCACGAGCCTGTGGTCTGTGCCAAACACTTCTGTTCCTCATTCCCTGTGCCATGGGGGAATATCTTCTGGTGAGCCTGGAAGTGAGGATGTCCCAGTTACCCCAGTGCTTTCTCACCCTTTCCTGCTGGTTTTTGCTGAGCTTATTCCAGAACAAAAGAGTTCAGGGGACACCTGTGGCTTGGTTGGGTTCCCTCATCTGAAAGAAGGGATTTGTATGTCCTCTCTGATCTTGTTTGAGCTGGTTTGTTCCTTTTCTTCTGGGAAACCTTTGCACACTGAGGCTTGTGAAACCCACAAGTCCCATTCCAAGTTGTAGCACAGTTGCTCAGAAATGCAGCACGTTGCTTGACTGATCCTGGTTTTTGGCGTCCCTTATGCAAAGGAAAGGATGCTCAAGAGTTTGGAGAAGGGAAAATTGGAACATGTGCATGCTTATTTAATTAACAACAAAACAAAACAAAACAAACTAAAATAAGCCACATGCAAAAAAATCCAGTAACCACGTCTGCCGATGACCTTTGGGGTTGGAAATAGTTTGATAATAGTGTGGGGACAAGCAAGGAAAGTCTGTGAAGTCACTCTAGAAGAACAAAAGGAAAAACCATGAGAATGTTTCCAGTTTGGGGCTTGTTGGGAGCTGGGTGATCTGCACAGCTCCGGATCTGCTGCCCCAGTTCACCCCTCAGAGCAGGGCAGCAGGCAGAGGTGGGTTGGGATTGCCACCTTGGGGGTGAAGTTGAGGTTTTTGGGATGGGGAGTCACTTGGCTAAGCTGTTGCCTCTTACACCTGCTCTCTATGCAGTGGTGAGTCCAGGAAATCATTTTTATTATCAAGTGTTGTTGCAGAAAGGTGTCGTTCTGGTGTGTGTGTAAATTGCTTTAAAGTTA
This sequence comes from Campylorhamphus procurvoides, assembly GCA_013396655.1. Lineage (NCBI taxonomy): Eukaryota > Metazoa > Chordata > Aves > Passeriformes > Dendrocolaptidae > Campylorhamphus > Campylorhamphus procurvoides. The sequence goes on from WBMV01000078.1 coordinate 95,150, forward strand.
GTTCAGTCTCAGAGGTTCACGAACCATTTCTCCAACATTGTCCTCTCTTCTGAACTACCTCCTGCTATTTAAAGTAGGTACAAATTTAGCTCCAAGTGTTCCCTTTCTCACAGATTCCTCTGAAAGTTAGAACTTGTGACAGTTGAGTTCTTGCTGTGCCCTTGCCTGTCTCTGAGCTTCATTTCTGGGGGCTCAGAAGGTAAAATTATTTATATTCCTTAACTTCCATAGGAAACCTGCCTTTGAACTGCCCTTTCTCTCGTTCCCAGGGCAATGAAAGAGGTTAAGGAGTTGCTTAAAGATATACAGCCAAATGTGTGTCTGTGTGGCACCTTAAACCTTCCAATCACAGCCCAAGGCAGGAGATAACCTTCACAGAGAGCAGCTGAGCATTAGGGATGGTGGAACATCAGCAGCAGCTGAAGGCTGTGACCAGGTCCCTGTGAGCTGCTGGTGAGGCTGGTTTGTGCAGAGTGCCCCTCTTTGAAGGAATGGGGGATTTCTGGGCAGTTGTGCTTGGAAGCAGTTCAATGCACTGTCTGGCGTGCGCTTGTAATTTGAAAAAATAGATTAAAAAAAGAAGCAAATTGAAGTTTAACAATAATGGATTAAGAGAAACACTTATCTCACTTGCCCTCCTCCAGCCGGGCTGCGCATGTGGTTTGAGACCCAGCGTTTGGGATTATTTGATTGCTGAAGTAATAAATGTTTTGGATGTAAACTCACCCCACGCCACTTCTGGGGCCGAATCTGACTTTTGTTTTCAGATAGTGGTGGTTTCCATCTCGCTGTAATGTAGCCACGCTCTGCCAGCAGGCCCTGCTCTCAGGGATCTGAGGGATCTCCATGCCCTGATCAAAGACTTTTGCTAACAACAAACTCATCTGTGTGCCCAGAGGGGATTGTATCTCCAACCTGATATGACAAAACCCACACAAATGCAATTTTTAGCGTGTGAAGTAATGTTGACTGAGGAGTTAATGTGCATAAACAAAGTCTGTACCTTTCTCTCAGTTAAATCTTTTCTTCAGGTTAATCTGGCGTTGCATGAAAGCTCCAAATGTGGAATAACTCACAGACTAAGAGTTTTTTCATCTTACATGGGAATGACCTGGGTTTTGCTTTCTTCCAAATAAGGAATTAATAATGCAATAGTTGTTGTTTCTAACGGGCTCAGCTTTTTTGAGAAGTGTCTTTTTTTTCGCTCCTCTAGACCCAGGGAAACACATGAACATTTGGAGTCTTTAATAACCGCTCACAGAGCCTGGTCTTGATTTCTTTGAGAGCTGCCAATGATTTTGATGTCAGGCTTGAGCAGTGCAATTGTAGTGTTAAATTTCTCAAGTCAGCCCAGTTGAAAAGGAAGGTCAAAAGCAATAAGGTCCAGGTTCCTCTGGGCGGGCGGGGGCGTCGCATAATGTGCGATCCCGGCGTTTCAGCCAGACCTATCGCCCAAGGAAACCTTTGGCTGTCACAAAACTAATAAAGAACAAGCCTCCAGAGGGATGGTTTCAATGATGCAGGTGTAGCAANACAAGCCAGCTTAATAGCGTGGGATTTGTGCTAAAGTGGTTCTTAATGCAAGACAAATTGAATACCCGGCCCGCTCGCAACGGGGAAATGTTAGAAGGAAAGATTTTTTTTTTTTAATAGCTTTTGGGGGAGAAAGTGTTTGGCTCTTTTTTAGGGAACATAAAGGACAGCAAGATGGATTTCTTGGGGCACTTGCCATGTGAAAGTAGTGCTTTAGGTATGTGTGGTGGGTTCGGAGCCAGCGGCTGGGTTGGTTCTCTGCTGCCTTGGAACATCAGGGCTTTGAGCAGATTTGGGCAGGGTTTCTGCCATATATCTGGCAACACAGCCTTAAAATTAACTTACTGAAAAAGCAGATAAAATTTGTTTTTTTAAAAACTGTGATATTAAATAGAAGTCCTTGAGGAAAGCAGCCGTGACTCTCCAGTCTCTTGCTGAAGCTCCCATCCTTCCCCTCCTTCTCTCCTACCCTATAAAACAACTATTATGTGTTTATAAGTTAGTGCTCCGTGTCACTTATAAAAGAAGATTTGTTCATAAACTTCTGGATAGACAGTTCTGTGGGAATATAACTTCCTTGGCATAAACCAAGCTGCCTTTTCCAGATAATGTAATGCTAAACCAGGCTCTTTAAAGTCATAGCATACTATATATTATTATTTTATAATCTATAAAAGGCACCAGTGCTGAACCTTTAGCATTATGGAGAAGGACACTATACTCAAATCACCAGAAAAGTTAAGGAAAACCCCAAAGACAACTTCTGTTCCAAAAAATATCCTCCAGCAAGGTGCTGGGGGTGCTCAGGGCTGGTTGCAGGGCTGCTTTCCCTGTGCCTTCTCTCTGCAAACACTGAGAGCCCAGGCATGGCCCAAAGGCACATCCCATTCCTGGGGTGGCATTGTTGGAATGGACTTGATTGTAACCTTTGAGCTTCTGAAGTCAGGGCAGAGGACTTGGCCACACACACACATGCACATGCCTTGGACTTGCTTTTTCCATGGGCTGAAATCAGTATTTCCTTCGATGCCCAGGAACCAGGCAGTGCATGGCTGTGTTTGCCCTCTGAACGCCCTCGATATTCAGCAGGAGCACTGAGCCCACAGGTCCACACAGCTCACCCAAAGCACAGCCCCTTCCCCAGGCTCCAGGTTTCCAGATGAGCTGGATTTGGGGATGACAGATGGGGGTCACGACACTGGTCATGTGTGCTCCCTGTTGGGAGGGGCTGCCCCATCAATCTGCTTCCAGGCTGGAAGGGGAGCCTTGTGGAGAGGAGACATCACCCCTCAGCATATGCTCTGGTTACTTCCCCTGTTTATAGAGACCATCCAAGGCTCTGTGCACTAATTATGGCAGAGGGAATTGGAAGAGGTTTCCTTGCTTGTGGAGTCCAGGCTTCAGCTCTCACAAGGGGATTCCCTCTTCCCTTGCTTCCATAAACCCTCCCAGTGTGCTTGGAAAGCTGCTGGGATGTTCTCCCTAGTGACTGGGAATTTCCAGTGGCAGCCCAAGCCGGGCTGATACTCAGAGCAGTGGGTGGGCACCCTGCTGTGGTATCTTGTGCCATTACTGAACAGTTTGGGGTTGAACAGAATAGTGGAGTGGACCTGGTTTTCAGCTGGAAGATGCCTCCAAGGCAGATGGACAAATAGGTGTTGCCACTGGAGACCTTTAACATGACCTTTGAAGCCTGGGTGCACCTGCCTGCTCCCTTCACATCCCTGCTGTGGCTGGGGGGGAGCACTGGTTGGCGATGACCTGCCTGCAGCAGCCTGGGGTGCTGGGCAGCCACAGGGAGCACATCAGGCACCCACTCCTTGTGCCAGGAGTGCTGGAGGACTGAGGAGAAGAGTTGACGTATTTCTGACACTGGTAGTGCTGTTAAACAAGGTCTCCTCGATCCCTGGAATGCACCATACTGGTGTGTGTGTTTATAAAAATGTAACCAGGATCTCCTTACTGGAGCAGGAGATGCCAAGGAGGGGAGGAGGGTGCAATGTCTGCTCTGCAGGGTGCCCGGGGTGATGTGATGTTGGATACCTTGCAGAGGTGCCCTGGTTGATAACACATTAAATCACAGTGGCCACAGAGATGGTAAATCAGTAGCCTGATAGAACCAGACCAGAAATCCTTTGACAGTTATTCTAGAGGGTCTTCACAAAACACGATGTATTTATGACCCAGTTCCTGCGTGCCTGTTCAAAGGCACTTGAACCCCTGCCAGATCCTAAACGTGCTCCAATTCCCAGGAGTTGCATTCAGCACAATAAGGGGACATTTCACAGCAAACATTGCCCTGGCAGAACACTGGCACAAGCACCCAGCTGACAAGCAACACTTGGGCTGCTCTGTGTGGGTGTTGCGAGTCTCATCCCTCTATCCTGGCTCTGCTTGTGAACAAACACCCCTGCCAGGCTCCCTTCCTGAGCATTAGGAAGTGCAGAGGCTCTAAGGAAAAGGATTTTGAGCCTCAGCTGCCTCCATCCCAGCAGTCAGCAGAAGGAATGGGAAAGTCTCTCTGATTAATCACAAACACAGAAGTGGCTGCTGGCTGATGGTAGGGATCTGTGCTTCCCTGAGAAAACAACTTCATTGGAGTTACTTGTGACTCAGAACAGTCACTGGAGGCAAATAGGCTTGTTTGGGACACGACACCCTGCGCTCTGTGAAGTTCCAAACCAGAAATATTTGTTACTCTCTGTCCTCCTGCAGCTCTGCAGCACAACTGGGACTGTGTGCTCCATCCCAGAGGAGAGAGGTGTTCCCCAGGGCAGGGATGCTCCAGGGGACAGGGATGCTCCCCAGGGCAGGGATGTTCCCAGGGCAGGGATGCTCCAGAGGGCTGGACACAGCAGGAGAGACAGACTAAAAAGAGATCTTAACCTAGATATTAATTACATATATTTTAACCTTTTCTTTCCATCTTATATCTGAAAATTTGATCGTAACTGTTTTGGAAAAGGTTTGGTGAGGTTTGAAGTATCAAACCCCCCTGAGCACTGAGACTGGCAGGTTGGGATTGGGGGGATGAGCAGAGGTGTAGCTGGTGCTTCCAGGGATGGTGGGGACATCCCCATCCTGCCATGCCCTGGAACTCCGTGGAAGCTGGGAACATGCTCCCTGCATTCCTGCTTTGCTGCTCCGAGCAGGATCAGCATCTGGAACAGCAGCTGCACCACTGAGCCTTTAGCCGAGGGAGTTGGAGCATGGGGTTTTCTCCAGCCTGCCTTCATTATTTGCTCTGCAATTGCACAGAGATTTCTGCTTTCACTTCCCTGAGAGTTTGGATTTGTACTCCTGTCACTTTTGTGCAAGAATCTTCTCTGACTCCTGTTGGCTTTGTTAGTGGCTTTGATTCCTGAACTTCTCTTTGAGGCCTCCTGGTCAAGGGGAATATTTATATTTCATAAGACTTGAGTGAAAAAAAATCAAAGGAGGCAGGAAATCCAGAATGCAGAATTCCTGTCAGATCCTATCCATTTTGTCAGGAAAACATGTGAAACACCCAGGTTTAAAACTTTCAGGTCCTTCTAATCTGCTGTTCTTTCATACAGGGCGAGAAAAATGTGTGTAGCATTTGGTCTCTGTCATGCAAGAGGGGCTTTGAAATTTGTGTGCTGTTGGCAGTGTACGTTGTCCTGTTCAGAAGGTGTGGATGATTCAGATCAGACCCGTGGTCACTGATGGAGGGGCACCAGTGTGGGCTGGCTCTGCTGCTCACATGGCATAAGGACTTGGCTACTGCTTTTTGGCTCCAGGTTTTTAATACCAGTCTCTTTCCAGGAATAAAATGAGGTTGATTTCATTTTGCTGTCCCACTCTTATTGGCCTGAACATCCCCTGAAATTTCAGGTTGATTTGGCATTGCCCATTAACAACACTTTATTAGTCCCCACCTTCGCCTCTTCCTGCTGGGGAATAATTCAGGGTTTATGTGCAGTTTTTCTGGGGAGTTGTCGAAGAATAATTACACCCCATCAACTCCACTTTGTGTCATTACTAATTCACACCTTTAGAGTATTTTCCAAGCAACTGATCTCAGTTGTCTCTTAATTGCTGAAGTCCATAAACTCTGTTATGCTGAAACTGTGTGAAAGATTTGCACCCTCTAAAACTTTTCCCTCCAGTGCAAAACATAACAGAGAATTGGAATGTGGCGGCTTTATCAGATCCTATTCCTTCCCTATTTAAGCAAATTATTTGCTTCTGGCTCTGTTGAAAACTGCAAAATGTATATTAAGATGTAAAAAAATATGAGACTAGAGAGATAGAAAGTTGAGGCTGTTCAGTGTGGAGAAGAGAAGGCTCTGAGGAGACCTCGGAGCCCCTTCCAGTGCCTAAAGGGGCTCCAGGAGAGCTGGAGAGACTTGGGACAAGGGCCTGGAGGGACAGGACAAGGGGAATGGCTTCCCACTGCCAGAGGGCACGGATCGATGGGATATTGGGAGGGAATTCTTGGCAGTGAGGGTGGGCAGGCCCTGGCACAGGGTGCCCAGAGAAGCTGTGGCTGCCCCATCCTTGGAAGTGCCCAAGGCCAGGTTGGACGGGGCTTGGAGCAACCTGGGCTAGTGGAAGGCGGGCAGGGGGTGGGATTGAATGATATTTAAGATCCCTTCCAACCCAAACCATTCTGGGATTCTGTAGATGGTGTTATCAGTCAATCAGTTTAATAAGTACTTTCATCCAGGTGTCCTTGAAACAGAATTGCCCCAATCCATCCTGCCCACAGGATGCAGTCCCTGCATCTTGTCCCCGATGAGCCAAATAGCTTGTCCCCACTCCTGTGCCAAGTCCTACCACCTCCTTGAGCATCCCAGCTGGAGCACATGGAGTTGCTGCCTTCTCAGTATCCAGGACTTGCTGGAGCCAGCGCAGGGAAGTGCAGCTCAAGCTCAGATAACAAATGGTTTCATCTGAGCATAAAAGCAAAAAATAGTGTTGGTGGCAACTCTTATTTCCCAGGAAAAAAAATCCTGAACTCCTGGCAGAGAAACAGTTTCTGCACAGAAAACATGACACCATTTACAAAAAGCAATGTCTAATATCCTTTTCCAGCTTGGAAAGAGGAGTTTATTTTAATACATCCTTTTTTAATTGCCATGAGCTGGACTTGTAAATACTGTAAGTGGTTGAGTAATAGTCATGTGTGAGCAACCAAAGGAAGGGACAGGTTTTCCACTCTTGGACCCATAACTTAGTCCCACAGCTCAGACAGGGAGACAGCAAAGAGCAGATCCTAAACACAAATAAAAGCCTCTTGATTAAACGATTGTTTAAGCCCAGGGGACATCTGTGTGTGTGATGCCAGTGCCCAGCACAGTGGTCCAACCAGCAAGGAATTGGTGTATTGAGGGTGGTTTGGGAGGTCATAGAGGGACTGGAGGGATCCAGGCCATTCTCACTAGAATATTCCTTCCTTTCCTCTAAAAAAGGGGAGAGAAAGGGGAGAGCTCCCCTAAGAAAGGGGGAGCAAAGGACAAGGGAGGTGATTCCACCCCTCTGCCCCCTCAGGTGAGACCCCACCTGCAGAGCTGCTGTAGCCCTGGGAGCCAGCACAGCAAGGCCATGGAGCTGCTGGAGAGAGGCCAGAGAAGGCAACAGGATGGTCAGAGGATGGAGCAGCTCTGCTGGGAGGAAAGGCTGGGAGAGCTGGGATTGTTCAGCCTGGAGAAGAGGAGCTTTGGGGTGACCTCATTGTGGCCTTCCAGTACCTGAAGGGGCTACAAGAAAGATGGAGAGAGACTTTGGATGAGGGCCAGGAGTGACAGGACAAGGGGAATGGCTTCACACTGACAGAGGACAGGGTTAGATGGGATATTGGGAAGGAATTCCTCCCTGTGAGGGTGGGCAGGCCCTGGCACAGGTTTCCCAGAGAAGCTGTGGCTGCCCCATCCCTGGAAGTGCCCAAGGCCAGGTTGGATGGGGCTTGGAGCAACCTGGGCTGGTGGAAGGTGTCCCTGCCCATGGCAGGGGTTGGAATGAGGTAATCTTTAAGATCCCTTCCAACCCAAACCACTCTCTGACTCCATGAATTAGTTTCCTGTAACAGGTGTCCAACACTCATGTCACCTTATCTCTGTCGTTCAGCCATGAGGGAGAGAAAACCTGCTGTGCTGGTTTTCTGGATCAATCTCGAAAATGATCTCTAGCTCGTGGTTTTTTAACACAGTCCTTTAGTGCAGCTGGTGTGCCTGAAGTGAATATTTGTAAAGTTTTGTAAGGTCACATTCATCAACTTCTGCATGGAACCAGCGGGGTTTGGGGCAGGATGGGGCACAGGGAGCCACAAGATGCACGGTGGGGCAGAGCACTGTTGGACTGTCCAGTGCTGGATGATCCGGGTTTTCCCAAGTCAGGTACACTCCTGAAAGCCCCTCTTTGCACAGGGTTTTGTCTGAAAGCAGGAGTAGTTTGTGTTGGAAACAATTTCCTGATGCAGTTTGGATTTCCTTATGGATAATCCTTTGCCCAGTGGGACGGTACAGAGGGATTCTAGAAAAGCTTAACTGGCCTCGCCTTGAGTTAAACACATCCCTTGGTCTTTGCACAGCAGATGTTCAGGTAGGAAAATACCCTGCAGGGACTGTTAGAAAATGCTGATTTGAAGGGTGAGGAGGAGAAAGCACCTCTCTGCCAACATGGGGGTTGAGCCCACATCTCTGGGTTGCCGGCGTGCAGCGATCTGTGAGAGGCTTGCAGGGGGAGTCAGTGCCAGCTGGGAGGAGCAGCAGGAAGAATTTAATTGCAGAAAACCACTAGGAAGTGAGGAAGGCAGCAACCCTAACATCATCTCATGCCTTGCAGGGATGCTGGTGGTCATCGTGCTGCTGCTCATCGCCATCGTGGTGGTCGCCCTGTGGCCACTGCACTGACGCGGAGCTGGCGCCGGGCGAGCGGCCGCTCCTCTCCGAGCACAGGGACTGCAGGGCAGAGCCCACCTGTGTGCACAGACCTTGGTGCTGTGGCATTTGGTCCTTTGGCGTTCAGGCAGCTGCAGCTGGACAGTGGAGACATCTCTCCTGCATCTGGGTCTGAGGATGTGCTGGTGCCACCTGCCCACCTGCCACCACTTCTGCTGAGCTCAGTCGTCCCAAGGGCTTTGGAACACTGAAATACAGGAGTGGTTTGGAGTACAGCGATGTTCCTCTGCCTCCTGATACCTTCCTTCAGAGGGAAATGATGTTTCTCAAGGAATGGTCCTGGGGAATGGCTGCATCTGCTTTCTCAGAGGGTGGGATGTGAGTCCTCAAAGCCCTGTGGCAGGGGCAGGACCCCCCTGGGCTGCACGGAATTGCTGGTAAGTGAGTCAGTGAGACCAGAGTTATGGGAGTTGTTGAGATGTGAACAGCAGCAGGACTCACACCAGGCCTGTGAGGGTGCAGAGCCCTGCCTGGTGTCCTCTGCCAGGCTGGCCATGGGACATGTGCCATCATTAACATCCTCATCTCGGTGATCAACTCTGCCTCTTCCTTTTATAACTTCTCACATACTGTTAAAACTGTGGATTACATGTTTCAAAACTAACTAAAAAGAGGTACTGAATGTTTGTTTCTGGCAAAATAATTATTTTGTTACATATGTCAGTTTGATTTCAACATTAATAGAGCAAGCAATAAATACTGAATAAAAGCTGATCCCTTTCTATACAGTTTATCTGTCTGGGGTTTCTTGTTTCCTACCATCTCATGCTGTCCGTGAATGATTTATCCAGTGCTTCCATTTCCACAAGTGCTGATTTGCAGAAGGAAATCAGCAATTTCTATGAGTCTTCATGTGTATTATGACAGATCTGTGAGAGTTGCCAGCCCTGGGCTGGTCCTTGTGAGTGACATGAAGCCATTTTGCTATTCTGGGTTCAGTTTCCCCATCCTAGTTGGGGCTTCAGCATGGGCCCCTTCATTAAGGGCTTGGTGACCTGAGATCACCTTCAGTCGTCCCCTTGCAGTGTGCAGGTGTTGGCTGGAGCTGAGGCTTTGACCCCATCACTGCAGGATCTGAGGTAGAAATGCCAGAGCTGGCTGTGATGGGAGAAGATGGAGTTTTGCAGGAAACAGAGGCAGGGAGCTGCTGAGTACCCCGTGGAATACATAGGATCATGGAATGGTTTGGGTTGGAAGGCACCTGAAAGACCATCTTAGAGACCATGGGCAGGGACACCTTGTACTAGCCCAGGCTGCTCCAAGCCCCATCCAACCTGGCCTTAGGCACTTCCAGGGATGGGGCAGTCACAGCTTATCTGAGCAATACCTGTCACTGACAAGATCGTGTCCTACAATCTTAGCAACTGCACTCTGGGGCCAGAGAGCATAATTTACTTGTGTTTGTGCTCCCAGCAAAGGCACAGGGGAGGTGGAGAGAGGAGCTTAGTGGAGGAAAAGGCCAGGGCTGTGCTGATGGCCAGTTTGTCCACTGAACATCAGAGCTGGAGGAGAGATCAGCTTGTCTGGAGTCTTCCACTCATGTGCTTTGCTGTAGAATATCCGTTAAGCCTTTAAAAGTCCGGCCTAGGGTTTGCCTGCTTGATTTTCCTCGCAGAGATGCTTCATCTTCCAGCCTTCAGTGGAGGGGAGGAGGAAAAAAAGTTGGTTTGGTGTTCTTGTGGTTTTGAAGAGGACACGGCAGGAGTCTGATTAGTTTATTGCTTGATGTCAGATTAGAAATGGAGCTTTAAGCAAGGCTGCTCCAGCTGGAAACGAGTGCTGAGCAGCTTCGGAGACGTGTTCCAAATTTGTGCATTCCTGCAGCTCTGCAGAGGGACTGACACTGGGAATGCTCCTGGAGCTGTTCCTGGCCCCGAGTGGGATTTCACTCCCAGCTCCGGAACAGCCCCCTTGATCTCCAGTGGCAGCAGGAGAACAACACATGGTTTATTGAGATGACACCATGGGCTTGGGCTTCTAATTAAAACTGTCATTTACAGGGGGAATTAAGGGTTTGTTTGAATTCCCAGGACATGCAGGATGGACGTGTAACTCATCCTGATCAACATTACACAGTGACTTTGTTCTGGTGAAGTCTTTAAAAAGACAGTTTCTGACCCACTGGGTCCTCAAACACATTTTTCCTGTCAGTGCCTGGGAAGGGTGGAAACACGAGGATCTGCTCGCTGAGACGTCGAACAAAGAGGTTCTCAGACTTGCCCTTTAGGTAACATTTAATTTGTCGTGTGGGTGAGGAATTTTATTAAAAAGCAGTTGTTTTGGCAGCGTTCTGCTGTGTGGAGGAAAGCTGTGCTGTCTGCCTGCCCTGCTAAAGAAAAAGGAAGGTTAAAATACGAGAGCTGCTAGTTTTTGGCTCTGAGCAGCGGGATTGGAGAAGCCAACCTGCAGTGGCTTCTCCAAGCAAAGGTCCTCCTGGAATGTGCCCAGAGAGACATCCCAGGCTTCTCCTTCCCTTCCACCTCCTCCATTTCTCTCTTGGACGACGTGCTCAGGAGTTTAGCCACTTCCAGTTGTTATTTTATCAAAAATACAAGTGCTGGGGGAAGGTCTGGTATGTGCTACACACACTCAGATGTCCCAGTGCCCTGGGGGAAGAGTCCCCAGCTTCTACGTGAGGACAGAGATGACCTTGGCAGGCTGCTGGGCATTTTCATGTGGCCTGGTGTTCGGTGTGAGCTTGGAGCTGAGCTCAGTGCATGGACAGCCACTGTCCCACACTAACTGGCGGGACCAGGCTGGGAGAACCACTCCAGGTCCAGCTCTTGGTGGGAATAGGCTCATCCCTCTCTTTTCAGAGCCACCATGTCCTCTTTGGACAACTGGCCACCTGCCTGGAGCCAGAGCAACGTGGGAAACCCATTTGCTGCTCTGCGGAGCTGCCAGCGATGGCCCTGCAGCAGAGGGGGTGTCACTTGGGGCCCATTTGTCCCTGCAATAAAGATCTGAGATTTGTGCCCTCTGCGATCTTTTCGGATTCATAAATTACCCAGGACGCCGAGGCTGCAGGTCAGGGGGCTGACCCCTCAGCCGTTTGCAGGACCTTTTGCCTCTCTTTTTCTCCCTGGAAGTGTTTTACTGCCTCGGTTTCCCCCCGGCCCCCCCTCCAGTTTCCCATCCTGTCAGTGCCACCAGCCCTTGCCTGGATGCCCCGTGGGTGGGTGGGTGGTGGAGCTGATGCAGAGGATGGGCCCATGGATGGGACAGAAACAGGCCCAGAGAGGGGTTGGCAGCTCCCGAGCCCAGGCTTTGCTGTCCCCTGTCCCCACACCTGTCCCCCAACTCTTTTGGCAGGTCCTGGCTCTGTGCCACTGCAGGGCTCTGGCAGCAGAGGTGAGCCCATGGGTGCTGGTGGGGACCCCCATCCCACCCAACCACGGTGACCCCACTGCCCCGAAGGGTGGGGAGAAGCACCGGGGGCATATTTAGGGCACACATGGCTGGCACTGAGAGTCAAAAACAGCTATGACCCCTCAACCCTGCCAAGGGGTCATTGACAGACCTGGGGACGCAGAGGGGACACCGTCACTTCCCTGCCTGGGTCCCTGTCCCTGTTCCTGGCAGCCTGAGGGGTGGGAGGAAGGGCAGGAAACAGAGATCCGTGTTTACAGTTTACAAGAGTTTATTCAACTGGTTTCTGACTTTAGTTCTACCAAGTGGGTGCTGAACAGTTACAAGCTCCTTCAGGTCAATTACAGCCAATCTAACGAACAAACAAACAAAGGGGAGGGAAAAATAAAAGAAAAAAATAAAAAGAAACAACTTGGAAAACAATAAGAAAATCCACAACTTTTTCACTTGTCATTAAATATATTCATATATAATAACCATAATATATTAGTATGCATTGTAAAGAAACATTGCCCAAAGCAGTCTGCCATGGTCATAACTAAACAACATTTACAGTTCAAGATATTAACAGAAATAATAAAAAAAAACCACAAAACCAAAAACAAATCAACAGAACAACCCCAAAACGAACACAGGTTTGTGGGGGGCGAGGTGAGTGGGTCTGCGGGGAGAGGGCACAGACACGACGAGACGAACAGAAACGAGACAAAACGACTTTTGCCGGGTGCTGTGGTTGGTGATGATTGTTTTGGCATTTCAGCTGCTCTCCAAAGCCATGCTGGGGGCACCACAGCCCCTTCCCTGGTCATCCCCCACCGCCCCAGTTCCCAGAAATGGGGGTCCTTCGCTGGTCCCGATGCGGGGGTTCCCCAGAACTGCACCCCCAGCCACCCACGCTGGTATTTAGGGGGGCACCTTTGGGGGAGTGGACAGAGGTGTCCCCCGGGAGATGTCCTAGGGCAGGGGTGGCTGCAGGGCAGTGTTGCATCCCCGGACACCTCAAAAATGGGTGTGTAAGAGGCTGTGTGCCAGTTCCACCAGCAGCTCCTGCAGGTCAAGGTTACTGGGAGCACATGAAGGGCATGGGGGACCATGGGTGGAGTGAAGGGCTTTCTCTAGTGTGGCTGGAAATGTAAAACTCCAACAGGGATGAAGGGACAGGGTCCTGGTGGGACAAGGATGGGGCCTTCTCTCCTGTGGGTTGTGTTGGTGCCTGGAGGGGTCTGGCCACAGCATGGAGAGAGTGGTGGTTCTTCTGCAGCCTCTGAGACCAGTGGAATCAGAGGAGAGGCTGGGGTGTGTCCCTGGTGGGTTTGGGGGTGTCAAGGCTGTGCTGGGGAGGACAGCTGTGCTTGACAAGGTTGGAAAACGGGAGAGAGCGTTGGGTGCCCAAGTGTGCTCAGTGGGCAGTCCCCATGTCCCCATGTCCCCTGGCCTTGCCTTCCTGCACTCGCAAGTGAAGAACTGACTTTGGGTTGGATCCTGTTGTTTTTAGGCCATCTGAAGGTCTCCCACGGTTCAGGACATCCTGCCTGAACAAGGACATGCTCTTTCCAGACAGTGGGGTGTCCCTGGGATCAGCTGATGTTGGCTGCAGAAAAGCATCCAAGCTCTGCTTTGGGGCTTCAAGCCTCCTTTTAGACACTTGAGGTCAGATTTATCCTTCAAAACTTGGTGGCTTGGGTTCCCTCGGCTGCAAAACCATCAGCTCTCCTTGAGCTCCCAGGTAAGAACAACCAAGTCCACTCTGGGAAAGGGGAGAAAACAGACTTGACGGGGATTTGCTTGATGCCCAGGGTGGGATTTTTCTCCTAATACCCAGACTAATTTTGGAGGGCCTTGTGGTGGCCAGGGGAAGCTCAGCAGAGCTCTCTCCCTCCAGGTGGTGTCTCCAGCAGCCCGACGCTGGCTGGAGCTTCCCTGGGAGCCTCCACTTTGCACCTATTTACATGGCTGCCTCGCTTTATGGTGGTTTATGTCATTATATAAATATTGTCAATTGCTATAAAACAAGGCAAAACCACTGGAAAATGTCATAAAATAGATGTTTCCAAGTTTCCTAAAAGGAAAAATATCAGGGAGGTTTTGCTTTTCATAGCGATTAATGTTTGCTTCTCCTCCAGGTACCCGTCCTGCCCTCCCTGCCTTTCCTGTCTCCGTGGGTGAGGTGAACTCGGATATCCCCATTCCCCAGGGGCTGGTGGAGTAGCCTGGCCTGGGGCTGCAGGGCCTGGGGGAAGCTCAGCAGCCAGCCCTGCTTGCACAGTGCCCCAGGTAAAGATGCTCCAGCCCTCGGGATGCAAGGTGGAAGAGAGGCAGCCCCTATGTTGCTTAGTGCATTTGGGATTTGAAATTGGGAAATTTAAGTCTGGGGCTTTCACCCCCAGAAGAAGGAGAACAATTTGGGGAGCTCCAGGTGGGTCACACCTTGTTCATCCAGTCCCTTCCTGCCCTGCATGGGCTCTACCTCAGCCAAGCCTTAGAGCTCTACACTGGCCCCCTGCCCATGGGGACAGTCCCTGGCACTCGCTGTCCCACCTCCTTGGTCTCCAAGGACATGGCAGGGATGCCAGGGAGCTGCAGCTCCAGAGGGAGTGAGGGCAGAGCTGGTGTGAATTTGGGAGAGCTGCCTGAGTTTGGGAGTGAAACCAGTGGCTTTCCAGGACCTGGGTGTCATCGGCATGGATTTTCTGTCACCTGAGGGTTCATGGTCTGCTGACAGCACCAGAGAGGACTGAGCCCATGAAGGAGGTCCTGGGGGGGTTGCAGTGGAGACTCAGGGACTGCGACAGGCAGGATCTTCCAGAGCACTTATGGGAAATGGATGCCAACTTATGTTTTGCCAAATCTGGGTGTTTCCTTGGGGATCCTGGTTATTAACTCCATGACCATGAATCGGTGTCAGGCACCCTGTGGGCTTCTGCTCCTTTAGTGTGGTGGGGACACTCCTCAGGGCACGGGAAGTGGAGCAAGGAGTCACTCCCTGAGTTACGCACATGGTGAAGTTGCCCACCAACATGGTCCCCTCTTTGTTGTGCCTAAACTGGGCTCAGAGCATCATCACGGCAGGAGACCTTGGCCTCCCCAGGTACCACACAGCGGGTGGTGGCTACGGCTGTTGGATACCAAAGTCCTCAATAACCCGTCACTTGATCCTCAGATCTGTCCTCAGCGAAAAGTCTCTGTTTAGTTTCCTCTACAATAACTGTCTTGGTCAACCTAAGCTGCGAATATGTATTTTGGGGATGGGGAGTTAATTTCCAGCATTGCTGTTGATTAGTTTCTTACAGGGTTGATGTTCCCATGCCGTGCTTTGGAAGCAGCAGATGTTGGCAGCTGGAAGGCAGTTTGGTGTCTCTGAGTTCTTCAGCCATGGGGGCAGGAAGAAGCTGGGGCACCGGGCGCTGCACACCCCCACTCCCCTCGCCTTGTGTCCACGTGCACCGTCGCTTTTGTTGGGTTTAGTTTTCTCCCGGAGCACGAGGTGCGACCCCACAGCCGTGGTAGCCGTCCCTGCCGCCCCCAATGCGTCCCCGGTGCCACTCCCTGCCCCCCCAGCTCTACACAAAGCAGCATGCACAGTCAGTCTCTCCCTCCCGCGCCCTCCGTGGCCTTCTCCTCCTTTAGGCTTTCTTACACTTCCCCTTCTTCTCCCGCTGCTGGAACTTCCTGAGCCGCCGAGCCCACGTATCCCGCCACTGGATCACCAGGCTGGTTTTGTCTGCAATGATGCCGCTCTGGTCGGGAGAGTCCTCGTTGTTGCCCAGCAGCAAATACTTCTTCATGGGCTTGATTTTGGGGCACTTGCACGCTATGTCCTTGGAGTGGATCCACAGGGTCTGGTCTCCGCGCCGTATCCGGTTGCTCCCTTGTTTGTAGACAGAGATGATGTTGACCGTGAACTTCCACCAGTCGGCATTTTTTTCCGCTTTCAGGATGTGGATCTGGACAGCTGCGAAAAAACAACACGGGAGGAAAGAGAGGAAAAGATGTTACCCTTGGAGCTGGCGAGGAGAAAACCAGTTCCAAGTCTTACCTAATGGGCTCTGCGAGGGAGAGGGATTTTGTCTCTGGAGCCCAGGCTGGGGGTGGCAGCAGACAGGGGTGGTGAGTGCCCCAAAACTGACCCAGGCCACCCACCATGAGCAAGAGCAGCCAGTGGTGCTGTCTGAGGGTCTCAGCAAAGGTTCTAAGACTTGTGAGATGCTCTGCAGCTCTGCTGCCACACACAGCCCCCGGGTGCCCGATGAGCATGGACATGGTAACCCAAGGCCCCAGGGGTTGCAGAACCCCCAGGAGGGGAGGTTGGGAGTGGCTGTACACCAAGATCCAGGGCATTCCTTGTGCTGGGAGCCCTGGGAATGACACAGAGCAATGGCAGAGAGCAGGTTTCTCATCCTCCTCTCTGTGTCCTAGGGAGGACCATCATCTCCCAGGACGTGGCTGTGACACAAGCACAGACAGAGCAGCTCTCAGGGGTGTTGGTGCAGCAGCATCTGCCCCAGCACCTGTGAACTCAGAAAGTGATCAGAAAATCTTTCAAAACCAGGTGGGTTTGTGTAACCTGGACCTGCTTTTTCCCTTGAAGCTGCAAGCACAGAGAGAACTACCAAACCCTGGGACAACTAGTGCCTCCAGCCCGGGTGGTGGCCTGAGCACAGGGCAGAGCCCCAGCAGGAGGTGTTGTCCTGGGCAAGGCAGGGAGCTGTCTGTTCCCAAATAGAGCCAAAGCCCCAGGCTGCACCTGGGACATGGTATGAGTTTTCTTCCCAACCCACATATCCAGAGAGCAGCTCATGAGGATGAGTTTCTGCAAGGACCACCCCCTCTACTCTTCCTTCCTCACTGTGTGGGCAACTTGGTGAATCTGCACTAGGACCCTCAGGCAGCCCCAGTTTTTAAGAGAAGAGGTGCCCAAATGTGGAGCAAAACACTGGGACTGGCCCTTATCTCTGAGCACCTGGAGGTAGGAGTGACCCATGTGGGGCTCCAGCACATCCACACAGGGCCAGTGCGAGGAGGGAGTTCCACATGAGACCCCAGCCTTGGGGCAAGACACTGAGCAGGTCCAGATCTGTGGAAGGGTTTGGAAACAGGGAGGGTTCCTGGTCAAATGTTTTTAGGAGATGTTCCTCAGCCAGCGTTCTCCATGTCTTTCTGTGGAAGAAGCCACTGCTGGTAAAAAGCACAGGTGAAGGACGGAGAGTGGGGCTGAGAGTGATCATAGGGAGAGGTCAGTGGCAGTGTCCAACTTGACTTCTGGGGCTGGCAGAGTAACTGGAGCATCCCTGCAAGTTCTGAAGAGCAGCACTGGGCTTCAAGGGGATATCTTAGTGTGCAGCAACTTGGCAGAGAACTGGG
Source organism: Campylorhamphus procurvoides (assembly GCA_013396655.1). Taxonomy (NCBI): domain Eukaryota; kingdom Metazoa; phylum Chordata; class Aves; order Passeriformes; family Dendrocolaptidae; genus Campylorhamphus; species Campylorhamphus procurvoides. The sequence goes on from WBMV01000078.1 coordinate 112,336, forward strand.
AGATCACAAGCTCCCAAAGCAAGACTGACATGGGAGGACAACTGTGGTCCATAAGTGAGATGATGATGTTCTCCAGGCCTGTGGCTGATGCTGTGTCACCTGCTCTGTTGCCATATGGACAGGTGAGGACTCAGCCCTCCACCACTGCACCCCTTGCTCTTCCCTGGAGCAGAGTTCCTGTGTGATTATCCCTGCAGCCACCAGCAGCCGTGCAGGAGTGGTGGCCCACGGCCCCGTGGGGACAGGGACAAGAGGTGGCTCAGCATCACCATCTGGGTGGGAGAGGGTTCTCTACATGAGCTGCTGCAGAGCTGGGATGGTGATGGACATCAGGATGCCCCTGGAACCACCATGGATTTGTCCTGCAGCCCAGGTGGCACCAAGCAGACAATGGTGACTTCTGCCAGCCTTCCTCCTCCTCCTCCATAAGGTTGCTTCCTAGAACACCCCATCCCTGCCAGCCCACATCCACGTCTCCTGGTGCTGCTGTGGCCTCCTCAGGTGACATCCATAGACTCAGGTTTAAACCAAAGGGAAGGAAAGAGACCCACGTGGGAAAGGGAGCATTTGGCCCCACAGCATGGTGAGGAAGAGGAGATAGAATCCTGGAGGCAGGTCCTGCTGCACCAGTGGGTGTCTCCCTGAGAGCAGTTCCTCACTGTGCTGGGGTGGCAGATGAGCATGGGGCACCAACATGTTCCTCCTCACTAAAAGTCACTTTCAGGGAAGTATCTCCCCTCAGCCCTCTCAGGGTTGCTGACTGTGGGATGAGGAGTCCCCATCAGCAGGAAATCCCAGGGGGTGATGCCATCCCTGGCTGGCAGAGCAGGCAGGGCCTGGCAGCTCCATGCAGGCTGGTGCAACCCAACTGCAAAGTGCTTTTTGAGTAAATCTTTGAGCTTTCCCCTTTTTCCCACTCTTCCCTCATGCCCTGGGAGTTATAACCCCCTGCCCATCCACCTGCCTGTCCCAGCTGTCTGGCCAGAGCCAATCCTGCTTTTATAAATTAACAGAGGGAGAAGAAATCCCCAAAAAGCACAGGCAGAACTCTCCCACTTGCCTTTGACCAGCCCAATTTTCCCCCACTGGGTTAGAGATGGAGGAGCATCAGCCCCGCTGTAAAACCACACTGTGCCAACTGATCCCAGGCTCTGGGAGGAAATGGGGCTCTGCAGCCCAGCACGGCTTTTTAACACGTTACAAAATATATGGGAGCATTTTTTTTCAGAGCATGTCATGGAGGCCAGATGCTTTCATTAAAAAAAGAGGAAAAAAAGGAAAAAAAACAACCCTAAGCTCTGACCACGTATTTCCCCGTCTGGCGTGAAGGTAACAAAATGTGAAGATTAGCCAATTTTTATTTTTTTGGAAACAAATTTTTCCAAAAAGGCTTAAACCTTTGACCTGCCTGGGTCCACACTGACAAAATGGAGAAAATGAATGAAAAGGAACCAGGGAGAGGTGGTTACAGGAAACTCTGCTCTAAAACACACAGTCTGTATTTTTTTTTGATGTCAAGGCCCCCGTCTCTTATTTTTTTTCCCCTTTTATTAATGAAGTGGAAGGAGTGAAAGCTTTGAGGAAGGCTTGGCTGGTGTGGCTGCAGCTGCCTCCCCTGACAGCCAGTTTTCTGCCCATAACTTCACATCCAGGACAGGCAGTTCCCCCTGAGCCTGGGTCTGGAGTTCAGGGTTAGCAGTGGGTATTTCAGTGATGGAATAGAACCAGCTTCTCCAGCATCTCCCAAAGGACATGAGACATGCAGAAGGTGCCAGGAGGATTTTTGGAAGCACCTAAACTTGCTCCCCTGAATGAACCCCCAGGGATTCACACACTCATCTCTCATGAAAGAGAAGGTTTCAGTCCCTTCATGATTTGGAGGGGGCTCAGCTGTGCCACTCCGCCCCCCCCCAAAGCTGGCTTTGTGGCTTGCTGTTGTCCTTCACCTGCCATTTTCTAGGACAAAACTTTGTCTGTGCTCTCATTTTGCTCTCCCCTTGAACTCCTGCACCGAGGCTGAGCCACTCTCAGGATTGTCCCTGTCACCAAATCCCTGGAAAACACCCCTGAAAGCATCCAGGGGGCAGCCAGAGGGAAGGATGTCAGAGGGCACGATGGTTATTCACAGGGCTGGTGGATATTGTGCTTTCCTGGCCATGGTCCCCTGGGAGCAGATGGAGACCTGGAGCAGGAGCACAAAGTCTGGGCTGGTGACACTGGTTTCCAGTGAGGATGGGCCCCAGTCCAGGCTGGTGACACTGGTTTCCAGTTGTTTACATTGATGCTTCTGAACATCAAATCCTGCCTGGATGGTGCCTTACAAGTCTCACCACATTCTGCTTCTTTGGGAGAGGTGGCCGAGTGGTCCCTGGGCTGTGGGAAGGGATGGAGGGCCCCATGTCCCCTCCTGCATTCCCTGGAGCTCAGCTCTGGGGCTCGGGATGCTGCCCAGCTCCTGCAGGCTTGGCTGGGAGCCCCCAGCCACAAGAAAGACCCAAGGGCTGGATGCTGGAGATGAAAGCAGAAGCGTGGATGGCTGGATGTTAATAAAAACAAAACCCAACCCAAACCCTCAAAACAACATGTCCTGAGGGCAGCTGCAAGAGGCTTAAAGCACAGTCAGAGACCATGAGTCAGGGGCCCGAAAATCCCGGGGTTGCCATGAAAATAGTGAGTCTGGGAAACAATTAATTATTTAATTTTTTAGATTTACTTTTGGGGTGTTTGTGATAAATCTTCTGATTTCAAGGTTTCCCCTGCCAAGGCTGGCCTAGTGCATCCTGCTGTGGAATCCAAGCACAGGATATCATGTATATCCTGTGCACTGTGCCAGGGGAGCTGGAGCTCTGGGGAGCTTCCAGTGACCAGGAGCATCGCTGTCCTGGCCCCTGGGACAGATCTCACAGGCCCAGGGGGTGGCCCCAGTTTGCTGGGGGAGCAGGAGGAGCTTTAATGGCAGGACTGATGGCAGGGGGTGCTAAGGACGGGTTTGGGTGTCCCAACCTGAGCTGGAGCTTTCCAAAGGCTTGGCTCCCATCTCACTGCACAAGCAGAGTGTAGCCCATGTGGATTTTATTCCAACCAGCAGCAAAAGGTGACCTCGACACCATCTGGTTTTGAGAATGTAAAGGGCTGGCTCCTCCCTGGAGCAAAGAGTTAAAATGGGATTTTTGTTCCCTTATTTTTTAATTTTTAATTTATTTGGCACCTGCTTTGCCTTGCTCCAGTTGCCATTTCCTACTGGTTTAATATTGGAGATTTATGAGCCCTAATCCTGGCCAGCCTGGCTGTGCCCTGTGGTGTTGGGGTCCCTCCCTGCCCTGGCTCACTCCCTCAGTGGTCACAGGAGGGATTGCTCAGCGATTCCCGGCTCCAGGAATGGGATTTCTCCACCTTCCAGGGCAGTGGAAGGGTTTGTGAGCACCGAGGATAGTGCTTCCCCCGCTGCCTTGTGTTTTTTTGTGGATTCAGGAGTTTTCTCCCTCCCTCCTCTTTTCCAGCTGCCCTTTGAAAACACATTTTGCTTTTTTCCAGCAGCCCCTGCCAAGCTCCTCTCGACAAAGGGGGTGACTAAGTGAAGGCTTCACGAAAGGAAGGATTGTTTTTTACTTTTTTTTCCCCCAAGAAAGGGCAGAGTGATCAGATGACCCTGTTCCTCACCCCCATCCTGTCCCCGATGCTGGGCTGGGGACGGGGGCAATGCCTGAGACCCCAGCACTGGTACCCAGCAAACCACTCTGGCATTATCTGTGCAGGATCAGGCCCTAGTACAGCACAGGGTACAGCACAGCTCAGAATCAGGAGAAAACGAGGTTTAAAAGCTCCAGGTTTCCCTCACCACAGCCACCCATCCGGCGTGGGTGAGCCACAATCAAACAGAGAGTGGGAAAAGCCCCAAAGATCGGGATGAAATGGCAGCACCCTGGCGAGTAAAGGATGCTCTCCAGCATCACCTGCATCAGCATCACCTGCTCTAATCAAATAATCCCTTCTCCTTTTGGGCAGTAGGGGAATCTCCACCCTCAGTGGGTTCAGCAGGGATCCCCTCTGCTTCCCCAGTCTTTTTTAAGTGACCCCAACCCAGCAAAACCCCCTCCTCTAGCCCTGGTTTTCTGGGAGCTGGGTGACCCTGCGCTCCCCCACGCAGTCAAAATAAATCGAGAAAAAGCTTTGCTGCCTCTCTCCTCGCCTTCCCCCCCCACTCCGAATCTCCCAGCCCGCCCTCCCGTTTCACTCCAAATATTTGCACCAAAACCCATCTCGCGGGGAAAAAGCCCAATTTAAAATAAAAGGAAAAAAAAAACACAAACCAAACAAAAACAAACAGATACGAAAAATAAATAAGGGAAAATATCCCCTTTGAATGGCTGAATGAAGCGGGGAGCTAAAAAGCCCCATTGAGGAGCGCGGGGTGGATGATAGCTCCCGACTGAGCCCGCGGGAGAAGGAACTCTGTTCAAGCTAATTAGCGCCTTTTAGGACATTCAGCCCAGCGGTGGCAGCAGAACGGTGAGGAAAAGAGCCTCCTAATTGGCTTCCTGCTGGGGTGTCAGTCCCAAAGTCTTTATTATCCCTCCCTGCACCTTTTCATCCCTTTCTTGCCTCCCTCGCCCTGCTGAAAGCGTGCGCTGCCCCGGCACGGCACCGCTCACCCCGCAGCCCCGCCGCGCTGCTTCGCTCCTGGAAAAGCAAATCTGCCGTGGCTGTGGGGCTGGTTAGGGCTGAAGGAGTGCTGGGGACACCCCCACATTCAGGAGCACCCCAGTTCCCGCACTGGGACAGCCTGTGCTTGCTCACCCAAGCCAGCAAAAGGTTTTGGTTCACTTGTGAAGCTGCAGAAGGGCTGCTGCGGGATAAGAGAAGAGCAAAGCTCTTTCCAGCTCCCCAGATCGCTGCTTTGGGGGCATCTCTCCCCTGTTCATCACTCCAGGGGTATCTCCTGCCCAAAAGAAGCTCCTGAGCTGCTCTCATCAACCCGGGTCTGTCGGAGCCCATGAGCCCACCCTACAGCCTCAAACAAAACCAAGTGTCAGCTTTCAGCTGAGCCCCCGACATTCCCCGTGTGGCACTGGACAAGCTGAGGAACAAAACTACACCGGGGCTGCCTCTTGAGCAAAGCCCAAGTGCTGCCACCACCAAAACCTCCCAGTCCTCGCCCCAAGAGCAGAGGGAAAGGTGACCACTGCTCAGCTGGAAATGTGCTTGAGGGGGATGCACCTGCCTTTTTGTCCTCCCTGATCTGGATCATGACAGGTCCAAGTTTCCTGCAATCAAACAACTGCTTCCTCCCCTCTTCAGAGGGCAAATGCTCCACTGTGAGCTCAGCTCTCAGGATGTGCTGGAGAAGCCAGGTGGGAAGATGGAGGGATGCATGTCCCCACGTGGGAAATGTGTTTGTACCTTATTAGCCAGCAGAGAAGTCACCCACAAGAAAACCCCATGGCTTTGGTGGCCTAGGGTTCACCCCCAATCCCTTCCTTAATAACCCCATATATAACCTTAACAACCTTCTAGCAGTGACTTTCCCATGTGCCATTAAATCCATTTATCCAAGGGAAAAGGCATTCCTTGGATCTTTCCAACATGTGACGGACCTCCAGCACCTCCTACGAGCACAGCCTCGCTGGATGGGGATCACAACTGTACCCCAGCCCTGGCAGCAAATCCTTGCTAAGGGATATCCCCTGCTCCACAGCCATTTTACCATGTGGATAGAGGAAGAATAAATGGGAATGCAAATAAAAGATTTGCCTCCAAGCCCTTTTTCCCTCCCCTGAGCTCACTGGGAAGTATCAGAGCACAAAGCCGGTGTGGAGCATTCCTCAGCCAGCCCTGCTGGGAAGCGCCTTGTCCAGGGACGGGCTGTTAAATGGGAATTCGTTCTGCTTTTGCAAACGCTTCCCAGACATGCTCAGCTGCTGCTGCGTGTTCGAAGGAGGGAGGTATCTCCACTCCTGGATGTTTTCATGTACAGGGATGGGAGGCTTCGTCCTTGGTCGTTTGGTGGAAATATACACACACACAGATACATATACACACATGCATTTGTATACAGATATACGCATTTTATGTATTCCTCTGCTGTGGAGGGGAAGTGCTTGGCAGGCACTGGACAGATGCTGAACCCTGCAGCTCCTCTGTTCTCTGGTTTTTGCATGACTGAAGGTTCAGCTTTGAGCTAGGCTTGCCAGTGCTCAACCCACTCCCCATCCCTGGGTGAAACCCAAAAACTCATGGTTGGTCCTTCCTCCAGATACTTTGCCCCCTCCCACTACAGTCACTGTAGGGAGGAGATAATTTCCAGCCCCTCCATAAGTTTGGCCACATTTCTAACCATCCCCTGGCACACAGCATCTGTATTTAGGCAGACTTTTATGAAGCTCCTCCTGGGGTCATCTGCATGGTGTCTGCATGGGTCCTGCACGGTGAAAAAGTAGGGAATGGACCCATATCAAACATAATCCCAGGATCTTTGAACATTCCTGCTCCTGCAGAGCTGTGGAATGATTCTGAGGACCTTGAGTACCAGCGGGGATTCCACAGCATCCCTGGCTTCTCCCAGGGCTGCTCCACCTTCTGAACTTGCCTGGGAATTAAAGGGGGGATGGATCTGGGTGACAGGGAACTGCTTTCTGCTCAGCCCCATGGCAAAGCACATTTTTAAAGCTGCTACACCTTATAGCACAGTGAGAAGAGAGGGGACATGGTGTCCCTGTAACCACGAAGACACTTGGAAAATATGAGCCTCCCTGCAGATGAGACAATCCCCACAGCAGGGTCCACAGTGTCCTCATCCCAATTGCCCAAGAAACACACTGCATCACTTCCTCCACCAAGCATCACTGCCCAGGCTTTCCTCTCCAAACCCGGTAAAAATCATTCCGAAAATTGCACACCCTGCAGCATGGGCAGAGCTGGGCTGCCCATGGCTGTGGCTGGGACACAGCCCGCAGCCTTTCCCTGCGCTGGGAGGGCTTGGGGACACCCCGGACGGGGATGCTCCTCCTCTGCATCCCTTCGCCACCTCTCTTCCCTGGGAAACGACGCTGGCAGGGAGGACTCACCATAGTCTTTCTTACAGTACTTCTTCATGTTGATCTTCAGTTTCCCCTTGGAGGCTTTGCAGTATGAGTCACAATCTGCACGGAGAGAGGGGGAGGGCAAGAAAACATTAACAAAACAAATTAGCCTTAAAATGAATAAAGGGCTGGGGGAAGGGGCGACGGCTCAAAGCTGCAGCCTGCCATGAATAAGCAGCGTGCCTGTGATATCCATCTGCCAAGCCCCGATTGGGTCGTCTAAGGGGGCATTCAGAAAACCCTTCCTTTCTAAAGAAAGCTGCGCACAAAGGAAACCATCCTCCCCCCCGCCGCCCCCAGCCCGGCTTCCCCGGGCCGCCTCTGTCTTCCTGGGAGACCCCGGGGGCCTCCCTTATTGTGCCACCCAGAGCTTTTGAGAGCCACACAAATTCCCCCTGTTCTCCAGCTCCCCACTGGAGCCTGCCCGGAGCCCACAGAGGCCCCATTGTCACCCCTAACCCGGACCAGTGTCAGCCTTTGGCATTCATTGCCGAGAGATTCGGGCTGGGGTCACCCCCCGACAATGCGGGTCAGAGAGGAAATTAGCAGCCCATGAAGCATTAGCAAAGCCTTTTGGTGTCCACTCTACTGAAGTGTGCAAATAAAATACCCCAGTAGGAACATTTCATTTCTAATGGGCCCCCACTGCTGGGACACGCTGGCTGTGCCCGGGCGGCAGGCGGGAGGGCTGGCATGGCCTCCTGGCAGTGCCACGGGGGCTGGAGCTGTGCCACGGGCACGGGAGGCTGCGGGGATGCTGTGGGGATGCTGAGCCCTGCCCCGGTAGCTGCTGGTGCCCAGAGCCCTGCTCCGCTGTGGGATGTGGCTGGATGGCATTGCACGGTGGGTGCCCTCCTGTCGCTGCTGGGAACGTGCCAGTGGCATCACGGACATGCCATTGTGGCTGGGGATGTGCCACCCCATTCCAGCTCCCAGAATCGGGGCAGGGTCACGGACATCCCATGTCTCCTCAGCACCCACAGGTGCTACAGAGAAACTCCCAACACACAGAATGCCCTTACTGGGGGAGAAACGGGACACATCTGCACAGTCCTCAGATCACTTGCCCAGCTGCCTGTTGTTCCTCCACAGCCACCCATGGAACCCAGGTGTGAAAACCTCCTGGAGTGTCCCAGCAGGGCCCCCAAAGCTCTGTGAGCAGGGGGGGTGCTGGGAAGGATGGGAATGCTGCTGGCATCCCATGTGCCCACATCCTGGCCCAAGCCACATGGGCAGTGCCAAACCAGAACACACTTGCCCAGGAAAACCTTCCACTCTCCAATACCACGACATGAAACCCTGGGGGAGGAGCTGTGCAGCATCCCCTTCCATGTCCCCCTTCAGCACAGCAGTGCCACACTCCAGGCTGACACATGTGCCACAGCCTCAGCAGGGCTTGAGGCCCCACTCCTTGTGTACCGTCAAAGCCCTTGCAGGAAGCAGTTCCTTCCAAGAAACACTGGCACTGAGCAGGCTGGGAGGGGAAACTGAGGCCCAGAGCTTGGAAATGGTTGCATAGCCATAGCAGTGGCAGCATTTCCTGGCCGTAGCTCTGCCTGCAGCTCTGCTGTGCACACAGGGCAGGTGGGATGAAGCCAGCTTTGGGGCAGGGCCGTGCTGGAGGAGCTGATCTCCAGTGGTGGATGCTGAGAGCCAGCCCAGACAGACGTAGTGCACTGGGTGCTCTGTACCCTCTCAGCTCACCTGTCCCAGTACAGGAGGTGTCCTCGGAGTGGGAGGTGAGTTCAGAACCATGGGGAGCTTCATCAGGTGGAGAGGAGGTCTCATGGACCCAAATCCAACTCTCTGCTCTGGCAGTGGATCCAAACCCAACCTGCTTTCTCAGTTGGAGTGGGGGATTCAAAAAAACGTGATCTGGGGAGCTGGACACCCACACCTGCCAAGATCATCAGGTACCACCTCAATACCATAACCCGTGATCCCTGAGTGCCCCAGCCCTGCTCAGCATGGCCATGCAGAGTCCCCTTGTCAGCCCCATCTCTTCTGCTGCTCCCACTTCTCAGGAGTGCACCCACAGGAACACATGGCTTCACACTCCTTCAGCGTGGCCCATACAGGGCCAAAACCAAAAAGCTGTGATTTGAAGTGAGGCCCCTTAGTCTCCAAGAGTGCCAGCTGAGGTCTCTGCCCAGCTACAACCCAGCCAAAGCCCCTCAAAACCCAGGAGCTGAGCTGACAACTGAGGGTTTCCAGCCACTGATGCTTCCTGTTTGTTCTTCTCATCTAACAGGTCTCTGAAGATCAAGTAAAACATGAAATGCACTGAGAAAGGAGTGGGTATTCCATAAAAACTGTAGTTTGGATGATGGAGATTCACTAGCAAAGTCCCAGCCATGCCTACGTGGCAGGATACAGTGGGACGTGACTGCCTGGTGTCATTGAGCTCAGGGAGCAGAAATATTCCTGATCCAACACATGGGTAAGATGTTCCTGGCCATAAACATTGAAAGAAAACTCTATAAGGGAACTGAATGTTCATGCAGTGACCTAATAGCCCAGAGAGGCTTCCCTTGAGCTGCTCCTTGATCAGGGGATGACAAGGGACAGACAGACCATCATCAGCTCCTACAGGTTTCTGGCACCATTCTGCTCAGCCCCAGACTGCTGATGTTCTCAGGACACCAACGTGGTTATGACAAACATGGTGATGGTTGTCCCCTGGCACAGAAATCCTGGAGCTCTGTAGATATCCACCACTGCTGTTACCGCTCAGCCCCCAGGCAGCAGCTGCTCTGCATGGGTGGGTGACACAAGGGCAGGTGGAGAGTGAACAACTAAGGAAGGAAAGCCCTGGGAGCTCTGGCCACAAATTTCTTATGCCCTGGGCAAATCTAAGTCAGACAGATGCTGGCAAGTGGCTGGCTCCAAGCACTGGTGGGGTGGACAGCAGCTCCCATCTACACAACCCATGGCTCAGCCCCCATATCTGTAAAGGGGTCTCCACCATCCAGGCTGGCAGATGCTCCTCCAGCCCCACAGCACTGCATTGGGATCCAGCCCCAAGACACAGCAGCCAGATAGAAAACATTGCTCTGCACTTCAGAGCACTCACAAGAGCAACTCCGAGTCACCTCAGCAACCTCTCCCCACAGAAACATCCCAAACCACATCTGAGCTTCCCAGTGCGTGCATCACTGCCATGGGAATCCCACACTGCCTGAGATTACAGACCTGCTGGAAACCCAGCCAGGGAGGCTGGGGGTGATTGGGCACCACCCAGCTGTCCCCCACACCCTGCAGGACCACCCCATCTCCACAGCCCCTGCTTGCTCCCAGGGTGAAAACCTGGAACTCAAGACACCCACCTACAGCCTGTGTTGACTACCACAACCCTGTCCTGCCTTCCCTTTCCCCTGCCCCCCTCCCCGGCTGTGCCAGAGCCTCAGCTGGTTTGAATTGAACTCACTGTGGCCAGAGCCAGCTGGTGTAAATCAGAGTGAATCACCAGATGCCAGGGCTGGTTTCCGTGGGTGGGGGATTTGCCCCTGTTCATTTCTTTTGTCTCCGATGTGGAGAGCTCTCCTGCCTCCTGGGTGACTTGGAGGTCCTGTGGGACCTCTTTGGGAGGGCAAATGAGACTTCCCCAAGCCAAGCATTGAGCCACTTTGGCTGGGAAGCACTGCTGTGTGCATGGGGTAGTGCTGAGGGATTACCCTTGCCCGGGGAAAGTGCATGGCAGAGATGCTGCAGGATGTTCTTTCAGTGCTGCCCCATGCCTGGGACAGACCCTGCTCTCATCTAACAAGAGACACTTCCTCAGCTGGGGCTCTGGGGAAGGTTTGCTGAGCTGCAGATCCCTGATGGAAAGTGAGAGTGGAGCTGGGGAAGGGATGGGAGGAAGGATCAGCTGGCTTAAAGAGGAGGAGAGGATGGGTGTGGAGTCCAAGGTGCTCTATCTGCTGTTCCAGCACCTTGTGGGTGTGCAAAGGCGATACAAACCATGCGAGACTCTCTCAGGATTTGTTCCTGAATGGTTCTGTTGCAAACCCCTGGAGTGCCAAGACTTGTATTGCTTGGCTGTTCCAGAGGCTCCCTGTCCTGCAGATCCCTCTCACCCCTCTCTATGAGGCTGCAGAGGATCAGCCTGGGGTAACCTGCCCATGGAAAGTGATGCCAGAGTCTGGCCAAAAGGTCAGGCTGAGGATGAAAAGAGCTGCCTGGAGAGGTGAAGCCCCTTTGGGGTGGGGAACAACCTGGTACCTGAAGCATGGGGTGGTCAGTGTCCAGGTCCTGTCCAGCCAGGTCCTACAGGTGGGATGTGTGGGGCACCGGGGGGGTGGATGGGCTCAGCTCCAGCTCTCTGCCCATGCTGTACAAAGGTCCTGTGCAGAACAAGGGCTGGGGCTCACCCTGATGCTGTCCTGCCCTGCTCCTCCTCCAGGCACACCTGTCCTCTCAGCCTGCCTGGCCCTGCGCAGGACCTGAGATCTCTCCGAGCCCCTCCCAGCCTTACACTGACCCAGCCATCCCCTTGGGAAGGACCCAAACTCCCCTGGCTACAGCACCACGGTGCAGGAGAAACCAAGCACTGATATCCAAGCACCCTCCTCCCCTGCTCCTGGCACCTTCCTCCCTGAGTTTGCTCAGCTGCACAAATATTTCAGTGAAAATCGCCGTTCCAGGGACTCAAACCCAAAACACAACCAGATCTTGATGCTTTTTGTTTTTTTTAGCATCGCTGCATCCTGACACGGTGCCATCCTGCTCCTCCCTGCCGGGTCCCCGGGGCTGGGAGCGCCCGGCCGCTTCCCTGCGGGAAAGCACAAACTTTCTGCGTTTCCCGGACGAACTGAGTGGGAGGGGATGTGGGAAGAGGCGGCTGGAGCTACTTGTTCACAGAGGGAGCAGGTGGCGGGCGGCTGTTTCGTGTCCGTCGCAGCTTAGTAAAAAGTGTCAGCACAGCCTTCAGCAGCTTTGCAGCTCAGCCCATCCCCTTGATATAACTAATTCGCTGGCTGAGCAAAGAGTTTTCACAGCTAAACACCTTCTTTGTTTCACATAATTTTTTTTTTAATTTGATTTTTTTTTAAATGTCTTTGTTTTGGGGGCTGGTTCGAGCAGGCCTGGTGTTACTCTGACAAGGCTGAGAGCTGTGGGATGCTGGTGCACCACGTTCCTCCCAGAGGCCATGCACTCAAGAGCTGGACTCTGTGATCCTTGTGGGACCCTTCCAACCCGGAATATTCTACAGCTCTGAGTGCTGGTGCTCCCAGGGTTGGGCAGGATGGAGGTGCTGGCAGCTGAGCTCGGGGTGCTGAGTGTTGTTCCTGGGAAGACGCTGCACAAGGCGCCTCTTGCTGTGTTTGCAGTTCCAAAATGAGCTTTAAGCCTCTGCGAAAGCCACATGTCGGTAACGGAAATTAAAGGCCCCTTGATTCTGACATGATAGAACGATTAAAGCCACATTTCTTGGCCTGGGTACCTAACTCAAAATGCAGATATAAGGCTCAGATCCTCAAGGGGATTCAGATTTCTAATCCCAATTTATGCAGCTAAATTCCTATTGATTTCCCCAGGTAGGGCCCTAAATGCCTTTGTGGGCTGCGATCCAAAGTGGAGGTGTTGTGGCTTAGAAGGGGAGCCCCAGCGCTGACGGTCTGACCTCAGCATTTCAGGGTGAAGGGCATTTTCCTGCCCTCTCTCCCAGGGGGCTGCACTTTCTCCTGGGTCTCTGGGCAGGAGCCTGGGTGCCCCCATCTCCTGTTGTCACTGGGTGGGATGTGCAGGCAGACTGAGCCACTAAATGAAGGTACAGGGCCAATTAACAAATCCTATATCCATGGTTCTATAACCAGGGAGAGCAGGACTGAGAAAACACTGTAGGGCCTGCCTGGGATTCCAGACACCCCCAGAGTGGGCCAGTGCAGATCAGTGGGGCTGTTTTGACTTGCTCTAACACAAGGGGACCATGGTGGTGAACAGCTTTCATCGCTCTGCCCTTTTCCTCCCCAGCATTACTGGTTGGAAATCCTCCATCGGACACTGCAGCATCCCCACACAGGGCTGGTGCTGCATGAGCTGCCCCTCATGACAGGGTGAACACAGCAGGTCCCCACCAGCTCTGGATAAATCTGTGCTTGGAAATGCCAGTGCAGAACAGCTAAACCTTTCTCCAGGCCTCTCCAAACCTGTGCTCCAGCTCTGCACAGGTTTGGAGAGTTAGAACCTCTTGGTTTTCTAAGAGTTGGAGGGGGGGTCTGCCCCCACCTAAGGGATGTGATTTATGTTTCTGTGCTGCAGAACCTGCACGAGTGCTCATGGGGAGGAAGGTGCATTTTTGTGAGCTCTGGTATCACAGTGATGCTGGAGATGGACCCGAGTGGTCCCTCCCTTCACCAGGTGCAGGGAATCCCAGCTCTCAGCTGTGTCCATGCCCAGATCCTGCAGCTGAACCAGCAGTGCTCTCAACAAAAGCCCTGGTGTCGTTTCCTGAGCCTATCCAACAACCACAAAACTATTCCAGGTGCTCCAAAGAACTGCTGCAGCCTTAGTCATGTGTGACATATAGGACACTCTGTACAACAGCCTACAGCTCCACTGGTCTGCAGAGCTTCCTGCTGCCCCTTCCCCATGGAACTGAGTGCTCCTTCAGGCTGTTCAGAATGTGAGAATAAATTTCCAGCCCTTTTTACAGGCAGCAATCCCACATCTTCAGCTTGTGGCTGGAGGCATGGAGGAATGGCACATGGAGTGTGTGTGTTTGGGAAGAGCAGGGGTATCTCTGCTCTGTGGTTGATCATGGGCTCAGCTGGGTGCTCAGTGTGCTCAGACTGGACAGGAGAACATTCCTGTGAGCTGTCTCAAAACATCCCAAAGGCAGTTTATCTCCCATGCAACACGGGATAAAATGCAATCCAGCACTGGGACAAGAGAGGATGACCCTGTGCCAGGGTTGGCCTGTAGCAGCTATGGCAGGGATGCCTTTGGCTCTTAGACCTCTGGAGAATTCCTCGGATGACCATGGAATCCTGCTTTGCTTCCCACAGCACTGAGGCTGCCCCTCACTTCCATCCCAAAGAATTACTTTAACATCTCCTCCCTCAGTCTCAGTGAACGACTGTTAGAGTCATTTTGGAGAGTGCCAGCTCTGCTTGCTCCAAGCTCTTGGCCTTTGCTGACCACACATCCTGAGGGAGGGGATGCTCTGGAGTAGCCCTCTCCTTGCCCAGGGAATATGGATGGGATCATCCTGTGGGACAAGCAGCAGGGACTGCAATGTGTCTGGCTCACAGAGCACACATTGACTGTGAGGGATCAATGCTGTGACTTATTTGGGCTGGACTCCAGTGGGAGTCTTTGTTTCAGAACTGGCTGCTTTAATATAAAGAAGCTTTAATAAAAAAGCAAACTTAGGGCAGATAATCCCTCCCAGGTTATTCACTTTAGCAGTGGGATCGCTTCTCCTGTACCCTTATCCAGCCATTGAATGGAGCAGGGGGTCTGTTATGACTAAACTGGCTCTTCTCCCCCCACCTGGCAATGACCCAGCTGTTGTGCAGGATGCCCTTTGCAAATATGATGTGCAAATCAGTGCCCTTCATCCTGGCCCAGCTGCAGGACAGCCAGGGACTCTGGCCTTGGCCTTGGCCATCTCTCCAGCACAGCCAGGAGCTGGTTTGGGGAAGGCACGTCATTTCCAAGCCTTGGAGCTGGGATGAGCTGGGATGAGCTGGGACTGGGCTGCTCAAGTCACACATGTTGTGTGAGCTACAGAATGGCCCCCAGGTTTGAAGCAGGCCCTACCTCAGCCTGTGGACAGGGATTCTAAAGGTCTGGATCTGCTCACAGAGGGTCTGTACAAATCCCTGTTGCACCGCAAGCCTTTGGTACGGCGTTACATTTCACCACACAGCTCTGAGACTTTGTTGTCTGTCCTTGGTCCCCCCTAAGCTGGCCCAGGGCAGCCTCAGGGTAGCAGTCCCCAGGAACTGGCAGGGATTTGTCCCATCAGCTGAGACCCAGCCTGGGAGAGGGTCTGTGGCCAGTCTGCAAGGGCAGAGGCCCCTGCTTGGGCACCAGAGCATCTTCTGGTCTCCGAAGCAGGCTGAGGAACACCTTTGCACCAGCACACAAGTGTGTGGGATGGTGACACACACTGCCCTGTACTGATCACAGCCAGCATGGCCCTAAACAGCAGCAGCCCCAGCGGGGCAGGAGGAGTGGGAGCAATTATTTCCACTATTGTTTTTTTTGTTTTGTGCTCTGCAGACCTCACCTTTCCTTGGGACTCTGCTGAAACCCCCAGAAACACATACCCAAAACCTTTCCTGCAGGACAGCTCCAGGACTCTCTGCGACCACCTGGCAGGAGCATCCTGAGCCCTGCCTGCAGCAGATCCCCACAAGACAAGCCTGTTCCAAAGATCCTCAGGCAGCATCCAGGCTGCTCTGTGCTCAAACCGGGAACTTGCTGAGGGAGAAGATGCCTGAAGTGCCTGGCCAGGCTGTCCCACAGCGGGAGAGCCAGGACCACAGCATCCCAGTGGGTAGCTGCCATTAACCTCTCCCTTGGAACAAGAAGGTGCAAATGAGCCCACAGTAGCCTCCTTTCTTCTGGCTGAGCAAGATTGATTGAAAAACAAATTGGCGCAAATAAAGCATGTAATTAGATTAAAGTCTCTTGCCCGAAGCGGGAGGAGAGCGGCAACGAGGGTTTCACAGGAGCCCCTTCCCACCTCCACAGCACCCAGCGTGGCTTGGGGGCCACTGGACCCTCCAGCGTGACCCCCAGCACCCACAGGATGTGGCCAGGGCTGCCCATGGCCTCAGGGGGTCTGCCCCTCCCAAGCCCCTCATGCTCAGCCACTCCAGTTTCAGCTGTGGTCCCGGCATGGTTTGAGTGCCTTTGGTCCATCCCTGGGAGTCCTGGTCATGGTGTTCAGAGGGAGAACCACCCCCAGACACCACCCCAGCCCCACTGGGGCTCAGGGTGGGTTTGCTCCCTGCCTCCCAAGCTGCCTGCTGCTAGTCTGGGAACAGGAGAGGATGACCTCAGTGATATTCAGTGTTTTGGGACATGGGTGCCCATAGCCATGGCCTCATCAGCATCCCGGTTTTCCCAGATATAAAGGGAGCGAGTAGGAAGGCTATGGCTGCTGGTGACAACTGGGGACAGTCCAGCTATGACCCACTGGAGAACACTGCAATGGCAAACACTGTCCCTCCTCTGCACCCTCCTCGCTCTCTCCCAGGAGCAGATGGGGCTGGCAGCACATTCCCTACCCCCTGCCCACAGGACCAAACCCAGGCCCCGGCGGGTGCCGGCCCTGATAGTGCTGCATCCACACCCGGTGCTTCCCCACCCCAAACACATCCGAGCTCCAGGGGTGCTGCTCCCTGAACTCCAGGGGTGTCCTGGGACACGGAGCTGCCAAGAGCCACCGACAACATGATTAAATACATTCATAAGAAACCATCTGTCCTCGGGAGCATTGGCCACCCCATAAATTCCTGCCTGACAGCAGCTCCCGGCCCAGCGGATCTGGATGTAACCAGAACAGGGAATATCACACTTCCCACTTGGGGAGGGGAGACATGGAAACAGGGAGCTGGTGCTGGGGACAAGGGCTTTGTTTCTCCAAGGGAAATCAGCATCTGGAAATGGCCCAGGACGGGGAGAGACTGTGTTCGTTTCACTTCCAAATCATCATTACTGTTTTTTAAAATGGGTTTGGCAGGGATGCTGAGCTGGGCAGTCCTTGCTCTGAAGCTCGTGGCTTGACTACAGTGCCCAGGGTTAGTGGGCACCCGGGTACCCCCAGGGTCAGAAGGACTGTCCCTGAGGCAGTGCCCAGAGCTGGGGATGTGGGGATGGAGGGATGGGGGGAGATGGGGATGAAGAGAGGTGAGATGCGGAATGGAAAGATGTGGGGATGCAGGGTTGCAGGGATGGAGAGATACGGAGATGAAAGGATATGGGGATGGAAGAATGAAAGGATTTGAGGGATGGAGGGATGGAGGATCAGAGGGAAATGGGATGAAGGGTTATGGGGATGGAGGACTGAAGGGATCTGGGGGTGGAGGGAATGGGGTGGAGGGATGTGGGGATGGAGGAATGCAGGGATGGAGGAATGAATGGATGTGGGGATGCAGGAAGGCCTGCACTGGGATGATAACACAGTGCAGTTGTGTGTGAAGCTTATCTGCATTTCAGCAGTTTTGTGGGGGTTTGTTTTGGGGTTTTTTTCCCCCAGAGTTTCTGAGATATTTTGAAGTGACCAGAAGTTTCCTCTCTGGAAGTCCCTCACCCCTATTGCTGTATTGTGCTCACAGCCATTCACTGCAGATCACCATGAGAAACCTCTTTTCAGGAGGGAGCTGGATGCTGCAGCCAATCAATCAGTCAATCAATCATGCAGTCAATCCATCACCTCTCTGACAGCTCGAGACAGGCGAGAGAATACCCATGCAGGGCTGAATTCATTACTCATTTGGATGGGTACAAAGCTGGAGACCCCCAGACTGAGCCCAGATTTACAACAGGGTGACTGAAATGACAATTTCTCCTCCCGATTGCATCACGGGCAGCCAGGGAGACCTTTATTCCCAGGCTGTGGGATACTCCTGGCTCTCTGCAGAGCTGAAACTCACTCAAGAGTAAAGTGCTGTGCCTTTTCCCTCCACAAAATCCCCCCTGACCATGCCCCATCCCTGGCTTTGGGAGCATCCTCACCAAGATGAGCAGGCAGGGCTGTGCCCTGGCAGCCCCCTGGAGCTGGGAGCCCTTTGGGAAGGAAGGGAGCAGTGCCAAGCCCTGTGCTCAGATCAGGTGCTGCTGACCCCCTCCACACCTGTGAGTGCTGACATGAGTGGCAACACATTCCCACCCTCCTGTTCATGGAGTACCAGTGCTGGGGGATGACTGAGACAGGTCGCTGCTTCCAATCTGAAGGAAACTAAGCCTGGCTGTGCTCCTGCCCCCACACTGTCATTTTCCAAGCAAGCCTCACACCCTTACAGATGTTGTGGAGACAGCTGGTGGCTCACATGGTGCTGACTCCTTGTTTCCAGCTGCTGCAGCTCATTGAAAAGAGCTGGGGTGCATTTAATCCTTTCCTACTGTCACTCTCCCCTTGAAGCTGTTGCTGCAGTGATGATCAGAGTGTTTATGGGACTGTGGGCAGGGGGACAGGGGTCCACAGGCTCTGCTTGGCAGTGGAGCTCTGGAGCCAAAAGGACACGTTCCCATGGGGATACACAGGTACAAGCTGGCTGGGAGTCTGGGAATAAGGAGATTTCTCCCAGCTGCCTGAGCCACGAAATTCAAGCACGGCTCCTGTAACTGTGGTGGGAGCAAAGGGTTTATGTAACTCATCTTCTCCCTGCACCTGGTGAGGTTTTGCTGGGGTGATACAGGTGCTGGTGACAGCACACCTGAGGGACGCCTTTTTCGTCCATGTCCAAATATGAAGATGGGCTGTAAGCCTGTGGCCACCCTCTGCAATCTGCATTTTGCCGTTCTGCTGAGGGATGGAGGAGCCCATTCCTGCTGCTCACACTGTGATTGTCCCAGGAGTAATGCTGTGTACCTGGGAGCAGGGGACTCTCAGAGGATGGCCTTGCATCACCTCAATTCATCTAGGCATGGGCAGGCAAAAATTAAACCTTTTGATTTTCAGACAAAAGAAAAACAACTCTATTTTTAGGGAGGAATAGTCTGGCTACCTGAAAATACTGATGAAACAGGAGTTCCAGATGATCAGGGAGGCCAGTTTCCCCCATTCCTGGCTCTTGGTGGAGGATTCTGACTAAATTTGGATACCAAGCCGTGTACCCATCTCTGCAGTTTGGGAAAGCTGCAACTTGCAGCCAAGCTCCTCCAGGTCTGTGCATGTTGGAAGAGCCCCAGGGATCACCAAGAGTGGGGTTTCCCCTCTTCTGCACTTACATCCAGCCTCTTCCTCACCAGCCAGGAAAAAAAGGGTCCAGACAACACCCTGAGCCCAAATGACATTTGAAAAGTCCAGATCTGGTTTTGAAACTGCAGAGGTTGATTTACAGGGGAAAACTATGTGAAGTTGCATCAATCCAATCACCTGGTTTTATTTAAGCCCACTAGCTGCAACCAGCCACCTCAAATAATCATTCCCAAGCCAATATGGATTCGATTCAGATAAGACAATGGCTGAGTAGCAGGTTTGTAAACCTTTACCCCCCACTGCTCCTTTTGTTTGCTCTTTCACTGTGGTCCCTTCTGCATCTCTGAATGGGATCAGAAAAGGATGGAATGGTAGCACCAGCTCTTCTTGCCCCAAGAATGCTACAAAAGTGAGGAGCACCCCCTCCTCATCCTCCAGTCTCCCAGCATGGGAGATCCTGAATGCATTTCATCTAAAAAATTCAGTTTTGGACTGTTTTCTCAAATTGATTGGAACCTCTGAGAGCTAAGCAGAGCCAGGCAGGACCCCCTACACCAAAGCTGATGTTGACCCACTCCTTGGACCAAGGCCAGCTTTGGCCCATGGTCTTCTGCAATGTTCTCCTCATTGGCTAAGAGTGGAGTGATGCTCACTCAGCTCTTGGCCAGGGTGATGCTTTCTGTCCTGTGTCGCTTCAAGAAAAGGAAATAAAGCAGCATCTTCGAGAAGGGGCTGCACCCAAAATCTTCCAGTCATTATTTTTTCCACCTCTGTAACCCTTTTGGAGCTTGAAGACACACTGATTTAAGGATGTGTCAAAAACCCCCCACTAATTCCAGCAGGATGCTCCTGAGTGGTGGGAGATGAGGGATGCCAAGACACAGCACTGTGGGATGCTTCTCCTTGTAGAGAAGGGAAAAAATATGGAGTGTTCATGCTCCTTGGACAAAATGGTGCTTAAAAAGTCCAATGAAATCACTGTGAGAAGAATTACGATGAAGGATCGGGCCCATCAGATTGCTCAGCTTGGCTCAGCCATCACTGAGCTTTCAAAGGGAGGCAGCACAAGTGGTTCCTGGTGAGAAGGGTTGGTGCCTGGTCACCCCTCTGGGCAGGGAGTGTGGAGATCCAGCCCTCCAATGACATAGGGATCCAGGAGGTGCTGTCAAGTCATTGCTCATGGCTTGCAGGCTGTCAGGATGCCCACAGGGATAACCCTCTCCCAGCCTCCAGCAAGGGATCCCCAAGCTGGGGACATCCCCACACCAAGACCCCTTCTGGCCAGGACAAGATAGGTGGGTTAACAGGAGCTGTGGGGAGGAGCTCCATGTGACTGAAGGAAGATGATGAGCTGTACTACAGCATATGATTAAGTTCCTGAGGAGCTGGGGAAGATTTCTTTAACAGAATTGGGTAACAGAGGCTGATATTGCCAGGAAAAGGATTTTTCTGGAAGAGAAGACCTGGTCCTGCTTGGCTTCAGGTTAGGTGGATTGGTCCCTGCTCACTTTGTTGTGATGGACTCCCCAGACCACACATGTGAGGGAAAGCAGCCAAAGGGCTGCTCAGCAGGGCTGGGCTGGAGGAGGCTGCCTGGGGCAGCTTTTGGGGAGTTTTCAGGCTCTTTCCAGCCCTGCAGCTCAGAGAGAACATGTTCAGAAGCACACGACAGGCAACAAGCACAGCCCAAGGCTGGAAGGTTGTTCGTGCTCGGACCAGTCTGATATCGAAACACAGAGTTGCTGCTTCTGTGTTTACATGTAGCAGGACTTGTCCTTTAAATCAGCCATGCAGAAAACCCTGGGATTTACCTTCCCATGACACTGGGGACCAAAGACCTTGTCCCTTTTCTCCCTGGGTTCCCCACACTGGGAGAACTCCAGAGCACACAGCAACATGCACATCCTGCGTGACAATCGTGGCCACAGGACGAGCCTCGGCTCAGAGTTCAATCCAAGGTGAAATCCATCACTTTTAGTACAAACTGCTTAATTTACGAACCCTCCTACACTGCTGAGACAAAAGTAAACAGCCTTTACACCTCATATTCTTCACAGCTGTGGCACTGCTCAAATACCCCAGGAACCTGCAGGCAGTGGGACAAGCCACTCTTTCCCAGGACTCTCTGGCTCCTGCTGTCATCCCCTGGTCAGGCATGGCCATGGGACACGTTGTTATAACATACACAGGTCACACCAGCACCTGAGGTTGCTTGGCACAAGGAATACACAGATCTGGGCAAATAACAGGAATGCTCCTGTGCAGCAGTAAGCAATGATTAGGTGTTTTTTTTCCCTTTCAGAGGATTTTTGGTTTTCCAGTCCTTTTTCACCAGAAGAACTCACTGGAACTATTCTCAGCCTCTTGAGAAGGTAACCACAAAACTTTAATAATCAACCAGTGGTGGTTTTGAATCCTTACCTCTGTTCCATCAGGTGTTGGTTCCACATGGAGTGGAACCACACAGGGGACTCAACCCTGGGTAACCCCCATGTGCTCACAGATTTAGCACCTCTGGGAAAATCTCTCTGCATCTTCTCTACCCTCCCACATGCTCCAAGCAACATCTGTCTCTCAGGACGCTGCACACTTGTTTCAAACACTCGGACATTTGGGCATGAAAGAAAACCACATGTCCCAGTACAAACACCAGAATTTATGTATTTAATGAAATTTCATTCGATGGAGAGGATTACTCAAAAGAGTTTTAGCATCAAGATGCTCCAAAGAGTGAGACAACGTACCTGCAGGCTCCTCCGTGCTGCTGGCTGCAGTGGTGGGGGGTGCGGCAGGGATCTCTGTGCAGGACAGCGAGAAGACAGGAATAGAGAGGAGTTAAAGGAAGAAGGAATTATTCCAAATCCGTCAGAGCCTAGTCCCTGCACACACTGCATGTTCCCTCCCCAGCCATGTCCATCAGCATGGAGAGTTTCCCAACTACGTCCTCCTCAAGGAGCATTGCAAGAGCCCCAGAAACCAGTGCCCCAGGACCATGCCTACTGGGGAATCAGGCCTCCCTAGAGGATGTGGGAAAGGGGGTTTTAAACAAAAGTTTTGGCTTGTGGCTGGAGGCTGCACTGTGCCCAGCCCCTTCAGGCAGTGGGAATGCTGCTGCCTCTCCCTGTCCCAGGGATGTCCCTTCCAGCTGCTGTCCCCAGCCATAAGTGAGGCAGTGTTAGCACTCCTCTCCTGGGAGATGGGATGCAGGTAAAGCCTGGCATCTCTCTTCAGGGATGCAAGTGGTACCTCACACATTTAAAGGAAACATAAACATACCTAGTACCAATGCACTGGTCCCTGGTTTGGATTTGGGGGTGGCTTTGCAGGGTAAAAACCACAAAGTATCGGGGATATTCACACCCACACCAGGCTGTGTTTGTTGAAGTTAAAAGGATGGACTGTGGATGGAGGGTGTTGTATGGCCCCAGTGCTGCAGAACACTCTCCTTTCCCAGAGCTCATACACAGCTCCCATCACAGACATCCTTCATGAATTTAGGGCATGCTGATGCAATTCCTGTGCATTCCTGGGAATCCTGGTGGGGGAACTCCCCACCAGCCCAGTTTGAAAGTGGAATTTAGGCATGAGCTGGGAGTCAGCATCTGCCTCCTTCTGCTTGTGCTCTTGGGAACACACTTGGCCATGAAGGCAGGGTTTGCTGGGCCTGTCTGCACTGTGGTGACAGCAGCTTGTAGGGCTGCAGCCCAATGAGCATTAGGTGATTTTTTTGAGTCATTCACCCTCATGCAGTTAAACACAGGCACAGCCCGTGTCATGTGAAGGACATGGTGCATGGTCAGGCAGCACATGGACAGCCAGCATAGCCACCCCAAAGGGCTGGTTTGTGCTCCTGCCTGCAGTGCAGACAGACCCTACTGGGGTTTTGTTCGTTCCCCACGAGGTCTTTTTTGCATAACTAAAAGTCTCTGGGGCAAGGAAAGTGTAAGCAGTGGTAAATCAAAGAGCAACTGTGCCCTTGCAGGCAAGGTGGCAGCCCCTTGCTGGTGACAGTGTCTGAGCCCTGCCAGGGCAGTGGCAGAGCAGTGTGGGCAGGGACAGAGCCCTCCACTACACAGGGATCAAGTATGTGTGAACCAAATCCCCTCCCACGCGCTGGATATGCTGACTAACATTTTTCAAGGATGAAAATGTGCTGGTTTGGGTTTTTCTAGGATGAGAGAATTGTGAGTTGCTCATATCCTCACTGTAATTGCTTTTGTGTCCGATGTGCAGATCCAGCTCCCAACAGCCGCTCACTGGCCTGGCAGCCAGGCCAGAGCCTGGTTTGGAAAGCATTTTTAGCAGAAGCTTTGTCCCCTGGGCAAGGATGGTTTGCAGTGACACAGAGTTGGCTCCCATGGGTGCTGGGTGGTGGTCGGGTGGCAGCCTTGAGCACGTTTGGGAGCTGTGTGAGAGCCCAGCCCGACTCCAGACCCTGGATGGGTCATGTTGAAATCCTGTGTCTGTCTTTATTTAGTGCAGTGAATCCTAAGGGAGCTGATGCAAGGAACAATTTACTCTCTGCTTTGCCATGGCCCTGGGGAATGATTAATGATAAACCTTTGCACATACTTGCTGCAAAGCAGACTGGAGCCACGGCTGGAGGTCTTGGGGAAACAAGCATCTGGTTTGAACTCTTGCTGTCCCATTGCAACACGGGGAAAAATGAATCTCAAGTGACCAAATCTCATCCTGGAATGTTTTCTTCAGCAGGGGAAGGTGAAGAAAGCGTATCTGCCCCATAATTTGGCAGTAGCCATGCTGAGAGGGAGATGCTGCGAGGGGACAGTGTGGGAGCAGACTGTGGATTCCCAGAAAAGACTTGATTCTTTCAACTTACACATTTCTTGTTGGGCCTTTTCCCCCTTCTAGCAGCAAGGAATGCCCCTTGAGGGGAGCAGTTCCTCCTTCCCAGCCCAACCCAGGCACACTAATTGTGATGCCTCCTTTCGTTAAGGTGGGGGGAGTTGTCTCACAAGGTGCATGAGCCACTGAATGATCCAACAGCAGCAAAACCAACAGGCACCAGGCTAAAGAAAGTCCACCTTGCCTGGGCAGTGAATGCTCAGCAGGGACTGAGGGGATATCTGTGTGTTTGCAGGGCAAATGCTGCAATGGAGACACCCTGGGAGCTGTACCTGGAACTCACTGCTGTTGTTTCAAGGGCAAAGGAGGAGAGCAGCCTTGGGAAGGCAAATTGAAAAGCAAACCCAAGGAAGCAAACAATAAAACAGCCCATGTTTCTGGGAGGATTGTGTGAGTGCCACACCCCCTTTAGCAATCCGGATACTATCTCTGCATCACTGTGAGGGCAATTCCATCCAAACCAGCAGCTCCTCTGATTTGAGCTCTGTGTCAGTGCAGCACAGCCTGATTTTGGAGAGAAAAACCTGTTTGTGGTGATTTGCTGCAGCATGCAGACCTGATGTGGTACCCTAAAGTAAACGTGCTCTTGAGGCGCTTTTGTTCCACGAAGTAAAATCAAATTACTGGCAAACTGGGCTGTAGGTGCACTCACACAACCCACCCAACAAGGCAGATGAGCTGTGTGAAAGCCAGTGGTGGATTTGGGACTGTGTTCCCTCCTGTGGGCAGTACGGATGGCAGGGGTGCCCAGGCAGCTCCATCCCCCCAGCAGCACAGACACGGTGGGGTTCAGCTGCCTCCCAACCCGGGCTCCTGCGGGTTTGAAGGGTTAATATGTGATCTACAGACATCGAAAGAGCGATCCACCTACTTATGCAGGGCGCGATGGGAGAGCGGCTTTGCTGGTAGCCTTTGGCGCATCGATTGCAGGTGATGCCGGTGACACCGTCCTTGCAGGGACATTGGCCCGTGGTTTGGTTGCAGGTTTGGCCAGCGGCACCCACCGGGTGGCAATCGCACTCTGTGGGGGGAACACACAACAAGAGGGTGGTCAGGGGAGAGCAGAGCGGGCTTAGGCACGTTGTGGCATCGTCGGGGACCGGGGGCTGCGGCAGCAATCCCGGCACAGCTCCACCTTCTCCGCTGCTGGCAAACATCCCGTCCGGCCAGCGAGGCACTGACCTGAAACAGAGGTGGCATCTGGCAGAGGGGTGTGGTGGCTGTTCCCTGGGCACGGAGAGGGGTGGCCCTGCCACAACCCGTGCCGCTGTGGAGATGGAACCACGGCCAGGGTGTCTCAGGGGCTGTACAGGTCTGAGGAGGCAGCGTGGGGATACCCACCCGTGGACACAGAATCCCAGAATATGCCGAGTTGGAAGGGACCCACAAGGATCATCGAGTCCAGCCCTCAGCCCTGCACAGAACCAGCCCCGAGAGCCATACCCTGTGCCTGAGGGTAAACACCACTGCCTTATCCCACGGGTGCTGGGATCGAGAGTTTGCAGGACTTGAGGAGGAGAGGAGCAGGCAAAGCAGCACCCACTGCCCCCACCCCAGCAGCTTCAAACTCCCTCTGGCTCCCAGGAGCAGTGGCAGGGATATAAGGAAAAGGTACAAAACCCAGAAGTGTTTCATAGTGTCCTCAGCACACGAGATCTCAGGCAGCAAGTGACTGCTTTCAGGGATGTTGGGAATTCATTTCACGTACGCTGCAAGAAAAACCAAACCAGCCACCCTCCTTTCAGCACTTTAGCTCGAGCCCTTCCCCGCTGAGCAGCATCCCTGGCAGCTGGCACTGAGGGAGCAGGAAGGAAATGCCCTTGTGGGATGCAGGCAGGCTGGAGGACCTGCTGTTCCCAGCCAGATGGATGGAGGCTTGACAGCAGAGCTGGGCAGATGTGAAGGGTTTGGCAGTGGATGTAAATACTGTGCTTGAAAACATTCACCACCTCATTTCCCACAGTGGGACTTACCAGCGCAGCTGTTTGGTAAAAAAAGGAAAAAAAAAATAAAAAAGGGCAAAAAGACAAAAAAAAAGAGGCATCAGGGCTTGTTATCATCACTGCTCCAAAAGGATTATGGCCTTGCACATTTGTTAACAGCCCTGATTTCTAAGAGCTGCAAGCACCGTGCCAGACTGTGGTCTGCCCCTGCTGAGTGGTGGCAGGGAGAGGCAGGAAAGCAGGAAAGCTTTCTTTTTCTTCTGCAGCGTCCTCGGGAAGGAGCCAGCCAAATCCCTCCCTGGGGACCACTGATCCTGCTCTCCTTCTGCCCCTCAGGGGAGCTGCCTACCAGAATGGGGTTTGGGGGAAAACCTGCCCCACTGCCCAAAACATGGAAGGAGCTGCTCTGTGGGTCAGGACCAGTGTGAGTGTCTCCCTGGGTTCCAGTGGCTTCAAACACCCCCAGATCTCCCAAATGGAGCATGTCGCTCCCATGAGGGTGTGTTCTGGACACTGCAGTGATTCTTGGTTTGTCTTGCACCCCGCTGGCTCTGAGACACCCTAAATCTGCCCCATCTGGGGACAACCAGTCACATCCCACATTCCATCTGTGTTGGGTGTCCAAGTTTTGGTGTTTGGCTGGAGCCCCCCTCCAACTCACCCCAGCACGACCCTGCTCCTGTCCCTGCACCAGCAGCTCCCAGTTTGACCCCCCTCCCAGCAGTGCCTGGAGCCTCCTTGCACTGAGATTTCCCCTTCTCCCTGCATGGGACATCCCATCCCTTCCCAGAGCACCAGCAAACTGCTACCACCCCTGACTCCACCAGTCCTGGATGGGAAGAGATGGAGCTTTGCCAAAATCTGATGATTTTTCACATGGGAGGGAAAAAAAACCCTTCAAGAAGCCAATAAAGCTTTTGCTTCTTTTCTCCTCTTTTCCTAATGCTTCTGATTTGGGGTTTTTTGATTAAAGGTCCTGCTCTGTCCCCTGCTGTGAGCTGTCCCTTGGAAATAGCTGCTTGCAAACCTGCCCACAGCAGAAAATTTGGGTTTCTAAATTTAATTTTGATTGAAAAACTTCTACCATGAAATTAATGTGGCTGGTGATGAACTCAGGGAGCAGAGGGATGATTAGGTGGGAAAACCTGCACACTGCAGTCCCAGGGCACGACTTTGATAATGCTGGGGGAGAGGAAATAAAAACACATTAAGTGAAAGCCTGAAGAAGAGCCAGGACAGAAAAGAGCTAAAGAAGAGCAGAGAGGAAGGAGTTAATGCAAAAATAAGCAAATCAGGGAAGGGTTACACAAGAAGAGGCAAAGGGCAGGAGGATGGGGAGGAACATGCCTCATGTTTCAGGCGTCCCCTCTGGGGCTGCACACGCTGGTTTCAGGCATCGCCTGCAAACCCCCATCCTGTGAGTAATCCTCCCCCATGTGAGTCGATTGCACTGATTTCAGTGGGACTGCTCGGACGAGAGAGGGAAAGAAAGGTTTGAAAAAGCCTTGGTGATGAGTAAGATTTACAGAATCAGGCTCTTGGAGACCAGGCTGCAGTGCACAGAGCGCTCTTCTGGACACCACATAAATAAACAGCGATGCTGCTGCTTCCTCTCCTCATGAGGTAATGCCTCAGCACAGCCTGTCCGGAGCTGCTGGGTTATTTTTACAGCCGTATCTGTCTGAGGTTGTCTCCTCTCTCCCCAGTCCGGACTCCTGAGAGGGCTCTGCAGCACCAGTGTCACCCACGTCCCCATGGGCAGGTGTGATGTGCCCAAGGTTGCAGGGCAGACGAGCAGTGGAGGGGCTGGGACTCACGGGGCTGGTGGTCCAGGACAGCGCCCTGCCTGATCTCTGACAGCTCGTGCTGACACGGTGTGGGGTAAATCCTCTCTGGGTGTAGGGATGTGCTTTGTGCCACCAGCCCCCACCTCGTCCCTGGGGCACAGGACTCTGCTACATGTGGTGCCCACTGCCCTGGGCAGAGCACTCCAGCTCCCCCAGTGCCTGACCCAGCTTTGACTTGTCCGAAATCAGCAGCTACTCAGCCCTCGTGGCACAGGGAGGCAGGAGGTGGTCTAGGCAGTGTCTGCAGATGTGTATTTGCTGTCCACGTCCCAGAGAGACTGAACCCTCGCCAGCAATTAGGAGCAATTAAAGGTAATTTGCACTTCCCTGGCCAGTGCAAACACTTGCAGCCAGCAATTACGGGCTCTTCTCCTTCCCCAGGCGTGGAGTGGCTGAGCTGCTGCTGCCTGATGCTGATTTTTCGAGTACAGTTCAAATTCCTTTGGGCTGTAACCCCAAATGGAGGAAGGACTGCACTGGAGTCGCAGTGGGGGTGTGATTGGTGCCAACGCCCCTTTGGCATCGCCACGGCCATTCTGATGGGCACCTTGGCACTCACAGAACAGCTTTTCACGCCAGAACTTCCCTGAGTGCCAGGATCTGTCCATCACCCCCTGGGATGCAGAGTGGCAGCAGTGCCCTGGACCCAGCAGAGCCCTTGGGGCCCCAGGGCTGAGATCAGAAAAGGAGGGTTTCTGGGACATCGTTGGAGATAATAAGGGGGATAACAGGTGATTTTTGGTCAGTATCCTTATGCCTGGCTTGAGAGGGTCACCCCCCAGAGGAAGAGGCATGGGTGCAGTGAGTGAGATGGGAGAGGAGCAAACAGGAATGATGTTGGTGCAGGAAAATGGGGAGTCTGCAGTCTTAGTCCACAGAGCACTGGGAGAAGGGAAATCACTTCAGGATTCAGCTCTTTCAGAAATTATTTAAGAAAAATCTTTGATGTGGCAGAGATTATCAGGAATTTCTAGGGGAAAATGAAACTATTTACTGCTTAAACACGTGGCTGTGGAGAAGAAAACAAGGAGCAGGAATCTCTGGTGAGGTTTTAATTGGGAATGAGGGCAGCAGTGGGGGTGCCTCTGCTCATAAAAGCTGGTTTTTCTTATGAAATAATGACAGATTGGAAATCAGGGAGCTAAAAGCATTTCTAGGTGACCTTCTGCAACTTGCCTAGTCCAGATGTGTTGGTCCTCTGCAAGACAGACCCAAACTGGCCAACTGGATGAGGGGATAGCAGCCAAAATCTGGTGCACAGAAGGCTGCATAATTGGAAGGAGGGAACAGGATGGCTCATACACACTAAAGGGTCCCAATTAACTGCAACCACTCCAGGAAAAGATCTAGGAGTCAATGAAACATCTGGCTGATTGCAACGGAGCTCAGAAGAGCCACAAGATGGGAGATTGTGTTATGAAAGGGGTAGAGAGTAACAGTGAATAAAATATCAGGGCACTATAGAAATCAATAGCACATCCTCAGCTGGGGAACTGGAGTGAAAGGCAGGGAGAGGCACCCATCTGAGGATGCAAAAGATTAGGAATGCCTTGCCAAGAGACGATGGAGGGATGCCAAGTTACACACAGCACCGAGAAGGTCAGACAGGTGCTCCTCTTCACTGGTCCTTAAAACACAGGAACAAAGGGACATTCAAGGCGTTTAAAAGGCAACCTTTTCAATGATAAAAGGAAATGCTTCTTTGCACTGCACGTAATTAACTTGTAGAACTCATACTACGAGACACCATGGCAAAGGCCCAACAGGATTAGATAGGGCCATGAATGAGAACATCTGTAGTTACATTAGCTGGGATTAATATATATACGGATATAAGCACTCCAAGCCAGCTACTAACTGCCTGCAGTTAGGAGGAGATTTCTCCTGGGCCAAGCTCTTGCAGAACTGTCTGTTGTAGAGTTTTATATCCCTGCCTGGACCTTCCAAGACAAGCCACTGTTATATGTACAAACCTGCTGAGGCAGAGCATCACCTGCCCAGGCACGGGCAGGGAGACATTTCTGTGCTTCAGCTGAGGTTTGGGACCAAAAAGTATCTGAAAGTAAATCTTAGGGCTGTTCCTGGAAGGATGCAAACACCCTGGAAAAGTGGCTGAGCTTGCTGGGATGTCTCTGCCCCGCTGAAGGCTGACAAATAGCATGACAAAAGTGCAAATATTTTTCCACCCTTGAGTTTTGGTCGGAGGTATTCCCAGCTGCTAATCTTACCCCACCCACATGTGTTGAAAGGTAAACAGAGGGATAAATCTCCAGGCTTAGCTCCCCTCAAGTGTGACCTTTATTGAGAAGGTACCTGAAAAGCCCTGCATTTTTGAGAATTGAAAACATCCTGTTTTCAGGGAAGCCGTTCCTTTGAGAGGTTCTCGGAATGATGAAAAATCCTTTTGACTGGACAAGAGAAGGCGGCTGGATTTTACAAGGTGTCCAGATTTCCTCTTGTCACTGGGGATCTGCTACGATCACACACCTCGCAGGCCTTCCAGATCCAACTTCCCAAAGCGTGACCTCTGCACTGAGCAGTGACCAGGCAGGGCATTAAACTGGAAAAAATACACCTTAATTTGGAATAGTCGCTAATGAAGGTCTCTGCATTGAGAAATCACACTCAGTTCTAAGTATGAATCCAAGTCCCATATAGCCAATATGCCTTAGGTGCACATTTATGTTTGCCCACGCTTTACAATGCTTTTCCAGAGTCATGGCCAAAAATTGCTTCCCTTTGGTTGCTTTCCTCCTTTCCTCTGAAGACTTCAATGGGTGTAAAAAATGTGACTACAAAAAATTTCTGCTGGGAAAAAAACTTCCCCAAACCCAGATTTCTTGTGTGGATGCTTTGATTCTGGTGATAATTTAAACAGCAAAATGTCAAAACAACTCAACTTAAATTTGTGTGTGGCCTCAATAACACATCCCGATGCAGTAACCATATCTCAGTCTTATGGTTAGTGTTTAGAGATGTCGTTCCAATATTAGTACTTAAATGAACTTTTTTTGTTGTTGTAGTTATTTTTTTCCTGTTGAGTCTCTAGTGCCTAAGATACTGAGATCCTGGCTCTCTGAACACATCTGCTGAAGGAATGCAAGGCGTGAGAACTCCTTGGCTGGGTCCAGGTATTCCATCATAACCATAAACCATCCCAGAGGTGACCCCTTGAAGCTGTCCCAAAGTCCTGACCTGGGTAGGCTATTTTAGCAGATTTTTCTGGGCTCCTGTCTTTGGGGAATTGATTCAGAACAAGCATCTCTCCTTCCTTTGGAGACCCATCCCAGTTATTTGTCCATGGATGAGGGAAGTCTGGTCTGATCTCTGTGCACCTGAGTGGGGATGGGTGAGACCACAGCCATCTCCACCATCCTGCAAACCCCACAGATTTATGTCCCGGGGAAGAAAAACCGTGGTGTTTAGTGTGCACCCACCCAGTCTGGCCCCAGTCAGTTTGCTAACTAGAAGCAGAGGTTGAAATGTCTCTGTGTTAACTCTGAATACCAATAATGACTTTAAATATTAACTATTAACTGCTTTGTAAGGAGATCGTCTACTTGTCTGTGATATTGTGGGCTGGGTTTAGCTCTCCAAAGGATCATATTCATGCACAATGTCCCTCAGCACATTCTCTTGGAGATTTAAAGGTTTCTTGCCAGCAGAACATGAATTCCTCCTTTTATCAGGCAAAGCCAAATAATCTCTTGGTGTTTCACAGCGTCCCTCCTCCTGTGCCACTTCTCAGGGCTCTCCCATTTCTTCCTCCTGAGCTGGCACCCAGGGAAGCCAAGGGCTTTGGCGCCCTGCAGTTTGGGCCAAATTTCACAGATTAGACCTTGTCTTTGTCTTCTCCATAACAAGGAACAGAAGGGCCCACAAAGCCTCCTCTGAGCCAGAGTCGCTGCTAATCCGGAGGGGGCTTTGAGCCACGGCAATAAATCCACTTTTTGGGCAGGCACACTCTGCCCAGGCATTAGTGATACAGACAATAAGACACTTAGAGCAGCACTTCCAAAGGGCTTGAAAATTCGCCTGCTAAAAAAATTGTTAGAAATCCCCCTGTTCGTCTGGGAGCTTCATCTCTTGGGTGATTCCAGTGGAGCTGGAGAAGCTGCCAGGGATGCTGAGACACCCAGGGATGAAGCATCAGGGCCTGCTTCTCTCTGCTTTGCTGGCAGGATGTGGGTTTTGTCATGCAGGATGTTACACCTTTTGTTTTTCCATCAAAAGATGTCAAGTCTGGTCTAAGACCTGCAGGGCGAGCTCTGGCAAGGCAAAGAGCAGCTTAGTGGGGACACAGTGTCCTCATGGGTCTAAAGCCCATCCTGCTCTGATGGGGGACATTGCAAGAGAAAGAGTGTGTCAGAAAATACTAATTTTGAGAGGAGAAAAAAGGCAAACTTTTTCTCCTCCTGATGCATTTTTAGCCTGGCTCCTGAGGAAATGAGACTCCTACAAGTGTATTCTCCCACTAACAATATTTCAACCAAATCTGGCAGAGGAGCAAAAGTTTCAGAGATAATGAGGTTGCCACAAGCCTCAGGAAACAAGGCAGTGGAGCAGATGAGAGAGAAACTCGAGGAGAAGCTCTGCAGAGCGGGATCCCTTCTGTGTGCACAGCCCTTATGGGACACTAAAGTACCCACCGTGGTGAGAGCCCCCAACATCCCAAGTGCAGGGAAAAACTGCAACGACAGCTCTCAGGGCACACATTGCAGACACTAATTTCTGATGGTCTGAGAGGCATATGTTTAAGTGGAAAAGAAATCCTTTTCTACCAGAAAGAAAAAAGCCTTTTCATTTTAGTATGCTCGAAGCCAGAGTGTGTAGACGATCAGGACTCAGCTTTGGTTTAATTCTAAGGATCTGAGAGCCTGGAGGACTTTCCACTCTGGAGAACTGGTCTGAAGCAGGAAATTATCTCAACAGTTTGAAAACACTTACAGGGAAGGCAAATTAATCCTTGTCTTTCTTCTGTCTTGGAGATATGCAAAGTTCTGGCTATGAAAGTGAATTCAGCAATTTTTGTTCTTAGTGTGAGACTTACTGTGGAGATCTGGGGTTTAGTCTGGTTTTCTTTCTTTAAGAGGGTGCAAATTCCCCTCTATTGTGTCTCACACCACCACTTCTGAAAAACCTCAGTCTGAACCTGCCCTCCAAGATTGCTTCTGGATGTGTCTCTGCTGGAAAACCAAACGCAAGCCACAGTTTTGAAGGTGGTTGGCCCCCAGTTTAGCCAGTAAAACTCCTCTTGGGCACCAGCATTGCCAGGATGTAATTTTTCAGGAATGCAGAACTAGCTCTTGTTAGGGAATCAACACTGTCTGCATTTTCCTATTAAGCTGGATCATCCAAGTGCCTGATGTGGATTTGGGGCTCATCTGTCAGCTGTATCTCTCCTCTGAAGGTGCTGGGGATGATTTCTAGGCTGCAATGAAACTCAAGGTCCTTCTGAGGTTCTCTGGGAGGAGCCTCCTCCATCCTTCTCCTCATTGCACCTTTTGGTTCCCTGGAGTCAGCAGAGTGTCTTGCCCTGAACTCTGGAAGCCCCACAAGGTGCTGGCAGGTTCTGCCATGGCTTTTATGCTTTCCCCTTTCCTTTTTTCCCATCTCATCCCTTCCTGGGGCTGTTCCTCCCTCCCACGCTAAAAGCAATGTGGGTCTCCAGCTGCAGTGGAGATGGATCTCCAGCCCAGCTCAGCTGGGGGTGTCCCTCTCCTGGGGGTGGTGCTTGGACTCCTGGTTTTATAGAGAGCATCCATGGGGATGTGGCACATGGAACATCCCCATAGCCTTGGTGCATCTCCCATGGGAACAGGTGCTCCTGGCTGGGCTGGGAATGCCCAGTGGAGACATCAGGGCTGTGCTCTGGGGTCTCTGCAGCAGCTCAGGCCCCTGCCCAGGGAGTTGGTGTCTTAGTTATGCCCAGACGCCTTCCCAGCCTGTCTGAAGATGCAAAAAGTCCCTTCCTCATCTCCCTTTTCCTAAACCAGGTCTGTTTCAAATTTACCTTTAAATGGAATTTAGTTGCACCAACTCAAATCCAAAAGAGTCTCCCAGGAGAGAGGGGAGCTCTGCTGGAAAGGGTTCTGGAAGTACCAGTGTGGCTTTTTGGAGGAGAACCGGGGCCCAGGTAATCAGGTGATCAGCAGCTCCCCCTCCCTCAAGGTACCCAGAACAGTCCCAGGAGTCGTGGCTGGCAGGGGAGTCAAATCCCACAGCAAAAATGCCTGGGTGGGAGCAGTATGTGGAATTACTGACTTTTCTGGAGCCAGAACACAGCTGCAGCTTACGGAAATTTTTGGCATGGAGGTGATTTTGCTCTGATCTTATCAACAGGCAAACAGACAATCCCCTCCCTCTTATTTTTCTATTTTTTTGAATTTTTTTGTTGTTGTTGTTAATGACCCTCAAAACCAACTTCCAGAGATTGTAGCAGACCAGAGACTCCCAGCACACACATTTCATCTGGGATGTGGATGGCAGAGCCTCCTCACTCATGGAAATGCCCCTCGGTGCTCTGCCAGCTCCTGGGGCTGGGAGGGAGGTCTGAGGTCCTCTCTGCTTTCTCCAAACACCCAGATTTCAATGCTGGACTGCCTCAAATATATTCCACTGAAAGTGAATATCTGTTTAAACTCTTCTACGTTGTTGGAGGTAGCCCTGTTGCAAAACAGAGCAATGAGAAAGTCAGCAATGAGTTCCTGGGAAGACCAGGAGACAGGATTTTATGCTCATCCCAGTTAATTTGCCCCCAAATGGAGAACAACCCCACTACTGTAGCACTTCCAGGGGCAGATACACAGAGGAGTAAGAAGTGTGACCCCTTCAGCTCCCCAGAGGGTGCAAACATGAAACTGGAATGTGGTGTCCCTGGTCCCCAAATGTGTGTCCCAGTGTGTGGCATCCTCCCCATGTGCCCCATGCAGGAGACAGAGCTGCCTTGGGCAGGGGGAAAGGGCTCTGCATGGCTCTGGCATTTGGTTTGGTCCTCACTGATGGCTCACACGGATTAGACTTAGTTAGAAAGTCCTTGGAGGTGGAAGGGATGCATGGAAGGGAGGGCAGGGTGAAGGCTGGTACATGGAGTTCTAGCTGGCTTCAAACAATTGGAAAGAGTCTCAGTCACGGGGTTTGCCACACAAATATTCCAGTGCTGTCACACAGCAAACTCTGCCGGCTCTGTCCCGCACAGAGGCAGCTGCTTAATTTGACATAGCTGCTCATACATCATTAAAGTCATGGATTTTAATGGATCTTAAAAAGCTGGCACGGCCAGGTAGATGCCTTGTGTGGAGTTTGAGTATTCTTTTGAAAAAGTCAAAAAATCACTTTTTTTCTATGTTCCCCTAACACAAACTCGAAAGGGTTTAAGAGGTTCTGTAATACTCATGTCCCTTCTTTGCTCTGGGACCTTTCCAGCCCAACTGGTGAATGGTGCAGCTCTGCCCTGGGTCCTGAGGGTGCCATAGAGGAGGTGGCACTTGGTGGCAGTGACACTGGAGCCTCCTGAGCTGCCCCAGGACACTCCCCCCATAGTGACCTGTGAGCATGGACAGCTTAAAGCTGCACTTCTATAAAGTTTCTCTGACTGGTTTGTGTGTGCCTGGGGGTTGCTGATGACAAGTTTTAGATGTGGAAACCATAAATCAGCTCTTGTTGCTTGGAAAAATATCGATATAAAGACTTACAAGGCCTTGGGGAAGGGAGTGAGTGACTAAGGCATAGCCACTAACAAATGCAGTATGGAAATGCAGCTAGAAAATTGTTCTCATGGCACTGGAAGGGCATGTTCTGTGGAGAAATTAAAGTCTGTGCTTAGCAGATCGATGCTGTGACTTTCTCCAGTGATGTGGCTTCTCAGAGGTGACCAAGCCCTGACACAAGAACTCAGCCCAAGCCCTACCAGCACTACAAGTTGGCTCATCTCTTATCTGAACAGTAGCCCCAGATGGTCTCCAAAAGGGAAGAAAAAGAGAAAAGGAAGGGAACAAAGTTTGATAATTAAGGTCAACTCCCTCATGTGAATTCCTAGAAAGTATTGCCTTAGATTTTGCCTTGAAACCACAGCTGAGCTGCACTAGAGATGGGCGTCTAAAGGAGGTTGCTCTGGAGAGAGGAGCATCTCTCTTAGGTTGCACTTCACCCTGTCCTAAGGTGGATGCCAAGGGTAGATCTCCTGCACGGATGGGCTCTCTGCAGTGATGGGAGGGTGCCTGGGGAGCAGGTGCTCACTGCAGGCAAGGAAAGGCTGGGCACAGGAGCGCTGTCAGGAGCCACCACCAGTGGCCCTGCTGTCCCTGGAGCCCTAGTGCTGGGGATCCAGCCAGGCCATCCCTACATCTTTGGAATGTGTTAGATGTGAGCTGGCCTACCCTCCACCTGGGTGTGGACTAGGGACCATGGTGGCAGGGCCATCTCTAAGGCTGGAGGGATGCTGACCACAACTGGAACTGTGGACAGACTGATTTCCCTGTCCTACACTGTGACATGGCCTGTGGGACACCAGTGGGACACCAGTACACTGATGGCAGTGAGCCCCTTCTAAGACTCTGCTGTCAAACGTGGGGTTTATCCCCACTGCCTCCTGCACCCCAACTTCCCAGCGAGGCTCCAGGCAGCAAGAAGAGGTTCCATCTTCCCTGGCTTCAGCCTCGTGGGAATGAGCTCTCAGCTCTAAGATGGTCACGCAGCTCCCTCTATAGTCAGTGGAGAGAGGCGGGGACTCATCCCACTGTCCCTGTCACCAGGGGCTCTGCTCTCCTCTCCAAGCAGAACCGGGAGCCAAAGTTTGGCTGTGTTAGTCCCCCTTGCTCAATGCCTGGAGCTAGGTGGGAAGGAAACCTCTATCTGCACCCATGAAATCAAGGATCAGAGGCTGAGTCCATGGGGATGGCACTCACCTTGCCTCTGCTTCAAACCAAACTGCCTGCAAAATGAAAATGCCAAAGGCTTGACCCTTGCTGGGTACAAGGCAGGATGGGCAGGTAGGCTGGGAGGGCTTTTTGGGGTTTGCACCAGCCATTAAATCCTTCGATGCAGAAGGAAAACCTGTCAGGCTCAGCACGGGCGTGGG
Organism: Campylorhamphus procurvoides; assembly: GCA_013396655.1. Lineage (NCBI taxonomy): Eukaryota > Metazoa > Chordata > Aves > Passeriformes > Dendrocolaptidae > Campylorhamphus > Campylorhamphus procurvoides. Next base: position 149,028 of record WBMV01000078.1, read on the forward strand.
GCTGTGGCCCCACCAGGGAATCAGGCAATCCCATTTTTTACCAAAACAGAGAGTCCTAATGAATGTGACCTCTCCAGGTGCCAAATCCTGCCCCTCCACAAGGGGTTTACACTGGCAGCCTCGGCCCAAGTGCATTCATAATGTGTATCATTTGTCATCTTTTCATCAAAAAGTGTGTAAAGCCTCTCCCCCAAGTGCAGAGCTGTTTTACAGCCGGGCTATAAAGTCTTGCAGACTCTCTGCTCCAATGGAATTACATTAGTGCCAATAATCTGGCAAATATCAGGAGGGAATTTAATCAAAAGAACTAACACCAGGGCCCTGATTTACAGCAGCCCACGACAGAGCACGGCGAACGAAGGTTTTCAGGGCCCAGATGTGGAATTTCACTTGCAACATCATCTGGAGCAGAGGGAAGGCAGAAGGAACTAGAAGCAGGGCTTTGGCGTTTTGAGAAAGCTCTTCATACTTTCTCAAAAACTAATGAGAAAACGAACAATTCCCCTTTGTCTGAGTCTTAAAAGATGAACCTGCAAAATTTCTTATATCTGGAGTTTTGTTGCTTCTTGAGACAGCCCCCACACCTAATGAGTGTGTGCATGCCCAGGGGTTTGGTGCATCCTCCATAGCAAAGGGCATCCTTCTCCAGAGCCCATCCATGCCCTTGGCCCAGGAGCAGCAGGACCATCAGACTCCTCCAGCCCCACAGTCCCCAGCTGAGGCTGTGCAGAGATCAGCTGTGGGGCCTGACCTCAAAACACTGGGGTAACTTGAGTAACTGCTGTCCCTGGGCTTGCCTGGCCACCCACCCACAGCAGCCACACTCCTCCAGCCCCAGCCCCAGCCTGGCAGGCTCTGGCTCACACCCAGCGTTGCCACTTCATGCAATATCCCTGCTCCATCTGTCATCAATTCCTTTGCATGTGGTTTGCAGACTCCATGCCATGCCCTGCCTTGCGTGGCTCTGTGACAGGGCATCTCTGGGCACCGACAAATCCTTCACTTTTATCAGTTTTGCAAGAAAACCACTGGAAGCAAACGCAGGCAAAGCACATGGCACAGCTGCATCGCTGGAACCATCAGGGAAAAGTCATCCTTACACACCACCCTTTTATGCCTTCATCTGTGCTGCTGAGGCAACCTCAGATCATTAAAAAATCTTTTATTTGACAATTATTATAGGTCAAATATCCTTGTGAATAGCAGGAGGGTGTTGCCCAGCTCTGTTTTCTGCTCACCTTTTGCTGCCTGAGCCTCACACTCTGCCCTGCAACACATGCAAGTTTGCGAAATCCTATTTTTCTCTGAGTTAAAATTAAGAAGACCTCGTGTAAACATTGTTTCACTGTTATATTTCTGCATAAATACCCAAACAACCATTTAAAATAATGTCTCTCTAGTTTTCTGACCTTAGATGTGTTAAGGGTTACAACCTCCTAGTATGGAGTAGGACATGAGGAGTGTGAGTGAGAGGAAAGGCAGTTTAGCTGGATGTGTGTGTTAGGCTGAATAAAGGAGTTGAATTAATACCAAAATCTCCTCAGCAGCTCTTTCCTGGAGCATTTGCTGTGAGCTTACAGACTTGCCAGGGCAGGTGAGCGTGCCATGTGCTCATTGGCAGCTCCCAAGGTACCAGGCCTCTATTAAATGCATTTATTTAAATCTGTTAGGTGTGGGACATGATCAGAGTGATGTGATGGCTGAAAGAATCAAGGCTTGCAGAGAAGACAGCGGGCTGGGTGAGAGGAGACAGCAGGCAGTGGTGAGGGAGATGGTAGATGCTACAGGATGGTTAATTCCTCGATTCTAAACATATCTGGTTGAGATGAGGATCTGGGAGAGCGTTGCCCATCAGCAGCAGGTTTGGTAAGATGACAAATGAATATTGTTATCAATGGTGAGACGGCTGAAGCTGTTAGATGAGAGGGGTTGGTTTTTAAAAATATTTTCTACAGTTATTTCAGAACAAGCTCTGAACTGGGAGAGAAAAACAGAGGGAGCATAAACCCTTCTGTGTATAAACAGAGCTCAGGAAAATGAGTTTTCAAAGGGATGCCTGTGCTGTAGGAAACTTCATTTTGCTGCTTTTATACAGGACAGTGGATTACACCAACAATAACCCATCAAGGACTGTGAAATGCTGCTAATAGGCTGCGAGCCGGGAGCTGGTCATGCACCAGCACAGTTATCACATGCCTTTGTATCTGCTGGCTCCGATGGCCACAGTTTTGTTGCAAACCACGGGGGGCTGGAGAAGTATTCAAATTTGGCCAGCTCCAATTTCAAGTGCAGGAGCCGTTTGGAAGGGTAGGAGATGAGAAAAGGACAATTGCAAAGAGCATTTAATAGAGTGAATGACCCAGAAACTGGGAAATTCAGCCTAAAATCCTTGTGGAGGGCCCCATGGAGGGAGGCCAGTGCCTGAATTCGCAGGGCTCACCTGGGGAAACTAAGGCACAGCACAGCCCTGAGGGTTCCCACCTGCAGGTACCAGCCAGCCGTGTTTTGGGGTAGGACCACTGTGCTGTCAGCCACGGAGAGGTCAAGAGAGTGAGAGGCCGAGAGGGATGGGCAGAACAAGAGGAAAAGGCTGCTTGGTCAGGGAGGAGAGCTGGGAAAAGCAGAAATGGGGGCAGTCCTGGGAGATGCCAGGGTCGGTCAAGAGGGGGTTAAGTCTGGACATCACTGCCAAGACAGGCAGGGACTGCCTTTTGCCAGGATGGAAAAGCAGGGGGTGGGACCCATCCTACCCTCCAGCCGAGCATCCTCTCCCTGCTCCATGTTCCCTGTGCTGATCCCAGAGGACTGAAATCCCCATGGATACACAGTGAGCCCATGGCTGAGAAAGAGCTCTCCTCTCCTCCAAATCCCACCACATCTCCTGACATCCCCATGCAGGGCAGGCAGCCGGGATAAACCACAGCCCTGGGAGTGAGTGAACTGTCCCTGGGGAGGGGGACAATTCTTCCCAGCAGGGCACCCCAAAACTCTTTTTGGGGAGAAGGAAGGTAAATGATAATCAGGCTCTGGACAGCAGCAGTGCTGACAGTGGGGGTAATGGATGCCCACCTGCATCCCTGTCTGGTTTTGCTTGAGATCCCACACCTTCATCGTTTCCATTTGACTGGCCCAACCTAAAATTACTTCACTGTTACTTCATCAGCAGCATGGCCATGAATGCAGAAATATTAACTTTATTCTGACACAGATTCTCCCGGGATCAGAGGGAAAGGCAATTCCATTCAGAGCATGCAGCTCTCTGCCAGATCCAGGGTCCATGTGGGATTCTGGGTGTTTGGGGCTGACATGGAAGGGATTCAGCCCCCCAACACCCCTTCCTTCTGGCTCTTTGCATCCTGCAATGGCAGCTCCTCTGCCCCCCAGACTCAGAGATAGGGTTCCTACCAGCCCACACATCAGCTGGAGCTGGTAAGGATCCTCAGTGCAGGGTGGGTCAAAAATATCTCGTTGGAATAGTTTTTACAAGATGAAAAAAGGAGAAATAGGACTGTCTGAAGAAGTGATTTCTTTTCCTGCTTTGGCAAAAAGTGTCTGTTTTTAGTGGGGAGAAAAAAATTAAAAAAGAAGCAGCGTTTTCATTAAAAATTAAAATGCTGAAGACTCAAAACTTTCCAGCCAAAAATACCCAGCTGAGGCCAAAAAGCTTTTCGTTTCTTATTGAAATGAGTCTTTGGAGAGAAAAGAGCTGAAGATTTCTGTGGGAAACCCCAGTATTTTCTAGCCTGGCTTTTGAATGTTTGCTTGATTCCTTTCACTGCACCTCAGGTTCAGGATTTACATCTCTTCCAGGAGACAGATGAGAGTTAAAAAGGTTCATTTGCAGGATTTGCTCTTACTGCTGCTCCCACCCCAGCTGAAGCCCAGCTCGCCTCCACGTCCACACGAGGAAACCTCACAAAACTCCGAGCTCAAAATAAACTTGTTTCCCATTTTACTGTTCTCTCCTCGTCCGGAGGAGTGACATGTTCTGTGCGTGGGTTCGGTGCTGCCTGTGCCCCAGCAGTGGAGGAGCTGCAGATGGGGGTTTGGGGGAGGCTCAGTTACAGATCTAACCCCATACCTGGGAATTTGTGCCCCTCTGCCCTTACATGTGTGATGACCAGGTTAGCTGCGGCCGTAGGAATAGACAAAGCACATAATAATTGATAAACCCTGAAATAAAGTTACCCTCAGCAGTGAGGACTTTTCTCTGTTTCGGTGGCCTCATCCTCACCATAAGGCTGGGGAGACCAGGGAGAGGTGATGTCAGGGAGCGTGGGGGCAAGAAAAGCAGTTTCAAATGGCAAGGAAAGTAATTTCAAATTGCTTTGGGAGAGGGTGGAGCAGGAGGAGTTTGGAGAGACGAAGCGCAGTGGAAGCAGGAGCTGCGGGAAGGGGCTGGAGAGGATGGAGCTGTGCCACCCTGGCCATCCCACCCCCCAGCCGGGTACCTTTGCAGGCCTTGCGGTGCGAGATGGGCTTGCTGAGGTCTCGGTAGAAGCCCTCCTTGCAGTAGTGGCAGTGCCGCCCCGCCGTGTTGTGCCTGCAGTTGAGGCAGACGCCGCCGCTCTTGCGCCCCGACAGCTTGTACAGCTCCATGTTGAAGCGGCAGCGCCGGGCGTGCAGGTTGCAGTTGCAGGCTGAGGGAGAAAAGAGTGGAGACCGTCACCATTCGTGCCCAGATGTGGGGATGCCAACCCCAGGGCAGCCCGTGTGAGCAGGGCTGGGCACCCAGGGGTGTCACGTCCCTTCCTCACCCCGGGGTAAGTCCGGATTTCTGGAGGGGAAAGTGAAGTCACCCAGACCTCATTTCACTATCCTGACTTGCAACAAGTAAGCCTTTGCCTCTCCCTGCCCTTTGGGTGGATTAGAAGGTGGGTGCAGGCAGGCAGGGAGCCCACCCTGGTTGGGGAGCAGAGCACACAGCCCACCCTCTGCTGCCCAGCTTTGTCACAAGCACTGCAGCCCAGGCAAGCCCCGCTCTCTCACCCACTCTCACTTCGCACTGCGCTCAGCACAAAGGCCCCCAAATTACTGTGAAACCCCCAACTTCCCAGTACCTCAGGAACCACCTCTGTCTGCCCCTGAGGGCAGGGGGTTTCCATCACCACCTGCCCGACCTTCCCAGTAGTCCCACTCTCACCCTTTCTGACACACACACGCATTTGAGCTCCAAATACCATTTCAAGACCTTCCTAGCTAGTTTCTTCCCCATCTTTTCATACCACAGGCCCTGTTACTCATCTGCAGCCTTGAGCATGAGATAAACCTCACCTCTGTCTCCGCATCCCCCATCCCACCTGGGGCAGCGCCAGCCTGACACCCCGTTAGCCAAACACCGAGCAGTCCCCCAGTGCTTTGATTGCATGTGCTGTGACTGAGATGTCCAATTTCTCCACCATATGCAGCCTAATGTCAACACAGGGACTATTTTAACAGGGGGCCTTCGCAAAGGACAACTTAAAGACTTCAAAAGCTCAACCCCTCGCCTGCCTCTCCCCGGAGCTGTCACGGGGACATCAAGAGGCAGTTGCTGGGGCTCTGTGCTTTGCTGAGAATTTTATAGCTTGTTTTCTTTTCCCGTCACTTTTATTTGCTCTTCACCCCTGAACAATGCATTTGTGCCATGCCAGCCCACAGCTGGGCCTCTCAGCTCGGCACGAAGGTGTCACGGCTCTGGGCTTGTCACCTCCCTTTAGAGCAGAGACATCTTAATCCCTCATTCCTTCCTGTTTACCTTATGGTGCTTGCCCAACACAAAGGCATGCTATATTTGCTTAATTATCAAATTTCAACCCAGAAAATCACGGTGCAGGGCCAGGTTATTTATCGGGAACAATCCCCAGCTGACACACTATGAGGAAGGAAAGCCACCCAGTGGGATGGAGCCTGCTCTCTCCATGCTTTGCCATCGGAATTCCTGCAGCTGCCGTGGCGAGGCCAAACCTCATGTCCCCACCAAACGCTGGCAGGGCAGGAGCAGCAGCCACCAACATGCTAATGGTGACAGCAGTGGCCTGGGAGCGGTTTGCTGGCCGTGAGGAAGTGAGATTCCTGACACTGAGCAGGACCACAGCTTTGAACAGCAGTTTGCCCCTCCCTAGATGAGTCCACCAGCCTGTGGGTGCATTTGTCATCTCCCAAAACAGAAGACAACCATCAAGGAGACCGGAGACACCACTCTGGCATCCTGAGGGAATCTGTTTAGATCTGGCTGGTCCCTCAGATACGTGTTGATGCTGTGCTTTGACAGCCTCTTTGCAGCTCAAAGAAGCACAGGAGCACGCACCAGGCCCTCTTTGGAGTGCTTCTCCCTTCCATCTAAACCTCAGGAAGAGCAGCATGCTGTGCTTTGCTGGAGCAGCTACTCAGCTCTGGTTTCTCCTCGTTTCACACGTGCTGGGCAGACCCAGCCACCCCAATGGCTCCACCACACATGGCACAAAGAGGGGCTTAGAAGTGATTCTTACCCTCCAGAGCACACAAGCTGAGCTTTTGGGAAGGAGGTGAAGTTTTCAAAGCCCCAATCCTTGTTTTATAGGAGGTAAAGTCCTTGTTTTACAGAGGGGAACCAAAGTGCTGAGATGAAACCCTTTTCCAGGGCTTGCAGAAGGCACAAGGACCAGGACTGGTTCCTTCACTCAAGGCAGAGCCTCCCCCCAGGCATGACCCAGGGCTGTGACATGAAGGATGATCTCTTGGCAGTACATAACTCCCAAGGCAACACCTGTATCAATGGTGCAGCCTCAGCACTCAGCTCAAGCAGAGGAAAGAAAAGATTTAAATCCCTCAGTTTGAGGGTTGGTCACCCCGGCTGTAACCTGGAACCACATGAGCACATCCCCATGGTTCAAAGCCTTGAGGCTCACGAACAGCTCTGCCTTTGGCGCTACAAACCACAGCATTCAGTCCCCCTGTTGATCAACACAAGGAGACATTTCTCCAGGGGGTGGCATGGCCTCACAAAAGACTTAGTTCTTCCTTGAATCTGTCAGAAATGCATGTTTTCCCCAGAGAGTGAAAGCTCACCTCCTCCTAAAACTTGTATTTTAGGAGAGCTGGACTTGGCACTTGAGTATTTTGCAAGATTGCATTGGCAAATCCCTTTTTAAAATTCAAAGCTGAGCCCACACGAAGAGTGACTGGAAATCTTCGCATTTCTTTGGGTTGCTTGATAAGCAGAAATGTTTTTGCAGAGCCAGGAAAACAGAACTCTAGGGATTTTCTCAAGTTCTTTGCCAATATTTCTGCTGGTCCCACCAGAGCAGAGCTGCACAGGAATGTGGAGGAGTAAGTGGAGTGTGCAGAGCAGCTCACAGCTCTGCTTCCGGCATCAATTTTATATTGATCTTCCAGGGATGGAAAATCCAGTGTCTGAAGAAGGGAAGAAGCTGAACCTCACAAGATGCTGCAAGGAGTTCCTCTAAAAAGCCATCCCTGTCCTCATCCAGAGTCAACAGCCTAAACACTGTGGATGCCTTGGGATATAAACCCTCCCAGGAGGAAGTGTTTGAGCTGGGAGAAGGTGTGGGCTGGTTCAGCCCATCTCCATGAGCAGCATGACCTCCCTGTGAGCTTCCCACAAGCACCCCAGGCAGCCAGGGAGCCACAGCCACCCCTCCACTGTGACTTCTCAGCTTTTTTTGGCTCCATCAGCTCAGCCTTGGTTCTGTCTTCTCCTTCCACCTGCTCTCCCAAGGTACCGAGTACACCACTGGACACTGATTGCCTCCTAACTCCTTGGACCAGGCTGCATTTCCATCATCCACCCCCTCCTGATCCACCTGTTTCTGCAGACAGAAGGGGCCAAACTGGCACAGGGAGAGTAGTTTTAATTGAAATGACTCTCCCGTGTTCACCCTGAGTGCCTGGGTCCTGAGTGGCCAGTGCCATGCCCTGCTGGCCACCAACCAGGGCTGGTGGGAAGCTCCATCTGCAGCCTGATGGATGCCCAGTGGGAGTGACTTGGTCTGACAGCAGGAAAATAATCATCCTATTTTCTCCTGACAATAGCGCACAGGGATGGAGGAATTAGGGCAGTGCAGTAAATGACCCATCCAGGCATCAGAAAATCCTTTCTGGGACATGTCGGGATGGGATCCATCACGCTGGTGCTGCAGCCCAGAGGTGCTGAGCACTGTGAACCCAGCAGCAGGTCATGGTGCTTTTGGATCCCATTTCCCACCCTGTGCACGGTCCTTGGGTGCTGTGGGCAGGGCATGTGGCTCACCCAGCCACGTTTCCCTGGCCAGAGGAGCTCAGGAGATGCCCTCCCTCCGCCCCTCCCTCGGCCCGAGGTTGATCCCCCGCTGCGCTAAAGCATTTTGCCTCGTTCCTAACATGACTTGGCCTGGCTTTAATTTTCAGCCACTGCTTCTTGGTTTGAATTTCCCTGCCACATTAAGTGGCTCTTTAGCAACCCAAATTTTCTTTCTATGAACGCCTTTACCGGCTGTAGCAAAAATCACCTCTCGGTATCGGTATCGCCTACACTGTCCACGCTTTGCTTTTCACCTGAAGGAGAAGACAACCCTGCATAGACTGCAGAGCCAGCTATGGGCAAAAACTGGGTCAGGTGCTGAGACCTCTCTGGTGAAAGGCTTTGGCTCCAGTTGCTCAGTGCTGCTCCTCCTGCTCTCCTCTTTCTCTCGTTTTGCCAAGGACCTCCCAAGCCTTTTGTTCGCTGGCTTTATTGCACACAGATGTACAGAGCTTCATCAAACTGTCTCTACCTGAGCAGCCAGGCTCCCATATGAAGAAGCAGATTTCATTTAAACACAGATGTTCAGAAACTTGGAGAAGGTTGGAGCGGAAAAGAGGGAAGCTGCGGTTTGGAGCTGGCTGAAGAAAGTACCGCAGAACCTTCTCCACGTTAACAACAGCGGCTTGGTCAAATGAATCCCTCAAAGAAGGTGAAGGTGGGTAGGATTTTCCATTTGGGAGAAGGAAAGGAGCTACATGAATGGAGGGGCAGGCTGGAGCTGTGGTTGTGGTCTTTGTGCTGCTGCTGTGTCCCCCAGGCCCCATGTCCCAGCGCCCTGCGTCTCCCAGGACGCATTCCTCTCCGTGGTTTTCATTCAGCAATGACAATGCTGCCCTTTCAAAAGACCCCACCCTCCCAAAGCTTATATTTTGGCAATTTTCAAAATGCAAATTGCTTTTTAAACAAACGAAAGCCCCAAAACATTTTGTTTTAATTTTTGCAGACAATAATTCGGGGAGGGGGGCAGGGAAAGGGGAGGATAGAAGAACCCAGAGGCTGAAAGTAATCTTGAAATTTGACTTGAATTTATGAACAGTCTCAGTTTCCTTAAAATTGTCCTTTTCCCAAATAAGTTTCTTTTTTTTCCCCCCAGAAAATTGCTGGTTCAGCCTGAGCCATTATTCCTCTTCGGGAGGAGCAATCCTTGCATGCACTGTCCTGGCTGCTGAGAGGGGCACCCTGTCCTTACCCATCTCAGGGAGCTTTGCTCCCACAGCACCCCTGAGGATATCTCCAGGGATATTATTTGTGAGGACCATACTGCTCAAGGAAACAGCCACCTTTAAATCAAAGAGAGGGGCCAACAGAGGTGAAGCAGCCAGAGACCTGTCTGCTTGCTGGACTGAAAGATAAAGAGAAATTCCCTCTGGAGACATCAGGAGGGTGTTCCTGGTCCCCTACAGTGACCCTTCAAGCTTGCTGGCAACTGATTTGAGGTTTTAGAACAGCTGGGCTTGAATCTGGAGCTGCTGGATGAGCTCACACACAACTACATGCCACTGGAGCCCAGCAGTGCAGCACAGGCTGCTGTGCTTTGGGCTGCCAGGGCTGAACCTGGCGAGTGACCCCGGGTGGTGTGGCCTGCAGGGATTCCTCCTGAGGGCTATGGATGCTGGGGGAGGGTTTGCTGCAGCAGAATGGCCAAGCATGGGTGAACAGAGGCTGTGGTGGTGACAAAGTCCTGCAGAGCAGAACCACCACGTGTGTCCCTGAGAGCTTGGGGTCATCAGGACTGAGTGTCCAGATCCAGCTCTGCTTGCAGGGCAGGTGGCCTCGTGCCCTCCTGTGTGGCTCAGTGCCATCCACCACAGACCCAGCTGGCTGACACTGAACACAAATGTTTGCTCAGGAAAACTCATGAGCTGTTGAGTCTGAGTAAGGAGGAGGCTCGGAAGTTGGTTTGGTTTGCTCAAGCAAGGGGAAATCCATCGGGGTGTTGTGGCTGCGAGGGGCAGACACAAGGTCTGTGTCAGGCCCCAGGTTCTCCTGACAGTCAGAGCAAAGAGATGGGGGGAAGTGTGTGGACACACCACAAAGTATGCAGCTGTGGCTGGCACCACCCATGGACCTGGAGCCACAGACCTGGCCTGCAGGGAAAGCAAGTGTGCACTGTGGTGGGGGAAGGAAAGTCCCATCCTTACTGGGCCCCCCCCACTGCTGGGGCTGAAGGCTTTTTGGGCAGCCCTTCACACTCTGGGCCCCTCACCCCACTTCATCCATGAGAAACACTCTCGGAGCAAGGAATGACCACACTGCAAATGTAGGTGAAGCAAGAGAGAAGGGGTCCTGGGGAGAAACACACTGAGAGCATCTTCCCCTTGGCACAAAAATGGGTTGGGGAACAAAAGACTTTTCTATGCCTGAAAAACCTGAGGAATGGCAATTCTGTGGCAAAGTTCTAGACGAGATGTCATCAGAGTGACTCAGGACCTCTCTGGGGATACTGCACATCCCAGGCACCCTTCACTTCCCATTTTACCCAGTTTCCAAACTCCTACATGCCTCAGGGACCAAAAGGCCCTTGAGATGTCCCCCGTCCATGCTGGTTCTGCAAAGTATAACAAGTCCCTGCAACACCAAACCCCATGTTGGTAACAGCAACATTTACACCCACCTAGGTTTTCCAGTAAGACCCTCACTCTTTTATGTAATAAAAAGCCAGACTCACTGTTTGGGCTGAAATGTTTGAGATCAGACATCTGACTCAGGCTGAATATTTCTAGAAAAGTCCCTGCTAAAATGATTCAGCTGTAATGAGAAATAAGGCTAGTGAAAAATATTGTGTTGTGCCAACGCTGACAAATTTGGGGATTTATTTCCTTAAAGAAAGTCTATTGCCCTTCTATTTGAAGCCAAGGCTTAAACAGGAAAACATTGCTCCCTTGTAGGGATGTGTCTTTTGCTGTCTCTAAGAACTGCTCAAGCTTGGTTGAGTTTCCAAGACACTGAAAAATAGGGGCAGGTTTGGCCAAAGATGATGGATTTTTATAGCTGAATTCCCTGAAAATCTGGTTTTCACTGGCCAAACCAAGCCCACAGAGACAGGGCAATGGATGGTTGTCCTGCTGGTGGACCCTGTGTGTGCCAACACACCCTGATGCCTGCTGCCTTTGGTGCAAAGTTCACCTCTGGCCATCAGGTCTCCCCAGTGTCCCCCTGCCCTGCCATGGTCATCACCAGCCACACCAGCAGGAAGGGCGAACGTCCAGCAGGTGCTGAGGATCGGCGAGAGAAGCAAATGTTAAACAGCAGAGCTTGACAGATTCAACCCATGGCTGTGTGTTGGGAATTGCCCTCAACCCGGCTGACAGCAGGGGTAAACCGGGCGTGTCCATGGTAAACCAGATGTCCATCAACACCTGTAGCCAGCCTAAACAGTGGCCATCAAAACCGGGCAGCCAACAGCTTGGCAAGACCACCTCCCAGTATGGGGCCTTTGGCATGTGGTTTGGAGAGCAGATACAGGGAGAAGGTCCAGAGCTGTTCACAGATCAGCCCCCAAAGAGGAAAGAACAAGTCCCATCAGATCAGCTACTGAGGGTTACTTTGTCAACACTCACAGTTACCAACTCTTCTGCAGGGCAGTGTGACCAAAGCTCTTCCCAATAGCACAGGATCCCTTTGGAGAGCACTGAGAGATGCTGCAAACCAGGCACTGTGTCTGCCTGTGCATCCCTCCAGCCCCCCACGCCATGTGAGCTGGTTCCAGCAGAGACAGACACTGCTCACAACTTAACCTCCAATGTGAACCTGTCTGACTGGGGTCTGATAGATGTTTTTATTAATTTCACGGAGGCAGATATTTTCATAACTGCTTCCACATTTATTAGTTCCAGACTGGACCGGAGCACCAAAATCTCACTTGGTATTTCCTGGCTGTACACATGGTATTTCTGGCCCCACAGGAAGCATCAGAGGAGCAAGAGAAGGACTTATCTCCTGGAGATTTACAGTCCTGAGATACTCAGTTTTTGAGCCAGATTTTAACAATCTCTGGGCAGTGAAGATCCCCCCACTGCCAGCCAGCACACATGGCAAACAGCTGCTCGCAGCCAGCAAGGTCCCACTGGCTGGTGTGTTCCTGCCTGGAACCCTTGGAGACATGTCCTGTGATCTGTGATGGCTCCTTCAAAGCCACCAGGCAGCTGACTTGTCTATCAAGAGGCAATGGGGATGGATGAGAGACCTGTGGCCTGTTGTGTTGCATTGAAATGCTGGGATTTGTGACAACCTCTCACCCAAGGCGTTTTATCCCGAGACAAAAGCAGTCTTACTCAATACAGGGTGGAAATCCTAAAGTAAGCCTTGCCCTGGTGCAGCACACAGGGCTGTACTCAAAGTGCCTGGAAATGGGTTGCAAATTGCCCTCACTTCCTCCAGCGAGTGTGCTGAGAGGAGACATCACTGCTTTTCAACAGGGACTCAAGCTGAGTCTTCTTCGACCTAGAGAACCTCTGGGAGCTGTCTGAAGATGAGACCTTCAGCCTCATAGTCTATATCATGAGTCTGCCTCAACAAGGACTGGAGGAAGCACCTCTGAGGAGTGGTATGAGAGCTCCAGGTAGACCTCACCTGATGGCTGATCCGTGGTTGGGGAGCACATGGGCAGAGCATGTACCAGGCTCGTGTCCTGACAGCACTTTGTACCCACCCAGGGCCTGGCACACCAGTGGAGTGATGGCACTGGCATATTCTAAGTGATTCCAGCAAGAGTTCTCCTCTGCAAATCAGGTGTTGTGCTGGAAGTTTGCAGATAACCTTCCAACTGGAAAGAGTTTAATTTTTTTTTTTTGTTTGCAAAGGGAAAAGTCAGAAAGTGCACTCGTTATTTCAGTGTGGGAGATGATACCAGGCTGTCATCAGCTTTCTTTGTTTAATTGCACTATCCAAACCCAGCCTCCTGAGATTGTAAATCCTTTGAAATGAATTGTTTGCATCTCATAATTCAACCAGATGCCATCTAAAGGCAGAAGCTGATGGGACAGCTCACCCTACAACCCACAGGTTATCAGAGGTGGAAGGCAGCCACCAGCCCCCCCTGTGCCCACCCCAGCCCAGCTCGAGGTGCTCCTTAAGTGTCAGTGTTTATTTAGAGTCCGAGGGGGATCCACTTGGGAACAATTTACCCACGTAGACTCTGGCCTTGTGGTTTCCCTCCTATCTTGTACAGATCTCAGTAGCAGTTTCCCTTGACTGCTCCAGGAGCTGTGGTGCTTTACAAGACGTTTCTCCTCTCTCTACCCCACACCTTGGTGTTTCCCACCTGCCTGTCCAGGCTGACCACCTCACAGGCAGTTCTCAACCACTGCAGGCTGACTGGATGCTTCTCAAATTGCCAAAATCATCATCCCAGTCCCCAAGTGCTTTGTCTCATCAATACTTTTGTGTTCCTGTAAAACCCTGCAGCTCAAAAGTAGGGGCACATGGTGAGTCTGAGCACTGCAAACCTCCAGGTGATGCTCCAGCGAGACCAAGGGGCAGCAACCAGCACACCCAGTGACAGGCCATCACTTCCCCAGCCCAAGACATTTTCCTGTAAGCTTTGCTGCATTTTGGATCGAGGAGAGATCAGCAAATTGAGAATTAAAGCCAGGGCACAAACAGATATTGGAAGAATTTGCTCATTCAGAGCAAAGTTTATCCCAAATGCAAAAGGCTGACAATTCAACCAGCCCAGCAAAGAGTCAAAAGATTTTCAAATCAGTATTAAAACTCTTCAGCCCAAAAGGACCAGGGATACAAACAGCTTTAGCTCTGCTTCCATCAGTGCCCCAGGGAGCCAAGAAACTTGGCCATGGTTCCCCATCAGCCAGGGGTGAAAGCAATGCAAAGCAGTTTTAAACTAGCTTAGGCTGTGCTTCCTGCAGGGCAGACTCAGCTCAAAGTGATGCTGCTCCTGTGCCCAGTCACTGCTGCTCCAGTGGTGCTAATTCAGCCTCCTGTGAGGTCGGGCTGTGCTGGACTCTACTTTATAAACAAACAAAGAGTGTTCAGGAACGTGCTGTGTTTTTTTAGCCCTAGATCATTTCCCAGTCTTCTGTGGAGCATGGCCAGGGGAATTGGTAAACCAGCCCCAGGCAGACCTGCTTCCGAAGGGACCCTGCAGCTGGGAACTGTGGGCTGCTGCCAGAGCCTGGCATGGAGCTCAGCACAACCCGTGGCATCCCTCCCCAAACTGAGCAGCATCCCCACCAAGGTGACATGGAGTTCAGTGCCCTGTGCCACTGTGCCAGAAACACCTCTCTGCAGTCCAGCTCTTGCAGGGTTTCCCTCTGGAGCCTGAGCTGGCACCGCTTTCTCCTTTGACACCCTTTTGTCCTTTCCTCACCATTGGTTTGATGATTCCTTCCCTCCTCTCTCCCAGGATCCCATTGCCTCATCACCCCAGGCAGTGCCAGGGGCTGCATCTGTGTATTTACATCCCCTACAGATCCCATATCCCTGTGGCAGCAAGGGAAGAGGGGACCCCTGCCCATAAGACGGCATTCTTCTTGGAGCTGGGAAAGGATGGCAGATCCTAGAAGTGACTCACTGCCGGGTTACAGCAGGGACAAAAGCCCCAGGGAGGGAACTCTCCAAGGGATGGTCCCCACTGTTTTATCCCACATTATGGGACTGTTTGGGAGATGGTCCTGCCTGTGCCTGCAGATGCTGCTCCAGGCCTTTCCTCACTCTGGGAGATCGAGCATGGGGTGACTCTGGGAGTGCTCAGCATGGCCTCCTTCCCTTCCCCATGAATTACAAACATCAGCTTGGCCACTTGACGTGTCAGACAGTAACACAAGCTTGACAGATGATGGCTCTCGGGAAGGGTTTTGGTTTCTCTCGGAGGCCGAGCTGGCTCAGGGGAGTTGTTGGCAGCTCAGCACAGTTGTTTCCACTCGGCAGAGCAGGACTCAGCATCTGGAGAAGTTGGCCATGGGGCTGTCCCTGTGCCACACAGCCTGGGCTCAGCCACTTCTGCTCTGCAGTTCTTTCCTTGGTGAGGAGGTGCTCCCCAGCACAGCACCCTTTCCCAGCACAGCACCTCTTCCCAGGCTGGAGACTACTCCAGGAGAGGCAGAAACACTCACCTCTGCCTGTGCCATCACCAACTACAAAGCCCTGGTTGTGTCAAGGACACACATGTCCTTATTGCAACATCAAAGCCCGAGCCATCCTAAGCTGATGGAGCTGAGATAGTCATCCATTTTTGGAAAATATTTTCTAATCCCGTTTTATTAATGAATGCATTTAAAAGTAGATGAATGTTTTGTATGATTGGTTTCTTGCATCAGCTATTGTGCAGAGAAGAACCAGGGTCTTCCAAAGCAGAGATCAAACATCACTAGTCCAAAATAAGTCTTGACTTCCCCTGCATGGTGGGCCTCTGTTTTTTCGGCAATGAAGTTCCTTAACTTTTTGGGCTGGTTCGGTTCAACAGCAACCAACCCTGGAAAGGGCCTGAGCTCCTGCAAATCTGCAAAGTGCTCTGCTGAGGCAAGTGTGGGCATTGGAAATATCATTGCAGGAACCTGGGGCTGGTCACCAGAACATCTGCCTGCTATGCTAGTAAAATACAGCAGATTGCTGCTAATTAATCCCTGCTCAATCAATCCTACAGTGATTATGAAAACAGGGACCATCATCCCCTCATGCATAGCTGGAGGAAGGTGGGAAGCTGATCACTGGCACATGTGTTTGCTCCCCCTGCTCTGCCCTTCTTTCTGCTCTACTGACACCCCAAAATTCAGCAGCTGCCAATGCCAGGGCAATGAGCAGTGCCAGCCCACTACTGCCCCTCCCAAGGTGTGGGCACACTGGTGAGACCTGGCCATCACAGCTGGTGACAAACATCTGCACCACACAAACAGCTGCACTACCCCATTCCCTGCATTTCAGCACAGAAACAAACTCCACCAGATGCAAAGAAGGTCCTGCCATAGCTTGGTTAGTCCTGGTCAAGCCATCTAACACTGCCATGCCTCAGTTTCCCTTCCTGGAAACGGGCAGGTGCCTCAGGGAGACCCCAGGAGGGTTTTGTGGCAAAGGCTGACAGCTGTGGATCACAGGATCAGAATTGCCTGTGGCTCTTGCTGTTACATGTCTTATAAAAATTCAGCTCTAGCTGAGAAACCTCAACAGAGATGGATTTGAATTCCACTTCCAAGTCTTCCAAAACCTGAGGTCATCCTGCAACCACACAGTCCTGAGAACAAATCCCAGGGGCTGATGGGGAGAGCATCCACCGCCCGTCCCACAATCACCTGGATCCCGTATTGTTCAGGGCTGGCTTTCAAAATGCCAAGCAGGTGTGAGGACCCGTGTTTGCTCAGGGATATTCACACCTTCGGGGCTGTGGACAAAGCTCTCCTCTGTGCCCCGGGTAAACAGAGCTATCTTATCACTGGGACACTATCGGGGCATCTGAGAGGGAAGGAAAACTCTGGCTGATGTGCCTGACCTCCCAATCAGCGTTATCATCGGCAGGGACATGACAGTATGCACGGAGGGGTTGGGACAAGCTGTCTGCCCTGCTCCCCCACACTCTGGGATGGTGACTTTCAGCTCAGTGCTCCCAGCCAGGCTGGGCAGCCCCGGGACTCCCCAGCAGGGCACTGGTATATTTTGTTTTCCTGAAGATGGGGGTTTTATCAAAAAGCTGACAGGCTTATCCTCCCTTATCAGGGGAGCAGTGCTACTGTTAATGGTTTTCTGTAACAGGCTCCGGGCAAAAATGTTGATTGTGCCTCGGCTCGAGTGGGTCAGGGAGGATGGGTGGCCACCAGGGCTGAGCTTAGCACCGATGCCCATTGCAGGGGGCTCTGTGGAGGGCAGCACCACGGTCCCGTGGGTGAAAGGGACCATCCTGCACTGTCCTGCCATGTTTAACATCAAGACCCCAGCACCTGTGAACATTCAGAGGTGATATCCCACCCTCTGCTAGGGAGCAGCTGCCAGCCTGGGTGTCCCACATCTGGAACACAGTATTTCCCCTTCTCACTTTCCCTTGGATTGCCATGGGATCTGCTACTTTTCCATTCTCCTGCTTCCCAGCTGACTAGTGATAACCTGGGCTGGCTGAAAGCTCACCCCAGAGATGGGTCTGGGCTGCTGCAGGTGATGGGCTGTTACCTGATGGTTAGGCAGCCATGGTGCTCCTTAGATGCCAACATCTCAATCAGCCTTATGGTCTGTGTGCTCATCCTCCCAAACAGGTGTTATCCACTACACCAAGGCTGTGGGATTACAGAATTGATCAAAGAATTGATGAGCTGGAGACTCAAGATTCTTTGGGGTCATGGGACCTCTTGGGCAATGTAGTATAGGGAGTTCATGCCAAATCTCCTCTGCCTTAAGCCAGTGTTTGAGCATAGTCCTGAGGGCACAAATGGAAAAACACCTGGTGGTGCAGGACGAGGGGAAATAGTGTGTATGGACACATGGCACCAGAGGACACCCCATGCAGGATGCACAGCTCAGCCCAGCCCTGAGATGGTGTGAGGCTGTGAGTGATCCCACTGACCCAGCGTCACCAAGGATGAATCAGGCAGACATCTACACAATCCTGAAGCAAAGCCACCAAATCTGACCCCACAGCCTCCCTCAGGCAAGGACAATTCACCTGGAAATGCAGCAGCACTTCACTGCCCAGCCTAGAGCCTGCAGCTGCCTGCACAATCTGAAAGGTCACTTAGGGCAAACTTTGATGGCATCAAGTCAAAACACACAGCCCCAGGAAGGCTGTTCCTCTGTTTCTCTCTGAGGGATTTAATCTAGATCAAAGATGGTCAAACACAGAGATTTCCCAGCTTTTCTGCTGGGATCAACCTCCCATGCATGCCTCGGCCCTGGGACCCTTGCTTCTTCTTTCACACAGGCAGGGGGGCCAGGAAAGACCAGGACTGTTTGAAGAGGATGGTTAATTCCTGAATGTGACAGCATTCATAGCAATGGGGCAGGTCTTTGGAGAAGAGCTTGACATGAACACCCAGACACGTAAAGCTGCACATGCTTCAGAGCAGCAAAGGCTGGTTTTGGCTGTGGAAACTCTTTGCTTTTCATTTTGGCCAAGACTTAAGGAAAGGAAGTGCCTTCTAAAGGGTTCCCTGGGGGTGAGAGAAGGATACTGGGGTCACCCTTTTCCTAAAGCCATATCACCCACATTTTCCAAGCCCCCTGTTCTCCACTGTGCTGTGGCTATGGAGCCACTGTCACCTTCCTGTGGCACATCTGTAACATCAGAGTCACTGCCAAAAACCACCCCGGGGCACAGCAATGACAACAAGCCAGCCCGGACCCAGGCAAGGGTGTTGACAACCTCTTTGAGAGCAGAAGAGGAGAAGGGGGTGTAAGGAAGCTCTGGGTGTCCCAGCAGCCTCCTTCTCCCTTGCCCTAGGCCACCACACACTCCTGTGCCTGCCAGGCTGATTTTATCGGAACCCTTTAATTGCCTAATCAGGGGCAATTAGTTCTGACTGCCCCTGGCACAGTCTTCGGATCTGGATCCTTTCAAAGGAGGGCTCGGATGTGCAGACATTCCCAGGAGCCTGCAGGGTGAGTGGCAGTGCTGGCAATGGCAAAGTGGATGTTCAGAGATGGACTTGTGCCACTCAAGCCAAGGGATGGGCCACTTTGGCCCTAAAATTGCCCATCCCACCACTATGAGAGGAGGGGTCATTCTGTCCTGGATCTGAGCCTGGTTCATGACCACCCCTGCAGTGACAGCAAGGAGCATGACTGGGTGTTCACCTGGACATGGGGCACCTTGGGCATGGGCAGGAACTGGGTCATGTCCCCTGAAATCCTGAAGCCAGCCATGAGCAGGTTCTCATACCAAAATATCCTGGAGTCAGACCTATAGCTTAAATCTGACCTGCCAGGGACACTGTTCAGCTCATGTCCACTGTTCGCCCTTCTGCCCATCACATGGGAAGGGTCTCTGGATGTATGACCCTGTTCTGTGTCTGGAAATAGGGAAAGCTGGTCCAGGCCAGCCCCATGCCAGGGACCACGTGCTAATGGTGTGGAGAGGCTGGCTTGGCTCCCGTGGGACAGGGTGGTGACATTGTGACAATGCCACGTGGTGTGGCTGCTTCTCGGGTCACACTTGAGGTGACTTCTCACTGCTGTGGGACAGAGCTGGAAAAGCTGCTTGCCCTGGGCTGGGAGATTAACGATGTGGAGGCAGGGTGACAGGCCTAATCCCTTCATCTAAAGGTTTTTCTTCCTTTTTTGATATGATCCCACTTCCCTGAGGTCCAGCTGCTGCACTACACTTTGACCGAGTGTCTCCCTGGGAGACCTGCTCCAGGCTTCAGCTGCAGTCCATGAATTTTGCCCAAGTGCTGCAGAGAGGAGATTGCATTTCTTTTAAGGAAACTGCATTTCCTCCGGTTACAGCAACTGGCTGGGAGCAAGGAGTCCTGGATTTTAATCTGGCCTCTGCTTTTGAGTCTTGGATGGTGCTCTGAGCCAAACCTCTGATCCTGCTGTGGTTCATTTTCAGGCGCGTGTGCCCCAGAAACCTTTTCTTTTTTTAAAATTAATTTTTCATACAGAATTCTTTTGCTTGATGGATGTAGTGAGAAACTATTTCCCAAACAGGAAAGACCTCCCTCCCCCTCCTCTCTCCCATGGATGTTTTTAATAACAACATCAATTGTCTGCAAACAACTTATTCCTTTCTGACCTCAAAACAACTCCTGGTTAGTGCATTCCAGCATAGCCACAAAATGAGTCCAAGTGACTTCACAGGGCCCAGTAAGAGGCTTTCCATCACAATGCCCAGTCAGTGAAGGGCCTGATTCCTGCAGATGGGAACTGCCTTGGCTTTGCTGAGGGATGAGGATGCTGACCAGCTTGGAAATACACCCCTAGCACTGGGGCTGGGATGCTGCACTGCCAGAGATTTTGAACTTCAGCTGCTCCCTTTTCCCCAGGTCCCCATCTGTGAGGACACCCTTGCTTTACCCTGGAGCCCCTGTGAGTGCTTTGGGCTGAGATGCATTTCTGCTGTGGGCACTGGGCTCCTCGTGGCCTGAGCCAGCTGTACATGGCATGAGCAGGAGGTGAGACCTCCCAGATGTCTTGCTGATGCACTGGGCAGATAAAGGAGCAGTTATGGTGAGGTGACAAAGGGGTTGGGACACTGAAGCCCTCCAGTTACACCCTCAAGGAGGGGTGTGTCCCCCACCATGCTGCAAGCTATGCCACCCACAGCCCACAGAGCTTAAATGTACCAGTGCAGACAGAGACCAGCATTTAAAGCCAGCTTTGACCCAGGAAGAGGGCATTTTGGGGTCATCTTTCATTTCCATCCCTGACTTCAACAGAAATCACGACAAAATAGTGCTGAGGATGGGTGAGATGATGCTCTCACCATCACCTCCCATGGTGGCACCTCTGGTCCTGCCCTTGAATAGGTCAAACATCTGCTGTGCCCCTGGAGCAGCCAGACTTGCTCTGCCCCAGCAGCCTCACGAGTGCCCCTGGTTTACAGGCTCCTCTCTGGGCATCCCATATTCACAGCTGTTCCAGCCAAATTTCCACATTTGCAGTCCTGCACAGCCAGACCACAGGGATCACCATAGGACCCAGACCCACCGGCCCTGAGACTGCAGGATCCCAACCTGGCTGGGGACATTTTCCAGCCAAACAAATTATCAATTGATTAAAGCAGTTTGGGACCAGCTGGAACTGCTCACGAAGTCATGGTGATCAAGCTGTACAGAAAGGCTGATTTTCCTGTTAGGTCATTGGAAATACCCATCTGGGCAATTTTGAAATGCAATATTTTGGTTTTCCGGTGTGAAAGGGCACTGCAAAGCTGAGGTCACCTCAAGGCAACCAGAGGAGGGATATCAAGCCACAGAGAATCAAACCAAAGGGAGGTTTGGTGTGGGGGATCAGATAAAATATTTCTATGGCCTGAAATCCTGGAAGGAAGGGGGAAGGGAAGTATGCAGGACAGCAGATGCTTTGGCAAGGAAAAGGAAACAGGCTTGAGCTCAAGCCCACCTCCGGACAGAAAAGCTTTTGCAGTTCCCAGCTTGGCCCGAGCCACGGCACTCGCCCACTCCCAACTCCCCTCCACAGGCACACGGGGCCACAGAGCTGTGCCCTGGGATAGGAGACCCCTCCACACTGGAGACAACCACCCAACACCCACCCTTTCCAGCCCAGAGCCTGAGCTGCCTGAAGCAAACCCCTATCGCTGTGTTTGCTCACCCCACCCCAAACCTGGAGGTCTTGGAGACATCCAGGTACATATTAACTCCAAAAAGCCTGATTACAGCAGGGGTTGATGTGCAAAATCTCTCCCACAGAAGCTTTTCTAGCTGGGTTTCCAGCTCAGGTGCCATGCAGGCCACCACCATCTCCATGGGGAAGTCCAGCTGTGTCCCCAGGGGTGATGGGTGCCTCTGTCCACTGGGCCAGGTCCCACCCCACTGGTCACAGCTTCAGAGCCAAGTGGGACAACCCTCCCCACCCCTCACCCACCCCAGATCAGCTCAGGGTGCTCCTGTGCACATCAGTTCTCTTGCCTTGTCTTCCTTTGGGCAACTGGTTTTCCAAGTCAAACCTCTGAAGTGTCTGTGGTTTGCCCATTGCTGAACACAAGGCTTTTAAGTGCTTGTTTGCCATGGTTTGTATCTCTGGCACAAAGCTCGCTGGAAATAACCCTGAGCTGGAGCCTGATCACCACGGCAGGAAATAAACATAATTTTGTAAGTGTTAACAGACAGCAGAGCATCGGCAGGAACACGAGGCATTTCCTAGGAACCCAGATGTTTGTAAACCAGCGGGCTGGGCCTCCCTGACGCTGATGTCAGGGAATGCTCAGGGCCTTAAGGGATATTCCTACATTAGGAAACAATGTCTCCAAACCCCACAAAAACAGGGACTCCAGGGTTGAGAGGAGGAAAACGAACCTGTGACACCCACCAAAGTGTCACCTTGCTGTCAGACTCAGAGGGGCAGAAAAAAGCAGGAGAAAAGGCCAGACTAGCAAGGAGAGGCTGAGATGCCAAGGGGACATGGCTCTCAGCCCTCCCTTAGTGGTGGGAGCTCTTTTAAGTTCTTACAGGCTTGACTTTGGCCCCCAGCGTTTTCTGGCTGCCATGTAGGGTGTTGGATTGAGGTCCTGGAACTCAGCAGTGGGATGGTTGCTGAATCCACTTGGAAAACAAATGTGTTTTCACCTGAAAGGCCTGTGAACTTCCAGTCACAAGCCGAGAAACAACCTCATCCTCACCAGGGCAAACATTGCCTCTTTTGAAACCTGGCTTGGATCATTAGCCCAAAGCTCCCTCTGATGTTCCTTCCCCCAGGAGTTTAAGTCTTCTCCACCTATGGCCAAGCACGCTCCCTCCAAGGGAGTAAAGCTTTCTTCTCCCTTTGAAAACAGCCCAGCAGATTCTTTCCAGCGGCACCATTTCAGGGAGTGCAAGTGAGAAGGGTTTATTTACTGCTCCTGCTGACAAGCTAAACTAAACGGACACTTGTAATCTGAAATCAGAGTATCTGCTGCAGCCTGGCACCGAGGCAGCTGTGGGTGAGAGCTGAACTGGTGCCACCAGCTGAGATCTGGGCATATCTCTGTTATATGGCACATCCAGCCCTTCCTGGGATGCTTCCCTGCTCCCTCCGACCGGCATGCTGGGGCTGGCAGCACGTGTGTGTTTGCCTCTGAAGGGGAGACATAAATCAAGTGGTGTTTCAAATGCAACTTCAGAGCCCTTCCCCAGGATGGGACAGGGATGTTTATGCCCAGGGAACAGTGTGGGGCTGGCAGAGCTGCAGCACAGCTACTCACTGCTGGCTGCTGCTTGGTAGTTGTCCACACTGCTGGTCTCTGGGGTACAGTTTTCCCTGGATTTAAGTTGGTGGCACACAGCAGACCTCTCCAGCCACACAGCTCATCCCAGGAGCCGTTCCTGCTGATGGACCAGACTGCTGTGGGGGCAGTTCGGAGCTGGAACTGTAGCCAGAGGGGCTGGAGTACCCTGAGTGTCCTCGGGATGGGAGACCATGCAGAAGTCCTGCCCATGCCTTGATGCCTTCCTGGGTGATAGAGGGTATTTATTCAGCAGCAGCATGGACACAGGCAGGTCCTTTCCCCTCTGTTTGGACAGCTGCATGGAGAGTGTCCCAGCTGAGAAACAAGACTTTGGTGTCATTTTTGAAACTTCTGCTGGGTTATTTATCACTGGTTCCAGTCTTGGATCCATTCATTGTGTGACTGTGGCCAGCAGTGCGTGGGCAGGAGAAATGCCCCAGGGACAGTGAAACCACAGCCTGAGCAGCGCTGGCTGAGGGGGGGGCAGGAGCTTCCCTCTGTGTCGAGCAGGTGGCTGCTCTCCATCATCACCAGCTCAGCGAGAGAGTTCAGACATAGATACTGCCCCAAACAGGCCATTTTTACTTTGGGGAGCTTTTTGAAGGATTGAGGACTAGGGAGCACCAGCCCCAAGCATGGGTGGTGTTGCTCACCCATCTTGCTGGCTCAGAAGATGCTGCAGAGCTACAAGGACTTTGCATGTGCATTGCCCTAAGGATGTGAGATATGTGCTTCTAGGAAGGTTTCATCAGCAATAAACTCTAGAAAACAACCTTTGTAGGTGCTGACACTCAGCTCACACTTTTAATAAACTGAGAAACTATTATTTCAGGCAAAACAGCCCCAAATAAACATCATTCAAACTGAAGATCAGGGACTCTGCCCAGACGCAACAAGCATTTCTTTCAGAATGGCTAAATTTGAGAAGGATGGCTGTGGGTCTGGATGCTCAGTTGGTCCATGAGAGAGGGAGCTTTGAGCTTTTCCCACCCTGTGATGGCCCTTTGGAGTGCTCTATCAGCTCCAGCAACACAGGGAATGGAGAACTGCCTGCCTTTGCCAACCCAGAGTCCTCAGGGTGTCTCCACTGCAGCTTGTAGGACCCAGAGACACTGCATCTGGGGCCACAACAACATGGACAGAGACACAGTCCATAAGACCTGGCCCTATACCATGACGCTCTCCAGCATTTATCCTTTCATCCTTAACAATATCCTCATCAGGAAACAGGGAAGGAGTGGTTTTTGCATCTGACCATACAGATCTTTAACTCAGTCCCATCAGCCTTCAACCTTAGTCTTTACACAATTCTCTTTCCCTTGAACAATGCAAAAGATAGTTTCATTCAGAGGGGTCTTAGGCTCGGCTTCGTGTCTGCGTCCCACTCTGGGCCTCACCACACCGAGCTGCCCCTTGACTTCAGCCACGACTCCAAAGCCTTTGCTAACAAACGCAGGCAGTGCTGGCCCCGTGTGCCCAACACATCCCTCTGCTCCAGGCAATTGTTCAGCCCAGATCCTGCCCGCATCGTTTTTAACCTTCTACAACTCTGGCTCTGGCAGAACTAAGGCTGCTCGGTGGGTAGCCTATTCCAACCAGCGCTCCCTTCTATTTGCCTCTCCAGGTGGTAACAGGCTGAAAAGCGCCTGTAATCCCCCTGAATGAACCACACAGCACAGAAACAAAGTCGAAGTCTATTGTATTATGTTCATCCCCTTTTAACACGGGCTGGTTCAGCCACCCAAGATAAAGTAGGCAAGGATCTCACAGCTCGCTGTGCCAGGAAAGGTCCACCAGATTCTCCCACGGGCCCAAGGGGTTTGTCTGCCAAACTGATGGTGCTCTTGACACCCCTTTTTAACTGGATCGAGGAAAAAAGTCTCCTGTCTCATGTCCTTCCACAACTTTTTCTTTCATCACATTTTTGGCAAAATTCAATCTGATTTTCCTTCCAGCCTTAGTTGGATTCCCTATTTAACCAGAAAAGCTCCCTTTAGGACAGCAGTGCATCTCCATGGCTACAAATGAGAGACACCTTGTGCCTCAGGCTTCCTCTGAAAGACACCATCCTATGGCTATGGACTCGACTGACCCACCCAGACACGTCTCTAATCTCAAGGTCAATGATGAGCTGTTTGAAACAGTTCACTCAGCGGGGAGTGCAATACATTCCCTATGCCAAGCATCACATTTATTTCTTATTTCTTCAGTTCAGGTTTTCTACAAAGATTTTAGCCAGGAAACTCTTGATAATCCTTGGCTCATAGATTTATTTTGTGGATCTGATGCTCCGCACCCTCCCAAGACCCCTGAAATGACTGAAGGACCCTTGGCAGACCTGACTGCTGCCCTGGGGCTCAGAGGCTGCACTGACACTACTCCCAGTGTGAGCTGAGAGTGCAGAGGCAAAAAGGCAGAGCTGAGCCCCAGCCCCAGAGGTGCACATTGGCTGCCTCACAGAGAGGTGATTCTGAGTATGGAGGTGGCCACACAGTGAATCCAGCTCCTGCTGCATTCACCTGCCCTGCTTGGATAGGAACTCTGCAGTGTGACAGCCAAAAGAGAGCTCTGTGCTCTCTCCTGGTGTGTCTCTGTTAGGGGTGACCCCTTCTTGCTGCCCACAGCAACAGCCCCTCATGATGCTCCATCCAACCATGCTCATGAGGACTCACACTGCTGAGTAGCCAAGTCAAGGATGCCCCACACCTCCATGTCCAGCTCCTACTTATTTTCAACATCTGTAAGTGGTGAAAGCCCTGATGGAGCAAAATTGGCTGCGGAGCATCCTCTGTGCTGGAGCCCAAATTCTGCTCAAACTCCTACCAGGGCAGTGCTGGGAATGCTCCCACTTGGCTTGTCTGTAGGGGATCCTGTGAGCTACCAATGTGGGAGTGACAGGTGTCAGGAGGGAGAAGATCAGGGTAGCTGCTGGACTCAACATCAGCTGGAAGTGTCCTGGGTGTACCCTGGCTGGACCCTGCGTTGGCAGCTCAGGAGCCAGGATGGGCTGTGCCTGCTGACACCAGACGAGTTCCGAGCCCCAGCAGCATGGACTGCTCTGTCCTGCCCTTCACGTGTCTCCCTGTCCCTGTCCCCACCATGGATGAGCCACAGCTTTGCCTCCCTGACCCAAAGCTGCTCAGGCCAAAACGAACAAGACCTCACCGAGGGAGCAGCCATGAGCTGTGTTCAGTGCACAACTCTGTTCAGCTGAAAACAACTGCCCTCTGCCAGTCCAAATACAGCTCCCCTTTCCTTACTTATATAACATGGTAACCTTCTTTCAACAAATTCCCTTTATTCCTGGCCCAACAAAGCATTACAAGCCCTTATGTTTCTTGGCCACTGTGGCCAAGACCCTTGGAGAAAAGCAAAGTGGTTCAGTCAGTGCTGGGTGCTCCTTGCTGGAGCCTGTCCAGGCTTGGGTCACCCGCTCTGTGCATGAAGGACTGGATGTTTGCTAAGGGCAGGAGGAGCTGGCAGGATGTGGGAACTTTCTTCTGACAGTTCTCTGCCTTGTGTCACTGCGGAACTGGATGCAAGAGGAGAAATGTTAGCACAGCTCAGGCTGATCAGCATCTCCTGGTCACAGTCTGCCCTCCATCCAGCACACTTTAGATGGCCACAGGCATGTCCTTGACCCAGCCTGGGAACATCCCTGGTTCTTCTTTTCTCCAGCTGGACAGGGGTTTCCAATAGAATGGGGCAGAATAAGATTTCTGCTTTGGGTTCTCACAATGCTTAAACTGGACCTGCATCCAGGAGCTTCACCAGAAGTCAGGTTTGGCTTGTCAGAAAAGTAGTGGAGAAGGTTTTGGGGCAAAGGTAGAGTTTCCATTGTCAAACCCAGGCAGTGATGCGGAGGGGGAATGACGTGAGAGCCAAGGAGGTCCATCTTGGTCCCGTTTGCTGGGGATCAGTGCCTGCTAAGCCAATGGCCGGTTTGTGAAGTCAGCTGTTGTTTGAAAAGGCGTCTCATTAGCCCAGCGTTTTCCAAGAACATCAGAGTTTTGGCAGGGGCCAAGCAGCAGTCTGAGGTTAACAAAACAACCTGGTGTAGACAGGCGTTCCGGTGCCTTGGAGAAGTCCACAGTCAGCAGCTCAGTTTGTGCCACGGGATCTGTGTGGATGCCAAGGATGTCCACTCCTCATGTCCCTGAGCTCTTCCGGAGGCCGGGAACAGCCCATGTCCGCAGGAGGACAGTCCATGAGATGCACGTGGAGAACAAAACCTCCTAGTCCTGCTGAGGAGACAGCAGTTCCCTGGCTCCTGCAGGCATTTCTCCACTACAAATGAGCAGTGGAGCCAAGAGCAACCTGTGCGACGTCCAACGCGCCGTCTCCTTCAGCCGTACTCTGCCTGCAAGAGCAGCCAGAGTCTCAGGGGACAAGACCAGCTGGAAATGTCATTAGCATGTGTCACCTCTGCCTGCTTGGAAGGATTAATCAGAATGAGGAGCTCACTTTTAACGAGCCTTTTCATGGTGCGTTACCAGGGGAGAAAAAAAACACCACCACCACCTTCCCCACCAAACGAAACAGATTTTCCAATAAAATTTATAGAGCATGAAAAGGGCTTCTGGCGCTGGGGTTCAGAGGTGGCTGGCCCTGTGCATGTGGAGGCACCACCCTCCTCCTCCTTGGATCAAAACTAAACAAACAGGCAGAAAAATTCCAGGAGCAGATAAGTGAAGTCACGTCCTTCGCTGGAACAAGCGAGGAGATGGTGTTGGTAAAGTGACCCTTGGCTGGACAAATTGAACCCTCTGAGCCTTCTGGGGTCTTCAGGGCAGGCACTCATCCACCACCATGGCCACACAGCTCAGCTCCTCCAGGAGCACCCCCAGATTTCCCTGGGTGCCAGAGGCTGACTCCCAAGCTTTCCTTGCATTGAAGTGGAGCTTAGAAACCTCAACCCAAGCTGTGCCATGCTGTGTGTAGGCAGAAGATGCTCATTGTGCAGAGCTTGTACATGGTATGCTAAGTGGACAAGGTGGAAGCCCACATGCCTTACAGTCTGTGGTTCAGTAGCCATATTACATTCCAGCTAGCCACCCCAAATTCCCTTTCAGAGCCACAAGGGTGAAGCAGCCTCCTCCAAGGGTGCTGCACCTCACCCTTGGGTGGGTGTCTAAGGGGTACAGCAAGCAATTCCCACTGCTCTGGGTGAGATGCTCAGACTCAATATCCCCCTTTCAGCCCTGGATAAGGGGCAGGAGTGTCCCCAGGTTGTCATTCACCTGGGCTGAAAGTGTGAGGTGACAGGGATCACCCTGTGACAGGCATTTCCCAGCTGGCTCTGTCCAGCCTCAGAGCAGAGCGGCCCTGTGCAGGACCTTGGGAGCCAGCATCCCCTTGTGGGTGAGGGATGGGCCACAGGGCGATGGAGACTGGGGAAGGGGGAGCAGCATTTCCATGCCCAGCCAAGAGAACAAATTATTCTTGGATAGTCCACCCTTCCCTCCAGTCACGAGTAATCCTTGCAACCATGACAGCCACTTCTCTCTGCCCCGGAGAACTGTATAAATCAGAGCAGAACAAAAGTTCTTTGCTGGGAGCTGGGCATGTGCACTGCCTTTCAAAGGGGAGGCACATTTCTCTATAGATCTGCATTCTCCAGGGACTGCAACTCTGACAGCAGAGAGATTAAGCAAAACAACCCACTCAACCTTCCCTTCTCCAACATCTCTCCATGGGTGGAACAAACCCATCACAGTCAAACCACAGGGCAGGGCCATAATTCACACTTGTTCCTTTGCCTCTTAGTTGTTTAATGGCCTATTTTTCCTACTTAATGTTTTCAAAGTTTTGAGTAATAATTACATAGAATACAGCCTCCTTTGGCATTAGAGCTGGAAAACTTGGAAATAACGAGGAAAAGCAAACCAAATGTACCAATTATTAGAGTCCTCTGGGAACCTGCAGAGCTGTAGTGAGCTGTATCCAAACCTTCATCAGAGCCATTCAAACTGCATTCCTCGCTGGAGTGGTAAACACGCACACACCGACCCTTGCCCACCCACCCTGAGTGAAAAGGTTTAAATCAACCCAAAAATACCAGGAAAACTTTTTAAGTTAAAGCAACCACAGGTCCTTTTGTTACTGGCAATACCACAGGTTGCAGATCCCCCCAGGACAGCACTGCTGATGGTGTCCCTCACTCACAGCATCACCAGTCAGGTAATACAGCGAGCACTGAATCCCTCTGGTGCTCTCACAGACCACGATGTGTTTTCTTGGAACTCTTCTAAGCAATCAAGGCAGCAAAATCTTTCTTTTCGACTTGTATTTGCACCAGTGGAGACCTGGCTCAGGCCCACACCGGCTGAACAAGGGACTGAAAATCAGAGTCATGGGGAGTTTAAGCCCTTTCTGCTCTTCAGGGGTTTCTTGGCAATGGGTTGTTTTTCTGTGAGCTCCTAATTATACAGCTATTTGCATGGACAAATTTTGGCTTCTGGGTTGTGCCCTGTGTGCCCACTTCAAGGCTTGGATATTGGTGAGGTGTGGGACTGTGACCTCTGCCAGCTGCTGTGTCTCTTCACCTGCTCCAAGGCCAGCAGGAGAAGCTCTTGGTGCACTCTGTGCCCATTACCCCACCACTAACCTCCCTCACATCTCCTGCAGAAGACTATCCTGGAGCTGGGGACCAGGCCCCACCTTGCTCATGTTGGAGAGGGATGAATATTTCTTATGTGGCAGCTCTCTGGAGAGGGGACATGGCACTGTGGGCAAGGGACACTCCAAAGGTCTCCTGAGCCACCTTGCAGGCACCCAGTAATTCAATCACCCTCAGGCACAGCAGAACCAGGCACAGCAGAACCAGGCACAGACTCTTCCTCCATCTCAGATGAACTGAACTGAAAACCTGGCCTGGAAATGTCTTTGAAGGAAAAGGAAGTATTCCAGAGTAAAAAATGAACAACAACCACATATGAACATCATTAGTCATACAAAGAAGTGCCATCCCCAAAATCTGTGCCAAGAAACCTACTGCTATGATGTTCCTCTGCATAGGAAATAACAAGGAATTGTGCAACTGCAGTTGTTGTCAGAGCATATAACCCGAGCTGGGAAGTGGAGTTGTGGCTTTTGCCAACGTGCCTGGGTGTCAAACCCAAAACTGATTACACAGTGTGTGTGCTTGAGACAGAAATCACACACTGACCTGCCTGTTGGAGCCTCTTGGAGAAAGCATTTTCATTTTTCCAATGAAAAACATCTAAATGTAGTAGAAACATTCAGATTTAAATGGTTTCATTTGGGGTTTTGAAAGCCAAGCCAAGCCAAGCCAGAAGTTTGGGTTTAAACAAAAAAAAAAAAAAGGAAATATTTCTCCCCTGTTTTGAATTGCCTTCCTTCAGATAATAAAAACCTTCATGGAAAGGGAAGAGTTTCCTTCAAACATTCACATCCAAGCTGGGACAGTAAACTGAAAAGAGCTGGATGTTTTTAAACAGCTCTCTATTAGCAGCAATGTAAATTCTTTCCCAAGAGCATCGGGACTTAATCTCTCCTTTTTTCTTGCCATCACTCCACTAACATACAGGATAGTTTTAGGGTGCCTGGTTTGAAGCTGAATTGCCTCCAGATGGTTTCCAGGGGGGTTGAGCACTCCCTTTTCCTGCCCATCCTGCCCATGGTCTGGGTTGGGAGCATCCAAGCTGGTATTTGCCTGGCAGTGTTTTGCTTCCTTTCTCATGGCTGTATCCAATAACCTCTCCCACAGGCAGAGGAGCCTGACTGAGGGTCTGGATCGCCCCAAAATTTGGATACACACACAAAGAGTAAAAAACACCCTGCTCCACAGTGTCTCCAGCCTGCAAAATGGGGATAAATACTATTTACTCTCTGCAAGCTGTGCATGAAAAATGATAAAATGAGGATAAATCTCTTTCTCTTCTTTTCCCATCTTTTTAATGCGGGGAAGTTAAAACTCCTGAGCCCTAGGGATTGCCCTTATTTTCTCTTTTATGATATTTACTAAAGACTTAAAGATGGGAAGAGGCAGAAGCCTATGGAGTGTATGGGCTGAGATGAAAAGGTCCCGGATCCCCAGCGGGATAGGAAGGCTTCCAACAGGAGGCACAAGCTGCTTGGCTTTGTTTCTCAATTCAAACATGGTACCATGCACAAAAGGAGGTGAATAATATTGCTCTCCCAGGCAGTGAGCCCACGCCTCACTGCTGGCCATAATCATAATAATTCCAAACAAAAAAGGATGCCAGCAAGAAAAATGATTTGGGATTAAGGGTTCCCATGTCCCACCTGCTGGCTTAGGGTATTCTTCTGCTGAATAGACCTTCAGCTCTCCCAGACTTTGGGCACCCTGGGGCAGCGTCCATCCCTTTCCGGGCCACCATTGACATACTGTGGGATCAAAATGCCTAAGGAAAGATTCCTGGGGAGCTGATCACATGAATAAAAGGGCAACCAGTCAATGACTCCATGACAGCACAAACACTGGGGTTGTGGGGAAGGGACAGCTCAGGTTTTCCTGAGAGGCAGAGGTTGGGGGCAATGGGCAGCACAATGCATGTTAATGCCTGAGCTGACCAGTGCTGGGCAGCTCAATGCCACCCCAGGAACTCCCTGTAATCTGCCATTATATCCCTCCTTTGACATGGCTTTCCTCTGCTTAACGTTCCTCTTTGGGCTTTGCTCCAGAGGAACAAGGCTGAGCTGGCCAGCCCTTTCCCCAGTCCCAAGGTGTGAGGACAATACTCAATTTTCCCCCTAACAGCACAAACACAATGAGAGAGTCAAACTCCCCTTACATGTCAATAGAGCATCTAAACCCAAGCCTTTCCTCCCACAGTCACCCCTTGAATCACAAAAACCTCTATGGTCCACTGCATCCCAGTGTGAGGAGCTCCATAGCTTGCTCCCAGTGCTGGAGGAGCAGAGGAATGATATCCTTACATTTGCCTTGGATCAGGATTCTATTGGCTCCATTCATCCCCTCCTGCACAAAGTCCCACCCGTTCTCACAGAGCATCCCATTCTATCAGCATCCACCCACCCCTGTGTCCCACTCCAGGTGCTGGTAGGGCACATGGGCTCAAAGGTACAGAAATGACCTCCCCAGCCACAGACTCCTCCTGCTCCACCCACTGCACAGACTGGGCTTTGCCCCGTGGGTTGAAGGGCTGAGAAACCCTCTCTGCCACCCAGGTTCAAATCCTGCTGTAGGGGCAGGACAAGCAGCTACTCCCAGGCCTCCACCACAGCCACTGGAGGAGCACCACCACCTACACTGGCCAGGCTGGAGAAGCACCATCACCTGCCTTGCTTGGCTGGAGGAACATCACCACTTGTGCTGGTGAGGGTTGGAGGAGCATCACAACCCACCTTGGTCAGGCTGGAGGAGCACCCCTGACCTTCCTGGATGGCTGGTTGGGCTGGAGATGCATCACTGCCCTCCTTGGCCCGACCCAGAGCACCTTGGCAGGCTCTGCATGAAGGCCTTTGCTGGCCTTTTCTAGCCAGAAGATCAGTGGTGCTCACAAGGCACCACGGCAATATGGAAAAGAGAAGCTAAAAGTGAAGAGAACTGAGCTCTGACTACAGATCCCCTGGCAAATAAACCCACTCTGCTGAGTCCTTAAGCTGGCTTAGAAATCCCCAGGGCCACCTGGAGGGCTGTGCCCTTTGCAGTTTGTGCAGCTCAGATGTGACACTCCCTTTATCCTTGGCATGGTGAGAGCAGCACAGGTGACCCAGCACTGGCATTTCCCCTTCCCAGCTCTGCCCTGATCCTGCTGTCATCAATGGGACGCTTCAATTGACTCCAGAGAAGTGACTGTCACCAGCTCTTCCATCAGCTTTATCCAGCACGGAACAAGCCCTTGGAGTTGCATAAATAAGTAACAGCATCTTCATCTGATTTTGGATCAAAGCCAGTAGGATTTTTAACTCATTAAGGACCAACGTGCTGTGCCCTTTCCTTGCCCAGCTTGTTACACGGGTACAAGCACCAAATGGCAAACAACTGATCTGATCCCCCCACAGCTTTACACAGTGAGATGCCACTTCCCCTGGGGCAAAGCTGTGGGTGAGCTCTGCCATGAGACCACCCAGAGAGGAGCCCAGATTTGTCCTTTCATAGATCAGCCAGCATTAGGAGGGAAGTTTCATCCCTGCCCAGGGCACCTGTAGAATAATTCACAGAATCACAAGCATCATCGAATCCAACCCTTAGCCCTGCATGGGACCATCCCCAAGTGCCACACCATGTGCCTGAGTGTACTGTCCAAACACTTCTTGAACTCTGTCAGGCTTGATGCTCTCACCAATTCACTCTGAGGCAGCTTCAATGGCCAGCTTGGCCCCTTTAGAACACTTAGGGCATATGGCCACAAGCAGGTCTGGGATCCAAGGCTGGCCAGGTGAAGAGCTGGCAAAGGGAGGTATCAGGTAGGGCTAAGACTCTATCTTTAGGATTGTAAATGTATCTGTAGGAGCAGTAAAGATGAGGGCTGAGACACAAATGGTGCTGTGGACAGGAAAGCCTCACAAGGAAGGAAAGGAGGGAGCTAATGAAGAAGAGTTGCTCCTGACCTCTGTCCAATGTCTAGGACGTTGACAGAGCTGACAGATGCACTGACAGATACTGCACTGGGAGGTGCTTTCAGCTGGACTGGGGTTTGCTTCCCTTGGAAGGGTGTCTCACCTGTGCAGGTGAGGGTGGGAAACAACACAGACATGTCACCCTGTGACAGACTGACACAAAAAATAATGCCATTGAAATTGCCTCCTCCTGTCTTCACCACCATCGCTTTTTGCTGCCTCCAGCAGAAAGGTTCACCATGTCTAACAAACTGTATCAACCTCACCAAATAAAAAGCAAGATCAAATACAGCCAGCTGAGTGCAGATTCTCAGGTAACAGATAACAGGTACCTCCAAGCAGGGTTTGAAGGAAGCAGAAGTCACCTTTGGCAGCTCCCTGACCACACCATGCTGGGGTACATGAGTGTCCATGCTCTGGTTGTTGTTAGTTTGGGCGCTTTCAGGTTGGTGTAGGAACCCCCCATATCCATTGCTTTGTACAGGTATGCAGAATTTTTCCCTTTTCAGAGATACTTGATTCCTCTGTAGCTGTTTCAGCGTGAATGTGTGAGCTCCAGTGCTGTCTGTAGAACCAAGATGCTTCTCTTCTGGCAGGAATTTCTGAACCAGCTACTGAAATGCAGAACCAGTGGGTGTGCCACATTGGCCTAGTGGGGCTAAGCCTCATCCTTTCTATCCACTGAGGCATTTTGTATAGATTCATAGGCTGCAAACACCACAGTGGGTTCTAGGGTTAAATCAAAAGGCAGAATCCCCACCACAACACCTACAGCAATCCCACAAAGTCTAATGGAGCCACAGCAAAAGTGTCACCCAAAAAACATCACCTGCCTCAGTTTAAGGACTTCAGATGAAGGACGATCAGCCTTAACATTACAGGCACTTTATTCATATTTGCAAAGCCTTTCCTGGTGATCTCTTCATATGAGAAAGAGCAGGATCTGCCACACATCTTTGAAGAGATACATCAAAAGGCATTGCCAAAGAAGACAATTTGGGGGCATTGCAGTCACAATACAGCATTGCATCATTCATCAATTACATGTCAAAGCCCAGCTGAGACCCAGCTTTCAGCAGGAGACTGTGATGAAGTGACAATCTTACCCACATCTGTGGAAAGGTCTGTACCACATTTATCTCAGTGAGAACTGGGAGCCTCCAGTAATTTTGCTTAATCTTTTATATGAGGTTCAGAGTTTACAAGAGATTCAGTCTGGGTGTCTGGCCAGAAAGGGAAGCCCTGGCATCGTCTGGGTCCTTATGTCCTGCGGTATTGTAACAATCTCTACAGCATCTCCTTGGACTGGCAATTTTGATGCCCAACAGGGTGTTGAATTTGGAGTTGTCTAAGAGGTTTTAGTTCTCTGTCTAGCATTACTCCCTCCTGCAGGGCTGGGAATTGCTGTGAGTTTTATTTTGTTTTGGAAGAGGGGAGTTCTTAACTCCTGTTTCCCTCAGCCTCCAGCTGTTTTGCCCATGGCTTACAGCGCATGACTTTGGGCTTGTGGGACCAGATGCAGGATTTGCTGAGGGC
The DNA here is from genome assembly GCA_013396655.1 of Campylorhamphus procurvoides. NCBI lineage: Eukaryota > Metazoa > Chordata > Aves > Passeriformes > Dendrocolaptidae > Campylorhamphus > Campylorhamphus procurvoides. The sequence goes on from WBMV01000078.1 coordinate 184,217, forward strand.
TGGTCGTGCTTGGTCATTGCAATCCCTAACTGGCCCAAGTCCAGCCTTGAAAGCAAAGACCAGAGCAGAGGAGGGAGAGGGGCAGGATGGCCTCTCGCAGTGCACTCCCTGTTCCTGCTCTCCAGCCTTTCTCCTCTAACAGGGCGCTTGCACTTGAGGTTCTGCACTTCATCTTGTTCATAAAACTGATGCTAGGCAGAAGGCTTGGCTCAGCTTGAGCGTGACCCACAGCCATAAATCTGCACTGTTCCCCCTGCCTACGCCCCCACGGAGCTGCTGTCACTGCCCATTTTGAGTTGAAAAACCAAACATGACATGTCCCAGGTGCAGATGTGTCTCCCCTCCCTTCCAGACTTCCTTGGTTTCTCTTTCAGAAGAGAGAGAGAGATTTAGCAGGCTCTCCTTCTGGATGGAAATGTTGAGGCAATGGCTGAGCTGGGGCAGAGGGACTGTTCTGAGACCTGAGGGACACAGCAGGCACCCCATCAGGCAGCCAGGCTGGAGCAGGGCTGGAGGTCTTGCCTTGCCCCAGGAGGAATCCAGAGGAAACAAGTTTTCCATATCCCAGCACTGAGGCCGTTGGGAGGATGGGGAAAGTTTCCTGGAGTTTCCTGCACTAACAGCTCCTTTCTTCTGACCATTATGGCCAGTCTGAGGGCCAGTTACAGAGGCTGAGGCTGGGATTCATCCACACATCACTGGCTTTTTAACTGATGCTCATTTTAGGCACCTGGCTACCCTAGCTTTCATTAGCAGGTATGAAGGGAGGAAGGATTTCCAAGAAGAAAACTCAGAGTGTAGTGGGATTTACTTCCCAAGCAACACCTCCATGATTCTGCAACAACATCACTGTAAGCACAGACTAAGGGTGGCATCAGCCAGCTGAGTGAGTGTTACCTGGAGATGGCAAGCCCTGACCACACACCTCTATGGGCTTTCTAGAAAAGCCCAAGCTGGGAGCTCCTAAATGCAGCCTGGGGCCAGCAAGGTTTGGAGTGAAGGCAGCAGTACTAAGCAGCCACGTCCTGGATTACATGCACTGTGCTGTGACTGGCCATGTGACCCCCTGATCAACTCACAGGGGAGAGAAATATTCCCAAACCCTGCTCCTGTGGTAGCCCCATGTGACTTTTATAGCTTATTGTCTTGTTCAAGCACCAGATTTCCTTCTATCTCAGTGCTCTGTGGAGGTGGGTCTTATTTCTGCAGCTGGTGCGAGAAGCCTCCTCTTCAGATCACACAGCGATAAGAGGTGACTGGGGCTCTTTATGACATTGTTTAATGAGCTGATGACATTTTTACGAATGAAGAAAGTCCCAAGATGATTAGACTTGTTGATTCTTCAGAGATGCCAAAAGCCTCCCCTGACTAGCAAACCCCATTCACATTCTTCTCAGCAGATGAAATCTTTGCAGCACATTTTCTCTCCCTGCCCTCCACCAAAGCTGTCCTCTCCTTCTGACCAGCCTGGAGTCAGCCTTTCATTTTGAGAGGAAACTTTGACTTCTCTCATATAGGATGTGAGGTTTCCAAATAAGAGGTGTCCATGGCACTGAGGATGGGAGCTGGGATGGGAGAGCAAGCCTGGATGTCAGCTGATCTTTCTGTAAGGTCAGAAGAGGGACGTGGGATGAGGTGTGCACAAAGGCACTACTGTGTATGGACTCACAAGAGCCAATCCGGCCTCCTTAATGGATAAGATGGCTTTGAAAGAGTCAGTTAAGTGTGCCAGGGTATATGAAGACTTTGTGAGGGGCTTTTCTAAAATCCCCCACAGGAGGCTGTTAAGGAAACCTGGTAACCAGAGGATAAGAGGCAAATTCCCATCTTAAACCCAGCTTCGGGTATCAGAGACAAAGCTCAGACCCTGCAAGGCTTGGCATGCAGGGGGGTGAACAGCACCCGGGGCACACTCATAATTAAAAATAATAACACTGAGCACTTTCAAAGCACTCGGTAAACACGATTAACTAATTAGTCAACTCTTTACTAATTAACCAGTCACAGGACTGGTGTTGCTCAATATGTTTAATGATCCGGAGAGCATTTGAATTAGCTGGGGGGCACTGTCTGCAGACGACGTGGTAACTGCGAGGGGATCACGGGGAGGCTGAGATGAGCTCATTCAGGGCTTGGACAGGAGGGGACCAGCATGGACATGGGATCCTGCTGAAGACAGAGACGTCCTCTTCTCCCCTGACAAACCCCTCCCCACCTCTCTGGGTAGGGACTCATTGTGCATCTCCCACAGCCACTGTGGTTAATGTTTGTCACTGTTCAGGCACAGCAGGATGCAGCTGGAAATTTTCAGATATACCTGAAACCAACCCACTCTGAGATCAGGAGGAGCTAAATGTGAATCCCACAAATGCCATGCATGGCAAGCTTCAGGTTTATGTTCCCCAGCACAGCAAGGATGAGTCTCCTCTTTCTTTCCTTCCAGTGAAACAAGAAGTGGAGTAACACCAGTGCAAGACTGGGGAAAAGAAGAGAAATAGGACCAGGGAGCCTCTCTGGTTGGCACCGCATTGCTCATTGACCAGTTTCCCCACACGTGCCCCAGTTTCTCCAAGACAGGTTCTGTATCTCACACCAGACATCATGCTCAGATACTCTAACATCAATTTGCTTTTTAATCAGGGCTGCACACACTTCCCTGCAAATTGAGTGAAAAACACTCCCAAAAGGCAGATAGGGCTGGTCACTGCCCTGCACCTTTCTCCCTACACGAGTCCCTGCCTTCCTCTGAGGCTCTTCTCAAACTCTTTCTGGTGGCACCAGCCTCTCTCTGCTGCTGTGACAGATACCACACCGAAGGAAAGCTGCTGCAGGCTGGCAGCTCTAGCACATCCCAGAGCCCTGCAGGGCACCTTCATGCCCCTGCCATGATCCTGCCAGTGGAAGCCACCTTTGGGGACCAGTTTTAAGTATTTCCTGGCTGTAAATTAGGCATTTACTGTCTAGCAGTTCCAAACTCCAAGTCACTCTGTGCCTAAACACTGGATTTCACAGCATCACAGGTGCCTCCAGAACAGATCCCCATATGGGCCATTCACTTAATGATCCTTGTGGGTCCCTTCCAACTCTGAATATTCTGTGGAACCTGTGAAGTATATAATATGTAAGATCTGAATGGATGTGCCCATAGGTGTTATTAAAACATCTCATCACACAGATCCTTATTACCCAGCACCAGGAGTTCATTCCCTGGGATCTGCCAGGACAGGGGGATAAACAGGCAGCCCCACAGGGGGCTGAGCTATCCCCCTCCCAACACCAGTTTTTCTGGAATAGTTAGGAAGTGCTGACCTTTCTTTGGGACCTGCAAACCAGCAGCACCTGCACACACCACTCAGTGCTGATGGGCTCACACATCAGTCACTGCTACAGCCTCTTACAGGACCCTGCAAAAGAAACCAAGCCATGGAGAAGGTCTGACCTTGGGGCTGTTCACTTGGAGATCTGGTGGCTGGATGGGCTTTTTCCATCAGACAGCCCCAGCGAGTTGGGGAAGGGCACCCAGTGCTTTGCAAGGCAGGACCTGGCAGCTCTGCACAATGTGACTGGTACTGGGTGCTCTGCTCATGGTGATGGAGCATCCCACCTTACTGGAGTCATCACAGAGTGCCTGAAAAGACCATCTTTTCCATTTTCTCCTAGCTGGCTCCTGCACCTTGAGAATGAAGTCCCACTGGGCAAGCGGCTCCTGGCTGAGTTACCGGCTTGCTGTGGTGGTAGTGAAAGTTTCCAACTGCAAACTCTTGATTTTGCAGTTACCAAGAGAGAAAGAAAGAAAATCCTCCCATGCAGAACAGTGTTTTGAGGTCAGTAGAGAAAACCCTGTGGCCTGAATACCCAATCTGGGGAGCCTGGGGAGCCTGGGGAGCCTGGCAGGGAGGCTTGGGGTCTGGGTGTCTGCGTTGTCACACTTGTAGCCAGGTTACCATGGCTCATCCACAGTGCATCCACACCCGGAGGCTGCTGCCTTCCTGCATTCAATGGGCTCTGCTCTTCCAGCATTGAGGACAGTTGTTTGCAGGAGAAAAGCTCATCTTTAGCGGTCCTGTCATGTCATCACCCTGGGGGTTCACAAAAGAGTGTGAGTGTAGCCCAGAAAGGGGATGCCTGCGATGCCCCACAGCCCCTGGAATTGCTCAGGGACTAGCTGCCCACAGGCACTGTGCCCACTCCCCTCCCCAAGAAAGGGATCCTGCACTGAGAGGCCACTGAGCACCCACCTCACCCTGCTCAGCCGGGCCCAGACACAGCTCGGTCCCCTGGGTGTCCCACAGAGGGGACTTGAAGCACAGGGGGTGTTGGTGAGCACACAGAAATGGCCACATTGCCTTAAATTCACGGGTTCTGCTACTGTCACCCTGTGCCCAGAGTGCTGGGACATCAGTGCCTTCAGAGTCATGAATCAAAGACCACATAAGCAGACAAGAAGAACATGGAACCCCATTTTTTTGGGTTTTCTTTTGTTAGTTTCTTGAGCTGAGACCCAGAGCAGGGTATCCAGTAGGCATGCAATGGCCACGGATGCTGCTCAGTGCTCGAAAGACACCCTGGCTTCCCCAGCTGCCCATCCCAAGGATGGGGACCCTTGTTCAGCTCTCTTTTGGGGCTCATCCCCATCAAATCCTGCTGCTGTGGGAGGAGAGTTGGGTGCTTTGGCCACGTCTGTCCACCCCCCTCCCCTCCTCCTGGGGGATGAGAACTGAAATAAAAGGTCCATTTCTTTAGAAAGCCAGGCTGACTATTGGAAGGGTCCCTGTATCCATGCAGCTCTCCCGGCCTCTCGCTCCCCTGTTTAGTAATCTCACTTCTGGGCCTGAATTCATTCAGACACTGTGAAGGATTAGCTGACCTTTCTTTCAGAGCTTGGTAAGCTGGGGATGTTAAAGCTTCCCAAAAATTAAACCCTCAGGAGGCTGTCTCAGAGGCTGGAAGCCTGGAGAGTTGCTCACAGGCTGCGGCTGCTTCCCCAGCATCTGCCCTGGGGCAGAGGCAGACCTTGGGCTGTCCCTTCGTGTCCCCCAAAACTGCTCAAATCCATGCACAGCCTCAGCACCCACTGCACGGGGCTGGTGTGGGGTGAAACCAGCTGGTTTTCTGTCCTCTTGGACAGTTTGGTCATTTTTTTCTGTTTGTCGTAGGTGGGTTTCAGCTCCTGCTTTTCCACTTTCTCTCTGTTGCCATGAGAGGAAGGCGTAAAGGGAAAATGTGAGCCCAGGAACTTGGGAGCTGAGGTTTGGGGAAGGGGGAATGCCTTCTGATGGTGCAGTTTCAGCTAAGGGGACACCAACTCGTGAGGACAAGCTGCTCTCACCATTACAAGGTTCACTCTCAAACCTAATGACAACTTGTGGCTCGAGTAGCATTTTGCTGCCTGGGATCTCAAACAGGGACCAAGCATGAGGAGCTTATTTTAAGCTCCCAAGTGCAAATGTGATGAAGTGACATGCAAAATGCTTCCTGCAGGGTGGGGAATGTGCACACAACAAGGCTATGCTCCCCTAACCAACTGACACTGATTTGCAGGGCTGCTCTTTGCTGGAAGTGTGGGAGATGCAGAAAGATTCCCCTCTTCTGCCACATTTTTCTATTAATTTCACTATGACAGTGAAATGTCAGAGCAGGGGACTATACCTGGACAGGAGCAAGAAGGGCACCACTAACAAAGCACATTGTGTCACCCTTGCCCCAGGCACCAGCAAGGGAGGTGAAATCACTGCTTGTCCCACTTGAGGGCTTTAAGAAAGTCACTGGAGCTGGAGGGAACTGAAGGTCTCACGGTCCTGCAAAGTGCTGGGGGCTGCCTTTGGGGGAGCCCCCTCTGCTAAGGACAGGCTGCAAGGATGAACCCACACCCCAGCAGGCAGGACACCCAAATCCTGGAGGCAGCACCTTCCCTCTTTGGTTTCAGACTCTCCCATGCAGGGCTGTGTTGTTGCATCTGGCAGAACAGGAGCAAATTCACCAGAGCCCACATGTGGCCAAGTCTGACCTTCTGTCCAAACCCAGAGCAAATTGCACAGAGGGCTATTTGCTTTCATCCAAAACCCACAGAACCCAGCGGTGAGATTTCTCCTTCTCCCGCTTGCTTTCTCTCTCCATCCCATTGGAACTGAAGCTGTTTGCACACAGAAAGAATCCACAGCAGCAGCATCTGAGCGGCGCAAAGCCTGACTCAAGCAAATCCACTGCTGCTCTCCTTCCCTGCTAGTTAAACTCAGTTTTTGTACAGAAGCTGCAAGGGGGGTGAGGGGATGCCTTTGTTATCCATTTAAATTGCTTGTTTAAACGGGCAGCCAGCTTCTAACGGGGCTAATTTTATAGGCACCATAACTCGACACGAGGAGTTTCTTTTACAACTCTGCACTCCCCCTGTCTCAGGCAGGAAGGAGGGTTGCCGGAGCCCCGGCAGGCTTGCATGGAACCGCCAGTTCTCTGACAGAAAAAGGCACTGGTAATCCTGAAAAATAAAACTGTCTTATGAGATATAAATTAGATTATTGCTCTGGAGAGAGGAGCTGCTCTGCTCACCCACGGGGCCGCCGCCGTCGGAGAGCATCTGTTGCAATTACAGGTTCTTCCAGCCCGCTCAGCAGAAATGACCTCCCAAGTATTTCGGCAGCAGCGACTGGAGCTCGCACAAACACTCCGTGTTCTTTCTACAGCTGAACAGCAAGTGCTTGGTCTGTGCTAAATTGCTGGTTGGTGGCCTCATCTCCTCCAAGGACTCTGGTGGGGGGGTCTCAGAGTCCCCTTGCTGAAGGTAACAGGGTCCTGATTGTCACCTTGCAGAAGATGCTGGAGGCTGAGCTTGTCTCTCTTCACGGGTTTGTACAGTACAAAGTGCACCCTTGGCACTAGATCAGCAATATTAATTGCCCATGAGAGGAGGCATATAATCAGCCTTCAATGCTGTATAATTACACAGAAATTACCAGAAGAAATTAATTCCAAAAGGTGAACATATGGGCCGCAACATTGGAGCCGAAACTGGATTTTGCCTCTGGTTACTGCCACTCATAACTGAGGGCAGAATCTAGGCCAAAGTTGTGTTTTCTAGTTCGTGATTTATTGTACCAAAATGGAACTGGTAATGAAAACCGCGTTCCACTTAATACACAGCCGCCTTCCAACAAAAATGCCAGCAGGAACTCTTTTCTTCTCCTTCTTGCTTTACAGCTGCCCATCAGCAGAGGATCTGCGAGCTCAGCCCTCCTGCTGTGGCCACAGGGAGAGGCAACACCATGCCACCAACCCCAAATGTGGGCTGGCACTAGGCTCAATGCCAGGCACCCTGCCATGCCCCGGCCAGCCATGGATCCTCCTCTGCCTCTCCCTCATCTCCCCCATCCTGTCACACCTTCCCCAACCTGAGCAGGGCTGAGCCTGAATTGCAGATTATTTCAGCAAGCAAACAAAAAGCCATCTCTGTGACAATGTATTTCAGCGTTCTGGCTTCCAAAATACCGCCACGGGTGACTATCACACCAACCCTGCCCCGCTCTGCTGCAGCACTGACCCATGCAATGAAACCTTGTGGGTGCTGAGCACCCTCTGATGGAGCCATATGGGGCGAGAGTTTTCCTCCTTCCTGGCCCAACCTGCCACTTCTCAGCTTTAAAAATGTCATTTTTTTCCCTGCATGCATGAAACAGCAGGACACCTCCACTCTCCTCAGCGACAGCAGCAGGTGGGGAAAGATTCCAGGAAGCCAAAGAGACCCTCCAATCCCCCCTTGCAAACATGGGGCGACCTGTGGGAAACCGCTGGGAGATGGCTGAGTGCCACGGCTGAGCCCCTTCGCTGCAAACGGGAATTCATTTGCATGCCAAAGTGGTAGTCGGGCGCTTTGCAACACGGTGCAAGCATATAAATGTATTTGAATCTTCAATATCGCCCGGCCACCACCCAGTAAAGCATTCGCCCTGGAGAAAACCCCTCAGTGGGAAGGGGGTGGTGGAAGAGGATTCCAAGTAAAAGATGCCCAAAGGAAACTTCAGGTCCCGAGGGCAGCAGAACGATGGGGAGCTGAAACGCAGCAAATTGAGGCACAAGGCGTATCTGTGGTGGAGTTTTCCCAGCCAAAAACATGTGTGCCAGCGACAACAGGAAACTCATGGGCTGTGTGACAAGTGTTGTGGCCTCTCCTTAGCTCTCTGACTGCTCAATGGGTCCCGGGTGACTCTGCAATCAAGGTCCCATTCAAGCCAGGAAGAGCTGAATCCCGGGGATATGTGTCAGGCCAGCACTTTCCACTTCTCTTTTAGTCCATGGACACCTATAAATTTTCCAGGGACAGTGGTACAGTACATCCCTCTGCTGCAAGCACTTCCACAGATCCTTAAAAGTAGCCCAGGACCCTGAGAAATCCATTATATTAAGCAATTAACAGTGATGCGTGTGAGTTCATGGACCTTCTCTCTGCCAAGGAACAGAGTACAAAGTACATCACCCCCAGTCGAGGCAAGTGAGTCAAACTATTGGCAATAAATACATTTATTCCAAATGTTGACCCATTTTAGATTCCTTTATTTAACACAGCTGGTCTACAGGGGAGCTGGAATAAAGGGAAACTAAAATGTGTGAGGCTTCATGCCTCCCTGGTTCTCTTGGCAGAGCTGGCTGAATTCTGGTTGCTATTATTAGTGTTATGATTGTTGTTGTTATTATTATTGTTATGATTATATGCATTTCATCCTCTTTCGGGTAATGAATAATTTATGACTCTGTCTCGATCCCCTTTCAATGGATTCACTATCCAGGGAGACTTGCTGAATAATTTGGATCATTCGTTTTCAAGTGCATGGGCTGGCGACAAATTGTTCGCTTTTCATTCCTGGGGACATTCATTGGTCACCCAAATCAGGGGATTTCTTTGCTCGCCCCAAGCACGTGATGTGCTGTCTGGGGTTTTGTTGGGATTTTTTTTTTTTTAATGGGGTGAAACTTTGTGAAGTGGAGACGAACAAATAGCTCATTTCAGGGGCTGGATTTCTGGAGAAGTAAGTTTGCCAAATTTTTGTGAGCATTTGGGGATTTTGCAGAGGCTTGTGAAGAGTAAATGCTACAAAGCACATTAAATGTTATTTAAATGTTTTAAAGGCAATGCTATTCTTGCTGTTTGCTATTCAAAACTATCATGCAGCTGATTATTAAGTTTTGCTTACTTGGCTCTACCTGGAGAAATATTGTGGTATTAGACCTGCTTTGCCTAAAGCCCTGAGGGAAAGGGAATTTTCAAGAGGCTTGCATTTGAGGATCTTTTTGCCTTAAAATCCAATAAGTGCCTATATCAACTTGTCCACCAGTGGGACCCTGAAATGCCCTCATCCTTGCATAAATGGTCCATCCCACGGCAGCAGCATCTCCCCAGCCCCAGGCAGGCTCTGAGCTCCTCAGGGACACACCCCAGACACGCACATGGCTCAGTGAGGATGAACACTGCTCCTCACTGTGCTGACCATGGCGTGGAGAGGCTGAAACGTCCCCACTTTGTTTGGGAGGTCCCCACTTGGGCAAATCTTGGTGGATTTGCTGCCAGCTGCATGAAAATCATTAGGACATGCCATGGCCAGCTGCAGAATGAGCTGATAGCAAAGCTGTGTTGGTCCTTTCTCCCCTAGGCTAGACGCCCAAAAATGCCACTGGATAAATCCAGGTACACCTGGGGATCAACAGTGCTGTGCATCCCCTCTCGGCTCAGACCTTCCCAGTACGGCACAGCGAGACTGCGACCTGTAAACCCGGAGCTTTCAACTCTGCACCACAACAGCCACTGAGGACAAACCCTGGTCCCCAGGCCGGGAGCAGGAGCAGCTCATCCCCTCCCTGTCCCGCACCGCCTGCTCAGCCCCGATTTAGGAGCGGCTCATCCCCTCCCTGTCCCGCACTGCCTGCTCAGCCCCGATTTAGGAGCGGCTCATCCCCTCCCTGTCCCGCACTGCCTGCTCAGCCCCGATTTAGGAGCAGCTCATCCCCTCCGTGTCCCGCACCTCCTGCTCAGCCCCGATTTAGGAGCGGCTCATCCCCTCCCTGTCCCGCACCGCCCGCACTGCCTGCCCGGCCCCGATTTACGAGCAGCGTGTGAAGGACAGACACTGGGCCACTGGGCTGAACAATGCGGGAATATTAGCCGAGTTACAAAAACAAACAAACCAAACCCTGCCGGGAGCCCGTTTCATTTATCTTCTTTTGTCCAGTTTTGCTTCAGCGTGAAAGTCGCCCTTTCAAGTCCAGCAGTTGCGTTCCAGCCCCGGCGGGTAGCTGATCCAAGGCGTTACACTCAGAGCTTCCCAATGGCATGTTTGCACAGTTCAATTCATTTCTAAATATTCAGTGGAGTTTCCCTCCCTCCTACCCTCCCAGGACTTTTCGCCCAAGAGCCGAGGGTGTAAAGTACAGGGCCGGGGATACTGGTGCACAGAGCCTTTGTGTGCAAACACAGGCTGCTGTTTGTATTTGCCTTCACACTGTCAGAGCTCAATTGTGCGCAGTGCAATGCTGCCTACCAGGCTGCTTTCAATATCCGCTCGGCCATCCCCGCTGCCAGAGGGACGCTCCCCCTCCCCGGCCGCTTTGAAGCGAAGTGATTTAATTTCATGAGACTTTCGGTAATCACGTTACAATCTCCAACATTAAGCAGGACTGACTCCCTGTTGCAAAAGGTCGGGTGGACAATCCAGGAACCAGCCAGGGCCGGGACAGGCTGCATCGATAGAGGAAGGCAAAATGCCTGGCTGGTTCTGCCGCACTTATCCGATGAGGCTGGAAAACAACAGCCTCTTGCCAGCACCGGGAGGGAGCAGCCAGCCTTGCCCAATCTGAGGATGCTCCACAGGCTGCTCTGCTCACCTCGTGCACCATGACAGCTGATTTTTAAAACCAAACCTTTTTCTTCTGTCCGTAGCTCTACCCATCATTTACCTTCTTTTTTCCCTGTTTCATTTACAGTGTTCTGATACCTCTGTCACCTTCCCCAGGACTTGGTTTGCTGCTCTAACAGGATTCTTCTGGTTATGCATCATTACCTGCTGCAATGACCAGTGGTCCAGGGAGAGCCAGTGCCACACTGCAAAGGGTGTGGGATCTGGGGAAGGTCTAGCATAAAGAAGAGGCTGAGAACAGGGAGATTTAGATCTCACTTGCCTGCATCGTCCCTCCCTCCGCTCTCCTCACCTCCCTGAATGCATAGGTCAGCTCTGACCAAGCAGACATGACGTTCTAGACCCTGAAGGAAAGTACTTTGGGAGCTATGAGAGCAAACAGAAGTGCTATATGGGCAGTGCCTAGTGGGTGTAAAAACATCTCCTTTTCAATCATATGTGCTGTCCTTTCTCTCTCTATCCACTATGGTCTGACTGCCTGAGACCGGACCCTAAACATCCACACAGCTGACATTAAGGGACATTAATTCTCCCCACAGAGCTGTCATGAAAACTGTTGTAGTTGGTCAAAATAAAGGACAGATCGCAATGATCCACACGGCGCCACAAAGTGCAGCCTGGCAGGGATCTGGGTGATGGATGGCTCTGAAATACCACAGGGAAGATGATGTGGACTCCTCATCCATCTTTCCATCCAAAGCTCTGAACTCGGAGCACACAGGCATGTGTAAAGATGGTGATCAGGGATGGAACAGCTGGGCTTCGCCTTGCACAAGCTGGGAGCTCACAGACCCAGCACGGATATGGCACACAGCCCGGAGAGCAAGAGCGCAAAGCAGGACTGCTGAGCCTGCAGCATTCCTCCTGCACTCCTCCTCTAATTCCCACCTGGGATGGGGGGAAAGAAATCTCACCCCACTCCCTAGTGCCTTGAGAAATTGGGGAGCGTTCTTCCCACTCCATCATGCACCATTGGCAAATCTGTGTCTACCTCTTCTCTGACAGAGAGTGTTTCCCATCCCAGCAGGTCAAAAATAATAAATCTGCTGTAAAACAAACTCACAGAGCCCGGCTGCTCACAGGCTGTGTCAGTGCCCTGGCTGCTCCTGACCTTCATGTCATTTTTTCTCTTTCCTAAGTGTGATTTGGAGTACTGGGTATAGACTCTGGGCTCTCCACTCTCCTCTCCCCAAACAGCAGAGATCCAGCAGCTTTGACCCTCAGGCAGGGAGCCCCAAGCTTACTCACCCCTCCTGCACCAGCATTCCCACTTGCCTGCCCACACTATCCTTCTCTTGCTGCTCATTTTTGGCAGAATATGGCAAAGTTCTCCTGGGCTCATCCTTTAGCATTACCAGCTCCTCCATCCCCATGGGCACATCACAGGAATGGGACTGAGTGCTGCAGGTTCCCATACAGCACCCTGTGGCACCCTGTCCCTGCACCAGGCTCAGCAAAAGAGGGGATCCCTTTCCTTGTGAAACCATAACCTGGGTGAGAATGGCCATCAGGCAAAGCCAGAGTCCCTTCCAGTGCATAACCTGTGAAATAATTTAGAAAACTCCTGTGATTCCTGGAGAGAGTGAAACAGACAATTGCACCTTCCCCAGAACACAACCTTCTATCCAGGCAGAGGATTCAGATACAACTTTCAACCCTCCCATCCCTCACAAGACACTTTGAAAAGGTTTGAAAGGAAAACTGTCTGCATCACCTGTGCTCTCACATCTGTGTCTGGGACATGAATCTCTCCCTGCCTTATAGCTTTCTCTGCCAGCTGTAATCGCAGCAATGGAGCAGGCTCTTTGCACAGGAGGTGCATGTTGTGGGCAGCAGCACCTCCGTGCCCATTTTGTGCTGTCGATGCAGCAGTGCCCCCAGTGTCACCTGAGGCCTCGTGGTGCCAGCACCGTCCCCACTGAACCCTGGAACGACGCAGTCTCTCTGGCCATATCATTCCATCAGTTTGTAAACTCCAGTCTCCACTAAAACTAGTGCTGTTCAAAATCAGTCCATAAATCAAGCTCCCAGCTGATCTGGGTGCTTCCTCCATGCCCGCTGCTGACACGGGCACCCATGGTTTTCTGTGTCAGAATCTGTTCCTTTAGCATCTAGCAAGAAAAAGGCAGGATGTTTTCCTTCCCACCAATTCTTTCTTCTGACCCTAATGCAAACTCCCAGCCTGCGTGTGGCTGAGCCCCCTGTACCACTGCTCTCTGCTGCAAACACAGAGTGAGAGCAGCCAAGCCCCTGCTTCTCTCCTTCCAACAGCCTCTACGGCCACACTGACTCAGGCAGGAAAAGCCTCCCTGTCTCCTTATCAGTCCCCAGGGCATCCTAATCCCCTTATAAATGAAAGCTATTAAACAGATATCTTTTTAAAAGCCTGCCCATCACTTCAGCCAGGCAGCCCCTTCCCAGCTATCAGGACTTGTTGGAGTGTGGTTGGTGGGGGCGAGCCCCTGCCACGGGCAGAGCCGGGTTTGCAGCGGGGGAGGATCTGTGCTTTGATCCCCGCTCAGGCACGGAGTGTGTGCCCGTCATGCCGGGCTGCAGAGCCAGGCTGAGCCCCACGCCGTGCCAGGCCCGGGCTCTGCCACGCTGCCGTGCGGGAAGCAGCGGGGATCTGGCAGGGATGCTCGGAAGGGGAGCTCGGGTTACGCAAAGAAAATGTTCCCTGCTGATTGCAGCGGCAGAGGCCAAACGGCGGCCACTGCTCCAGAGACACCCTGGGGACAAAGCAGATGTGACTGCTGGGCTCTGCCACTGCTGAGCCCTCTGCCTGGGTCTGAGCTGTCTGCACGGGCTGGTCCTGGCAGCAGATCCTCTCCCGCCCTGCTGCCTGAAAAATGGGGGGGATCTGTTTGGTGTTATCGTGAATATGCTGCAAATAAATGATCTTGTTGAGGTCGAGTCTGGGAGCTGTGAAGCTCCCCCATATGCTGGGGGCTCAGCCCTGCCACGGATGGGGTTGGTGTGTCCTGTGCCCCAGGCAGCTGTTCCAGGGCTATCTAGGAAAGGCTGGATGTTGTAATCAGTGGATTCAGGGGCTTGTTTGGGTTTATTTCTGCTGTTTGACAGCAACAAAGGGTGAAATGATGGACAAGCTCTACAATGCTAGGCTGGTTCCAGTGATCCTGACCCAAAATCTTCTTTGCCATGGATATCCCCACCTGGTGAGGGAAAAAAAATCAACACAGCACCCCAGAACCCTCCAGAAAGTAGAACTCTGCTTGTACAGCCCAACCTCAGCACACAGTAACCCACAATAAGCACAAAAGCCTCCCAAACCACTGTACCAGAAAGCAGGACATCACAAAAGGAGATAGGAGAGATCTGGGGCCAAGAAGGCAGCAGCCCGCTATGGTCAGCAAATTCATCCTCCATCCCTGGGAATGAAGGGGGGATACATTAAGAATATAAAGACAAACTCGTGTGCCCCAGCTGCTCTCATTCCACAGACCAGATAGGAAAACCAGAACCCGGGAGTGCTTTTCCAGGCGGGATCCCTGCAGGCAGTGAAAATTAAAGAGCCCTCGTGGGCTTCTTGCTCCATCCTCAGAGAGGCAGCACGTCCCCCCAGGCAGCCATGGGGAGTTTGCCCAAGCGAGGACAGCATAGGCTGAATAAGGATGACATACTTTGGCCCAGAAAGAGGAGGGCAGAGATTAGCCGTGGACAAGCTCAAGGGAAGGCAAGTGTCCAACCCAGAGTGCCAAGCCTGGTTTTGTTTTAGCCTTAACTGCGCTTTTTTGTTTGTTTGTTGGTGTAAAAACCTTTCTGTTGGAAATCAGTTTAACTTTAAGCTTCCTGAGAATAAAAGCCTGTGAGAAAGCTCTGCCCATGCAAGGCTCCCTTGGGAGGCTACAATGGGAGTCTCAGCAGCTTATGGGCCCATATTTCTATGGCTACAGCACCCATCTGCTCAGCAATACAGTGTTACCCACTGCTTGTGCAATTCCCCATGCAGCACAACCCGCCAGGAGCTGCACCAGGCGGGGCTGAAAAGGACCTGTGGCTCCAGGGATGGCACACGGTGCCACAAGGGCACCAACACTCACAAGGGTCTGATCCGGTTGCTGGCTGGTGCCATGTTGCTGGTGAAACTGCCCCAGGGCAGAGTTCTCCTATGTATAAAAATGCTTCATGCCTTTCTTAACCCAAGTCCAAAGGATTTTACACAGTCCCCTTTTACTTCCTATAAATGGGGAAACTGAGGCACGAGTCAAGCCTGGATATCAGAAATGATGAGTATCCCTTATATCATCAGAAGTTAACAGGCAGTATCACCACACAGCAGCTCCAAAGTCCCCTTGTGAGCCTTGCTTGGCTGGATCAAGCTACAGACATCGTCATACTGTGCTGTCAGCATCTTTCTCAGACGGGCAAAGTGTATTACACCATGGGGATCCTGAACAGGCATCCTGGGGATCCTATATGGGAACCCTGGGCATCCTGCAGGGACATTATGGAAAATGTGTTCAGAGCCTCCTTGCTCAGATTAGGAATGTCACCACTTTTCAAGGCAAGAAGGTTTGCTTCTTTCCTCATCCCTGTGGAAGAGATGTGGCCATAAGCAGGGTGATACTCAGACCCCTCTAAATCTCCTCACAGAAGGATTTACAAAGCCCTCTGTCTGACTTCCATCACACCACGGCGCCCAGAACTGAAGGGGAAGTGGGTGCAATGGATGTGCCCCTGCGTGACCAGGTCTCTGCCAGCTCTGCCAGTTCTACCCACACTACACATTCCCATCGTTGCTGCCAGAGCCTCCCTCCTTCTGTTCCCCTCAGGACAGACCATTTCCAAAGCCCTGAATCACCACAGAAGAGCAGAAGACAGCGGGGACATCTCCCACCAACCCAGTCCTTCCTGGTAGTATGGGTCTTGTCCATTGTCACCCACTGGTGGCTCAGGACTTGCCCTGACTCCCTGCTTTGTCAGGTGGTCCCAGGATGCCTTGACTCTGCAGACAGTCATCAGGGGCTGTTTGCCCAGCCAAACAATGCCTGCCAACCCTCATCACCACCAGCTTGACTCCTTGTCCCATTTGGAGGCCAAGGGGAATGGGAAGGAGCCATCTCATGGAGTTACCAAACATCCCACTGTGGGAAAACCCTGGGGAACACAGTTTAAAAGACAAGGTGAGAACCGTGAATGTTTTTTAAGTGGAGGTGATTAATGCAGGGTGAAGAAAAGGGATCACCTAAACTTTATAAGGGATGCCAGGAACTCCTCAGAATGAAATCCAGCAGTTCTTACATCCCTCTGTGGGAGCAGAGTGGGAGGAGCTCACTGCTGTGGGAGGATTTGATTTCCCTAGCTGTGATGAGCGTGGAGGGAGCCTGTTAACTATTTTAGTAAGCACTGCCCTGCAAATACATCCCTGGACCACCACAGAGGTGATAAAGCCCCCGGACTGCCTGGAAGGAAGTTTTTCACTGGGAGTGTTTGGCAGGCTGTTCTCTCAGAGTTTCTGGTCAACTCCTTGTCCAAGATGAAGTTTCCTTTTAGCTGAATGAGAAACTTGCTCGGAAATTGCTCTGACATGAGACACATCCCAGCCTGGGAACCCTACGGCAGCCCACGCCACGGAGCACAGCCTGTCTAACACCGGGCTCCCTGTGCTGCCTGTGCCAAATTCCCTATCTGAAAACACAATATGTTTCCTTTCTTTCACTCTAGTCGCACTTGGTTTTGTTAAACACTCTCTAGGCATTGCATAGGGCCAAAATCCGAGAGGCACCCAGCACCTGCAGACACCACTGACGTCAGCCACACATGCAGGTGGCGGGTGCATCTCCCGGCCCCACAGGGGAAAGGCTGTGAAGAACCAGAGCCAGCACTGGGAAGAGAGTCTGGAGGCTGTTCTCCAAGTGCCTGTCAGCGGGCTGCAGCCTGGGTTTGTCTAGCAGTGCTTTATCCAGCCAAATGCAAAGGTATTTTATGCTAACTAAAGGGAAGGTGCTTGTCCAGGTTAATTTCCAGCACTTGGAACAATGCTGCTATTCCTGAGAAATTGTGGATCGGTGTCCGTTATATTTTAGTGATGTCATTAAATCTGGTCGAAGCCCCTGCCTGCATTTTCATGTGTCCACACCAGCTCACCAGCAGTTGAGCTCTGACAACTTTTTAATTCAGACCTTTTACAGCTGCGATCTCCTCTCATGGGGGAGCTGGAAGCTTCATCAGGACAAACTGGGTTGGAGACATGAGGCTTGGGCTGGACCAACGCTGAGCAAATGGAGCCAGCCCAACAGCACTGGAGAGAGGGAGGATGGAGAACAGACCTCCAAGCTTGTCTCCAAGCTGTGTCCTCCCCAGAGCACGCTCGCTCCAGGCACCCAGCCAAAGCTGGACTGTAAAGCCAAGCTCTACGTGGATGAGTTATTTGCCAGGTAAAGTTGATGGGAACCTGAATCTGTGAAAAGGTCTGCTGGCCAGGCTCCTTCTGCAGGAGCAGATCCCAGGAGAACATCTCCTTCGGACAAGAACTGTCCCCTCCATGGACACTGCTGGGATCTCGCAGGCAGCAAGAAGAGATAAAGAAAAATTAGATCTGGCTGGCAAAAAACATTCCCGTGGGAAATTTTGACTTCCTGTCAGAAACGCCAGTGCATTTCTTTTTCAGCACCAAATAAGCATGAATGGGAACAAAGATTCAGTTTTGGCAGAGGGAATGGACACGCCAAAGAAAACACCCAAATTTTTAGGCAAAGCAGACACATTCTATAATTTTTCTCACTGGATGAAAATAAAAAACCCCAACGATTTTACAGAAAAGAAAAAAATAAATTTAATGAAAAAATTGTAACTAGTTCTAACACCACTACCTGAGGTAAATTCAGCTAATTTGGCTTATTGACCTACCCCTTCCGCACGGCTGTTCAGCAGAGTTTGGCCACCTCTGCCTTCCCTCTCAAGCGGTGGGAGATGCCTCCAGCGTGCAGGCGGCAGCATCACCACCAGCTCCCCGCTCATCCCCTGCCCCTGCCCGGCGCAGGCGGGTCCTCAGCCCTCGCTGACCGCAGGGCCTGACTTTCTCTCGGGATTTAGGAGAGAAATCAGGGTGGGCTGACGGTCATGAGCAAGTGGGTGGGAGCTGAATAGGGTTATTGTGATCTTTATCTTGGGGGATTATTCCAGGCAGTGTGGGCTTGGCAGGGCAACACGGTTGTTTGGTCGTGGCTGGTTTTACAGACTGATAGGTACGGCCCCAGGGAACGGCGCGCCAGGATCGGGCTGTGGAAAATTATTTTACGGTACCTTCATCGTTGCAAAACATTCACTTCCCAGCAAAGTCGGTGGAAAAGGAAAAAAACAGAGCGATTTTCGTTTGCAGAAGTCTGACGCGGCTAGAACTGCTCATGGTCTGAAATGCAAAGCCTGGCATAAAAGTGACACATTTTACTGGAAACTAGGAACTCGTTTCCCTTTTATTGGAAATAAATTGGAAGGGAGAAGGATGGTAAGAACACGGGTCCAGCACAATAACTGAAGCGTTTTCAGGAGCATTTTGGAACCCTGCAGAGTAGACCGAGGGTCCGATAGCACCCCGGGATCGCACTAAGATTTATGGCATCGCTGATAGCGGTAACTCCGCAGGCAGGGAACTCGTTCCGGCCGGTGAGTGGGGGCTGAGGCTGGGGGAGCTGGACCCTCCTGGCCCTGGCCCCGCCGCTGAGCGAGAAGCAGAAATAACCGCGGCGCGGAACGCCGTCCCCCGAGCGCTGCCGGACAGAGAGATCCGCGGGACGGAAGAAAAGCAAACCCGGAGACAACCCCGGCATCCGAGCGGCACCCGGCGCTCTCTCTCGGGACGAGGCATCTCCCTGCCGCTCCCCCCGTCCCGATGGGAGCCGCAGCCCTGGGGAACCGGGGGTCCGAGGCGGGACCGAGCGGGGCCACATCCCCTCCCGCTGCCGGGACCCCCGCTCCTGCCCCAGCGCCACCACCGCCTGGGTCCCGGTGCCACCGGGCAGCAGGAGCTGGCCCGTCTCCCCGCCGGACAAGCCGGGCTTGGCTGTGCCTCGGAGTTGAAGGCGCCGAAGAAGAAATTGCGCTCTCTGCAAGGGACACATCTGATTGTGATTTGGGGGGGAAAAAATGGAAAAGGGAAAGAAAACAAAATAACAACAACAAAAAAAAGGCGCCCAACCCCGGCGCTCGGCGAGGGTTTTTTCCTATAGTCGGAGCTGCAAATATTTTGGAAGACGAGGCCGTGTTTTCCGTGTAAACAAGGCGGCGGCGACGGCAGTGGCGGCGGGGGCCGGGGCAGCGCTCCGCGGAGCCCGAGGGGCCCAGCGCGGAGAGCCGAGCCCCGTCCGGGGCATCCCAGACCCGGGGCTGGGTCCCCGCCGACACACGGCTGAGCCAGGGGCTGGCCCCGGCTCCCTAAACCGCGGAGAGGAGGGAACCGGCAGCGCACGGGCATCCCGATGGGAAGCGGGAGTGCAGAATTGAGGGGAATCGTTAGCGGGATGTGTGGGGACTCATGGGGAAGAGCACCCCAAACCTTTCACCCTTATCCTTCCCGGGCAGAGGCGAGGGACTCCCCGTCTTCGCTCGGGGACAGCCAGGATGGCGCGGGTTTCTCGCCCGAGATGGAACGAACCGGCTGCTACCCGGTTCTCATTTAGCCTTGGGGCTCATTCAAGTCCCTGCCGCCCCGACACCGCCTCCCGGGGCCTCCCGCACCCCCCGAAGAGGCTTTGCCGAGTTTCCCTCTCTTTCTCCCAACCACCTTCCTCCTCCGCGGAGGACGGAGCCCGTCCCCGCCCTGGCCGGGCACGGAGCGGCCAGTCTCTGAGCCGGTGTCCCAGGGAGGACAGCGGGGCTGTCACCGAGCTCCGGGATTCTCAGGCCGGACCACTGGCCGTGCGCTGCAGGACCCCCGACCGGGACCTGCCTGGGACGGGAGATGCTCCCCAGCCAGTTAGGGCCCCTCCGCCGGACACGGACGGCGTTTTCCCGATTCCCGAGTGTCCCTTCTCCCTCCTCCTGAGTTCCCCGGTGTCCCCTGCCTCGCGTTTCCGAGCTTCCCCGTTGTCCCTTGCTCTGTGCATTGGAGTCCTTCGGTGCTCCCCGTCCTGCGCCGCAGGGTGGCTCGGTGTCCCCCCGTCTTGTTGTCCCGGCTGCCTCCCGTTTCCCCCGTCCCACACCTCTGGGGCTCTCGGTATCCCTTGACCCAGATTCCCGTGCCTCGCCGTGCTCTGTCCGGTGGTCCCCGGTTCCCCGTTCCCCGTGTCTCCTCTGCACCCGGAGGTCCCTCAGTGTTGTCACCAGCGCACTCTCAGGTGTCTCAGAGTCCCATTCCCTGCACTCCCGAAATTCTTCATATCCCTGTTCAGTGCTTCTTGGGCTCCTCGGTGCCCCGTCCCTTGCCTTAAGCTCCCGGGAACCTCAGTATCCCCGTCCTGCTCCCCGTGTCCCTGGATGTCCCCGCGCCTTTCGCTCCCGTCCCCCGCGGGTCCTTCGCTCTGCCCTCCCTCTCCCTGCCCCTCCGGGGACCTCCGCGCCCTCTCCCCGTCCTTCTCCCCGCCTCTGCCGGAGTGTCCGTGCCCGCGGCGTTGGACTCACCCACACACTCGTTGGCCTCCCGGGCCGTCGCTCGCTGCCAGGGCCGGTCGTAGTGGAAGGGCTTGCAGCGGTCGCACTCGGGCCCCTCCGTGTTGTGCTTGCAGTCGCACACCAAGCTGTCGTCGCGGTCACGGACACAGCGCGACGCGTGGCCGTTG
The DNA here is from genome assembly GCA_013396655.1 of Campylorhamphus procurvoides. Lineage (NCBI taxonomy): Eukaryota > Metazoa > Chordata > Aves > Passeriformes > Dendrocolaptidae > Campylorhamphus > Campylorhamphus procurvoides. The sequence continues at coordinate 204,852 of WBMV01000078.1, forward strand.
CACTTGCATCGTCCGCCGACCTGCAAGTCGGACACGGCATAGAAGTAGGAGTCGCGGGCTAGCTCAGAATCATCCTCGCTCTCATCGCCGAAGGTGTGTAGGCGGCTGAAGGTCACCCTGATGTCGGTGGCCGTCACCCAGTCCTGCAGCACGGGAGAGTTGTCGAAGTCGTGGGCGGTGGGGCGGCCGTCCAGGGTGCTGAAGGCGATGAGGCCGCCGGAGAGGGGCCGCACGTCGGTGTGCGAGTCGGTGCACACCGCCTCCTGCTCGTTCTGCTTCGTGATGGCGGCTCGGCTCGGCTTGTTGTACATCTTGCGGCACTGCGTGGAGTAGAACTGGAAGGGCACCCAGGTCTTGCCGTAGTCCATGGACTTGTGGATGGCCATGGACTCGGGGCGCGGCGAGCAGAACTGCAGGCTGACGTAGGTCACCTCGAATTTCTTGCCGAGGGAGAGGGTGAGGGTGACGTTGTGGGGATACTGGACGTAGCTGTCGGACTGCCAGCAGGTCAGGTTGTGCGGGTTGTTGAGGTCGGTGAGGAAGGAGGGCGGGTGGGCGCGCTTGGGGTCGGAGGCGTTGCAGAGGTGGCAGGTGCGGACCTGCTCCTCGCCCTTCTCCGTCACCACGCAGTACCGCGACGGCGGCTTCCCGCAGGTGCTGGACACCTTCACCTCCTTCCCGAAGGCCGAGTTGACGAAGTCGGGGATGCAGCGGCGGGGCAGCCCGTGCTCGTCGTAGCAGGGGTCGGGCTGGGCTGTCTGCACGGCGAACATGCTCACGCCGTGGTAGCCACCGCGCAGGGGCTGCGCCAGCCACGCCGCCGCCAGCAGCAGGGCCAGCGGCGCCT
>WBMV01000078.1:207340-333835 GCA_013396655.1 Campylorhamphus procurvoides
CTTGGTGCTCCTTCGCCGGAGGGAGTGTTTGGTGTGTGTATTAGGGATAAGATCGGCCCAGGACCGGCGGAGTCCAAGTCCCGCTGGTCCCACCCGCGCTACCCCTGGACGCAGCCGGAGCCCGGCACACCCGGGACACACACGGACAGTCCTGGGATACCCCAGCCCCGAAGAAAGATTTTACCCCGCTCTTGAATCGCGTCCCTCTTTGCATAATTGCGTAGGCTATGTGTGTGCTCCCGTCCAGCTCCGGGGTGGTACCTCGAGGAGAGAGGGGGGCAATTTAGAGCAAACTGTCCCGGGCCGAGGGGACCGGACGGGAGAGCGGCTGCCGGAGGTCCCGGGACATCACGGCCCGGTGCAGGCTGTCCCTAGCGCGGCGGCCACGGCTCCGGGCGGGCTCGGCCACGGCTGTGCGGACAACTCGGGGTGGGAATTGCCCGCCAGGAGCCCCAGATTCGGGCCCACAGGCGTTTCCACGTGCCTGCCATGAGCATCCCCGCTAGTCGTTTCTGAGACCCCGCTTTGCCCGCCCGGCCCTTCTGCTCCGGCCACGCGTGTCCCGCACCGGCCCTTCCTTGCGGGACGCCCCGTCCGCCTGCTCCGGGCCGTTCCGGGGCGGCGAAGCGACGAGATCACGGTCTCCTGTGCCCCGGGGGGACACACAAGGCCGGCTAGGGGCGCAGCAGGTGCTGCTGCGAGGATTCGCGTTCCTCCAGGGAAAGACGCGGGTTTGGCTCCAGTTGCCCCTCGATCCTCTCTCCGGCCCCGCTGCGTCACCGGAAAGGCCGCCGGGCGCAGGATAGGGCTGAAATTTCAGCGTTTCTTTAAAATTCCGAAGGGCTTTTAAAGGTCACTCCAGCCCTCCCAACCCCTCAAAGCCCGCACGATTCCTTAACGCCTCACGGCAAAAAACGGGGTAAATCTAAGGAATCTTGACCCCCGCTAAACTCCCCCTCAAATCCGAGGTGCTGCCTAATCCCATTAGCAGGGTGTTAAATTAACAACCACCCAGCGCTGCCGAGCGCGGGGCCCCGCACTGCCCTGCGGCGTTCCCGGTGCTGCGGCTCTCGCCTCCCTCCTGCCCTTCTCGCTGGGTTTATTCGGTGTTTCACAACCCCCGGGGTTTGTAATGGCTCTTGCGGTCATTAATGTGATTTACTGAGGCTTTCTCCTCTAATTACCTCGCCCTCGAGCTATTAAATGCATGTAAGCAGCTCCGCGGGGTCCGAGGCGCAGCTCCCCACAGCCCGGGCCCGAGTCTGTCCGCCCGCTCCTGGGCGGGGATCTGGGGCCGTCCCGGGAGAAAGGAGCAGGGGACATACTCGGGATACCAGGGCACAGGTCGCCTTCCTCTTGGGATTTGATTTTCCTGTAATTAAGCACCAGCTAACCCCGGCCCTCTCCTGGCTCGGAAGGATCCTTGCCGAATTCAGCCGCGGTGCCACACCGATGCACGCTCGCTCTCTCTCCGGGGCCGGAGCATCTCCGGTACCCGTATCGGGAACGGAGCATCTCCGGTACCTGCACCAGGCATGGAACTTGGCTGCTACCAGCGCTGGAGCATCTCCGGTACTTACACTGGGACCGGAGCATCTCCAGTACCTCCGGTACCTCCGGTACCTGGCCCGGGAGTGTGGCCGACCCATGTGGGAGCCCAGGGGCTCAGTGGCGGCGGGGCACGGCCGGGCCGGTCCAGGGCAGAGCGGAGCCTCCTTATTGCACCGCGCTGGGCCCGGGAGAAGCCCCGGTGACGGAAAGCCGAGAAAGGCTTTATTTCAGCCCCACCGGGGACAGCGGGAAAGGCGGCCCCGGCGCTCGGAGCCTGTTTTAAAAGTCAAATGGCTTCGGGTGCCGGAGCTCGTCCTCCTCCCCGGGAACAATGCGCTGCTCCTCGTCTACCTCCCCCTGCACCGCCCGGGTTTGGAGAAAGGAGGGGGAAAACTCGAGCGGCTCTTCCCCTCCTCAGCTCTCGGGGGGCCGTTCCCCGGCGGGATCGGGAGCGGCTGGAAAAGCAAAGAAGACCCGGGTTGAAATAATCAGGACCGATTTATTCCCCTGGAGTGACAGTTCTTTTGAGCAGTTGCCGAATGGCAGTTTCTGTCTTTCTGAAAGCTTTTCTTCCAGATTCTGTTCAGATTAGGCTGGGGAGATGAATGAGGCCATTATCCAGCCCAGTAGCTATTCTGAAATGCCAAATTAATTACCAAGGGCTAAATCAAGGCGATGGGGGCTGAAGGGGAGCGGGGTGGGGGGGGCCGGCGGCGGTTTGAGGTGTGAAAATATCTCCGCGATCTTTTAAACACGGACACGGCGGGCAGCCCGGGGTGCTCCCCTCAAACCCCCCAAACCCCCTTCCGCAGGTGCGGGAGGCAGCGGCGGCTGGAGCGGCCTCGGCCGGGCCGAGCGGGCGAGGAAACGCCGCGGGGTCCCGCTCCGGTTGTCCCTTCCTCGGCTGCCTCATCTCTTACCTCCGGCGAGGCGAGGGGCCGCCGGGCACGGCGGGCTCCGAGGAGGGCTGAACAGGGCCGGGGCCGGGGCCGGAGCCGGAGCTGGAGGCCGCTCGCCCCCTCTCGATGCTCTCGGGTCCGGCCGGACCCTCCGGGAGCTCCCGTCGAGGCTCTCCCCCACCTGCCCCGGCGCGGAGTGAGAGCAGCCGCGCTGTACCCGGTCCTGCTGCAGCGCTTTGACATCAACTGAGCCGCCGCGGAGGGAGCTGGGGGGATTCCCTAATCTTCTTTCGCTCCTTTCAGCAGTGCTTGCGATGAGTGGGAGAATGGGGAGGGCGAGGGAGTGTGTGTGTGCAGGGATGCTGATCAATAACTGGGTTCGCATGGCCTGGCTTGGAGGGTTACAGAAACACCGCCGGGAAAGGGGAGAAAGACCGGTCCCAAGGGAATTAGGCAAGAAGGCACCGCCGGCTCTTCCCGGACTCTCTGCCAGCATAGATCATAACATTTGCACATGACATTTAATCCTCCGCCCTAAAGCTTTTGGCTCTCGGCAGGCAGTTATTGTTATTATTGTTGCTCTAATATTTACGCTTTGCTCCCGAACAAGTGTAATTTCCCTGGTCGCTTTGTAGATCCCTGGCCCTTAATCCAGCTTTCTCTTCAGTTCCCGGGAGACCACACCTCTGGCTCCTCTCATTCATGAAAAAAAATTGCACTAATTGTACGTAAAAAATTTAAACGTTTAGGGAACGGTAGTTAACCCTGACTCTCAGTTTTGAGTGAGGGGAGGACTGGGCAGGCGGCTGATGCTGAATCGTCTGCAGCAAACGCTCACGGCCAGTGACATCCCGGCTCAGCCCAGGCAGCACCGCTGGTACAGCGAGAGCAGAGCTAGGCAAGACTTTTCCTTGTGCTAGACAGTCCTTGCAGACAAGGATCAAGCAACGACGAGATTTCCCAGGGGCTGAGAAGTGGGCTGTAGAAGGAAACAAGCCTTTAATGTAAATTGGCCGTGGCTGGCAGAGACCACTGAACACTGGGCTATTCAGCATCTCTGTGAACCTCTAATGATCAACTCGGTTTTCAATTATATACCCACAATTGCCACCAAGAGAGATAAGCCCCTGGAATACTATATTTTCTCTTGCAAAATGTTTTCTGTAGGGCAGGCAGGCTGGAAAGCTCAGTGAGTAATATTTGATTTATTTTCAGCAGAGCAGCGGGACAAGCAGACAGGGGAGCTCCTGACCGGACCGAACAGGTGCCCAAATGGTTCATGCACTCCTGGGGACCCGCAGGTGGATTCAGCCACTGCAGGGAGCTGCAGCATTGTGGTTACCAGATATTCCCAGGAAAACAGAGGCGCTCCTTGCTGGTAAAACTGTTTAACTCAGGGATTTAATTGTGTGCTCCTCCGCAGAAACAATGTCTTCATTTGGATGAGTGCAGATGTAGCATAACAAAAAAGAGCGCAGCTTAGCTTGGAAAATGCTGCCATAGACGGGACATACTGCCGAGATCTCACCTGGGGAAAAAGGTGGATGTTCCATGGCATAGCCCAAAGACATGCACAGACCCTCTAGACTTCAGTTCCCTGTACATCCCAAAGGTTACCCTATATTTTCAATCTATTTCCAAGTTAAATTACTTTTCTGAGCAATATATTACAGGGAGTGGGACAAGAGGAACACAGTGACCTTACAACAATGTTCTGAGCTTTGTGTGAAAAAAATATCAGAAGTGAATTGGGAGCTTGGTCCACTGGGAGCATCCTGGCATAGCTGAGGAAACCTTGCTGCAAGGAATTGATGGATGCCTGGCCCGATGGAGAAAATAACCCTGTGTATTTCTGGCCACTGACAGTGTGACCCTGATTTCATGGATCTGGAGGACTCTGGTGCCGGGCTGAGATGTGGGGTGAGAAAACCAGGGTTTGGCTTCAAGGTGGCAGATTCCTGTACAAATTTTGCTGCCGATCTGTGTGGGGAGGAAGGGATGGGGACATCCAACTTATTCAGTAAAATAGTTAATCCAGAGAGACTTTCACAGAGATTTTGGGAATGCACAGTGCAGTGCAGCAGAAACCACTCTGCAGATCTTATTTTTAGATGACTAAAGGACACATCTAGCTCTCAGGGGACTTGGGAGCAAGTCCACCCACTGCAAAGGATTTTCTGCTAGTTTTAGGACTGTTCTCTTTACATCAAACATTTGTGGGTCTGAGTGACAAAGGGACATCAGAGCAATTCACAAATCCTTGCGGAGCCTGTTCCCTGGAGGCAGATCTCTTCGAGGCCCCCAGGCTCTACACCCACCTAAAAGACCACCCAGACCAGCTCCCATAACCTGTATGGCTTTTTGGGACTCAGAGTGAGCGTCCGTACCCTGAAGTGCCCAGCTCTGACCCCACACCACATTTCACACAGGAGTTTTGTGTCTCCACTCCAGCTTCCCATTCACTCCCCGTGGAAGGAGGATTTGGGGCTTGCTGACTTTCCCATCTATGCTGGCTGCAGACAATCTCTGCTTGGAGGACTCAAATGCCTCCACAGGAGCTGCTGGCCCTGGCTGTCCCTTGGGCAGAGGGATGTCACCACCCTGGCACTGGCAGCCTCATGGTGACTATTGCCTGGCAGGGATCCCCTTTCTCATTTACGGGTAATCAGCAGCAAATGGTGAAGAAGGGAAGACAATCAGAGTGGCCTCCTTAGGTGCAATCTGACCTCCACAGTCATCAATCGTCCTTTCTTTTTTATTACTTCTTTTTCTTGCAAGTGCTGTGGCTCTGCAGGAAGCAAAGAAACTTTTCTTTGCTTCCTGCAGGGAAGGAGTAAAGCCAAGTTGAGAGCCGAGCAGGACTTCCATGCCTGCCTGGCATTGCCTGACAGCAGCTCAAGGGAGTCCTGGGTACTGTTAGCTGTTCCCCTGGGAGGAAACCAGCCTTGATTCAGTCATCTGCCCCTGGGCCCTGTTTGGGGAGGATAACAACGACGTTTTTTCCTTTTGATTTGAGACCAGTATTACTCAAAGGAAATTCATCCCTTTACTCACTGCTTTGACTCCCTTCAGCAAATTCTGAGCAGCGATTCAAACAAGAGTTCTGGTGCCAAGGGAATCCAGATGGAGAAGGTCAAATGTTGTCCAGAGCAAAGAGAGAGCAGCCAGGATAGCAAAACCCCAGCTGTGCTAAGGGCAGGCATGTTGCAGTGAGCAGTGTACCACTTTCCTTTAAAACAACTAAGGTTCCTTTAAAATAATTAATTTGAGCAGGCAATTCTTTGCCTACGTTACAGAATTGTTTGCTGGGCACAGTGAGCACTGTTGCTATCAGTCCAGTGTAGGAGTTTCTTTGGCTCTGCATAAGAAACTGGCCCATGTAGAGACTTTCTACCTCAACAGAGACTGTTTAGGAGAATCCAAGACCACAGTTTTATACAGGACCCGTATAAAGCTGTGGAATTGAAATGCTGATCTTCTTGCTGCAATTTTTCCTCCCTGCTGACTCAGAACAGGGCCTTGAAAGGGAATTTGATCTTCTTAAGCTGGTGTAAGGTAAAGACAGAACCTGGGCTGAGCTTCAGGGGAGGAGGGAGGGTGTGTGGCAGAGGCTGGGGCCACGGCAAGCATGGCTGGGTGTATCTCAGCTACCTAAGGAGCAGGATTATTTAAACATGGGTCCCTAGAGTTTCTGAATTCCCACCTAGTAACACCCTTTGCCAGATAATTAACTCTACTCCAACATCCCTTTGCAGTGCTGAGTGGGCTCATGGGGTTCAGCTCCAATTGAAATTGTGGCAGTCCTGAGGCAGGCTCTATTTCATCATTGCAGATGAAGGGGATGTTTTGTTGCTTTCTTTGTTTAAAAGTAATAAAAAAAATATATTCCAGAAAGCATCCTATTCCCTCAGGGAAAAAGTAGGGGATCTGTAAGGACTGAGCCAGCGAGGCTGGGTCAAGGCAAAGAGGGTCATGCAAGCAGCCATCCACGTTTTGGGTTTATATTTTCCTTCAGGAAAGTGTCACTTGATATGAGACAGGAAGTGCTGGGGACTTACTGGCACCCCCAAATCAGCTTTGGAAAGGGAGGCTGCCCAGTCCTGGCCTGACCCTTTATGAAGGCATGTCATCCATCAGGACAGCGGGAAACATGTTTTTCAGGAGACTTACCCACAGCTTGGTCTCCTTTTGGCAGCCATCCTAAACTAATTATAATTAAGTATGTATTAAGCTGGGATGAAGTGGCCTTCGAGTGGCTACAACCTTCTAATAGGGGAGCTTGGGGCAAGGCAGCAGGAGCACGGCTCCGGTTGGGCAGTGAGGCACCGTGTGAGCCCGGACGTGGCACTTTGGGGATGGGGCCACCGGCTCCAGCGGGGGAACATTCCTGTGCCCTCCCCGGGGCGCAGAGGCCACTCGGCGCTCCATCCCTGGCTGGGGTTATGCAGAGACCCCCCTCCACAGGCTTGCCCACGCCGGTGCAGGAGCTGAGCTCCGGAGCCCTACCTAGGGCGCTGCCTCCGCACTCGCAGCCATTACCAGTGTCATTAATCAGTGCTGTGCCCACACGGGGATGGGCGATGGGGGTCGGACCCATCTGAGCGGGCACAGCCAACAAGCGCCGCGCCTGCCCTGGCACGGCACTCCCTGCACATCATCCCTGCGTGTTGGGGGGTCCGCAGCATCCCAAACCCAGCCGGGAGAGACCCCGCTGCCCCAGCGCGGCGAGCGCCAGTGCCCGGCGGCGAACACCGCCCTGTCTCATCCGGCTCCATCGCAGGGGTGAAGCAGCTGGGGAGCGCTGGTTTGCCGAGCTGAATTCCTCGCTGTCGACTGCTGCTCAGCGGCACCGACGCCTGCCTGCAAGCCGAGCCCTCCGCGCACGCCCTGCCGTGCCCGAGCCCCAGGATCGCCGGCGGGGGAGCGGGTGAGGAGCAGGAAGAAGGGGGATGAAGCAATGGCAAGAAAAGGCAAGTGGTCAGCTCTGGGCCGTCCTCAGTTTCCCCGGATATTCAGCAGAGAAATGATGCTCACACCCTTTATAGAGATCTTCGCTGCCCGTGGCAAAAAAGGCTTCTATGAACCACTGCAGTTCTCGTCGCTGATCCCGATGCCTTAGTAACAAGGGGGAGAAGGCAAAACTTCTCTTGTCCTGGCATGCTAATGCCCCATCCCTACCCTCTACGGCTTCAGTAATCCCCTGTTGTTTTTCAGTGTTCATCATGTGATAGAGAAAAGCAAAATCATTCTCTCAGCACGATGCCTGATTTTGATTTTGCTGGAAAACAACCTTATCTCCCGGAGCCTGCCTGTCCCCATCACCCAAACTGATGCACACACACTGCCCATTGGAGGACAAATTGCAGTTGTGACCACTTCACACCCATCAGACACTGCACTAGGACCTTGCTGTCCATGTCACTGCTTCCTCCTGGCTCTGCCACAGGTCTCCTGGTCAGAGATAAGTGTGAGGTGACAGATGCAGTAAAATGTTACTGCTGAGAGAGTTAATGTATGGTGTGAGTTGTTCCTGTGCCACCCAAAAATGCTGAGAGGAAGGTACACAACTCTACACCACCTGAGACATGGAGATCACAGAGGTATCTGTAACACATCCACACTTGCTGGCCTCCCATAAACCAGAGAGTTTGGGTTCACAATAGTCTCATTTAAATATTAATTTGCAAATCTGAACCTAGACACACTGATGGCAACTCAGAGGAATTTCTGAGCACGAAGTGGCTTTAGTATAAATGTGAATTAAAGCAACGGGATGAAACTGGCCACTGAGGATGATGCCGACCTGAAGTTTAAGGATTTCAGGACAGCAGGGTACCTGCTACCCAGAGGAGCCCTGCACTTGCTGTGGCCCTCACTCAGTGCTCACTTGTGAACCTCCCCTTGTCCTGTCCACTCTGCTACCCCCAAAGGAGGATTGCTGAGGGGCTGCTCCAGGGGTTTGCTGATTCACCTGGCAGAGCCAACATCCTGGTGTGCATAGAAAAAGATTCCAAAAGCTGTGTGTTCCTTGGTGCAGTTTAGCAGCCCAAGAGAAATGTCAAATGTCTTTCCACCAGGGCTTGGTAAAACGCTGACATCATGGTGGTTTGCCCCAGGCCATGAGATCTCACTGGAAAAGCCTTGCTGTGCTCAATACCAGCCTGCAGGCAGCTCCCCAGTTTGGTTACTGGTTTGCTGAACCCAAACTGGCTGTGGCAACTCTCAAGAATCATCCTCTGCCAGTTTCCTGGGCAGAACATCCATCCTTTCCCACCCTGGGACCTGGAAACCACTGTGTACAGGGGATGGGTCTGCCTGCCCCATCCACTTCCCCTGCCCTTTACTCCCTCCCTGTGAGTTATTCCAGCCTTGGGTCTGCAGGTGAGCGGGCTGGTGGGGATTTCCAAAAGGTTTGTGAAGGGCCGTTATCGCCAGAGCATGTTTTCCCAAAGTTCCCAGCATCCTTCCATGTGCACCCCTCTGGAAAAGCCCTTAAAGCATGCACTCAACATTAACTACATGACTGAAGTCAGTGTGATTCCAGCAATGGCCCATGTGCTGGAGTGAGAGCTGAATTCCTGGTATAGGGAGGGCTCACTGCCCATGGCACGTTCCTCCTGAGGATTTTACATGCCCAGAGCACGTGCTGGGGGTTGGTCAGGAGATGGGCACTGACAGTTCCCTGCATCCTGCAGCGCCTGCGTATTCCCAGCCACTGCCAGGTCAGGTCAGGCCCTCCCCAGACCTTTGCTGAAACCATCTCGGGTTGATGCTGGCATCCAGATTTTGTCCTCTGGATAAAGGGGGATGGCCCCAAATCTCTCCCATTGAAGACAGCAGTGATCTCAAATGGTGTTGCTGATACCTCGATGTCTCCTTGCATGGGCAGCCAATTCAACCCTGAAGGAAGTGTAGAGCCATCCCTGGGCAGCAGAGACCTCCTTTGGTTGCCCAGCCCAGCTCTGTCCTGCTTCCAGCCTCTTTTGGCTGGGTTGGATGTGATCATGTGTCCAAAGGTGGGATCTCTGTACCATTTTTTCCACCTCCCCAAGCGTGAGATAAACCCTGTGCACAAATACCACCTTCTCCTCACGGCTGATCTGAGCACATAATTCAGATGCCTGTGGAGGACAGTGAATTTATCACCTGGGTAAGTAGCAGGGCTGCTCAGAGCAAATGTCCCTCTCCCAGTTCAGCATATCCCAAGATATACCTGCAGTGGACTTACACGGGGTGACTATTTTTATTTAAAACAAACACGAAAAACAGAAAAAGGGAAATCACAGGCAAAAATGATCCATTGCAGCTCACCCTGAGGCCCTGCTGCCATCTACTGGGGTCCCAATGCCGAGCCCTCGGCACCATGGGCCCTGCAAGGTGTGGGGACCCCTTCAGGGTGCAGGGAGGGGATGTGGCCATGGCTGGGCGGGTGCTGCATTGAAGACCTTGTGGCTCCCCTTGGTGGCAGGGGCTATGAGCTGGGGAAAAAGCACAAACTGCAGATGCTCTGGGTTCACAGCATCCTTTGAATGCTGCCACCTCCACATCCAGATGGTGTTGATTGTTGTGGGGTTCAGCAGGAGCTCTGATGCTCTGGGAAGTGGAAGGTGCTGGTGGCTCTGGAGGCTCAGAGGTCGCTGTGGCAGAGGGTGCTGGGCTGAGGGTCACCGTGGCCACAGATACCACGGCAGCCCACCAAATTTCACCACCCTCTGATCGTCCCTCCTCCAGGCTGACGCCAGGAATGCTGCCTGGGGAGGTGTTTTCCAGGGGTGCATGGCCCAGCTGGGCGAACAGAGGAGGCAGAGCTGCACCCCTCGGGGGATGCTCAGCCCCCTCCATCACTGCAGTTCTCCGGCAGAACACAGGGTGGAAACCTCAGTCCATGCGAAAGCCGCTCCCATCCCGGCTTTTCCCAGGGCTCTGCCCGGGGGCCGCCTGGGCTACTTAGAGCCCCGGGGGTGATCCGGGCCGGGAATCGCCCTTCTGGGGGAGGAAGGTCTGGAAAGTGAGGAACGGGGTGTTCCAGCTTCGGGAGACAGGTTTTTATTTAGGTAAGGCTGGAACAAGGCCACCTCTCCGCATCCAAGGGAACTTTCTGCAGTAGCATCGTGTCTCAAGGAGTCAAGTAAAAAGACTGGAAGCAGCTCCCATGTTGTCTGTTGAAAAGACAGGAGCTGAGCAGGCACGGCCCGGTGTGGGAACAGCTGAACACCTTTGCCTGCTGAGGTGAGCTCTTGTGTGACAGGGCAAGTGCCCACCAAGCTGAAAGGAGAGGAATGATGAAAAGAGACTGTGCAAACCAACCGTCTGCTCAACTCCTGGGGATGTGTCCCCATGGGGCTGCATTCCACCCAGGGCTCAGGAGCTGCATCCCATCCAGTGGCTGCATCTCATCTGGGGCTGCAGCTCAAGCTGTCAGGGCAGCAAAGGGCTGTGACTCCCAGCAGCACCAGGGTTGTGCTCACAGTGGGACTGAGCCCAGGCAGGTGTTTTGGCACAGAGGTGACCATGGAGCATGATGAAGGGGTCTTCTCCATAAGCCACTGGCACTAAGAGAAGTCATGGGATTGATTAGCATCAGGGAGGTTAGGACTGGCACTGGGAAAGGCTTTCCAGCAGTAAAGACAGAGCCATGCTGGCATTGCTGGGGATGCTGGAGAATCCTGGTTCTCAGTGGACTCAGAAACAGGGCAGACAATTGTCTGTCAGGGACAAGTGTCCATAGCAGCTCTGACTTGGTGCAGGGGATGGTTCCTTGAATCCAGCTGGCTCCTCTTGGTTTCCATCCCAGCTGTGATTTCTGCACCCCTCTCTTGTCCTTCCCGGTTTCTCCTGTAGGAAAAGAGCATTCCATCCTCTTCGACAGCTCTGCCTTATCCACTGCCAGCTACATAGTGGGCCCTGAGAAAAGCACCAGCCACTTGTGTAGCAATGGACAGCTTGGAAACTCAAACCACAGTGTGAGCGACCATGAGGGCAGGAGGGATGTCTGGCTCCTTCTCTTACAATTCCCACTCTAATTGTCAATGTTACGGTGGGGAATATGTTTGGTTTTACTGTATCAAAGTTTTGCTCAGACTTTTAGTCAACTTGCTTCTCTCTGTGAGAAGCATGGATGGTTTCCAGCAAGAATTCATGTGGCTTGGAGCATGCACACATCAGAGACTAAAATAGGACTGATCCCAAGGCTGCAGGATGGATCAGCCAGAGAAAGACCTGCTGCATGGCAGATGGGAACTGAGGCACAGAAGGCTGAGTTACCTACTCATGTCCCCAGGGTGGTGGTGGCAGTGAGGGGAGCTGAGCCATGATCTCCCAAACCAGGGTCTCTTTGGAAAAAGGGGCCTGAGAAAGAAGGTGGAATACATCCAGAAGTTATGTGGGTTTGCTCCAGGCACCCAAAGCCCTTGCACAGGAGGACAGAAAAATGTAGATTAGACAAGTGTTCACCTGCCAAAAGTGTGACAGCTATGGAGCCCTTCTACCCCAGAGAAAGGGTAGAAAACCTTTGGCACTTTGATGGAGTGGGTCATTTAAGGTTATATTATCATCTCCTCCATGGGAGGTGGAAGGTGAACATCTGGGGGCAGATCTGCCACCACCAAAGTCCATGACCCAGTTTCGTTTCTCAGGGGTCAGTCTCAGGTGTCGTGGAGCAATCTTTCGAGATCCTGTGTGTTTGCACTGAGAAATGAAAAACACAAGTCGTGGGGAAAACCAGTGAGAAGAAGCAGGTTCCCTTTTCAGTGGACCCTGCTTCCCCTTCCCTCTGAAGCTGGGCAGGCAGTGGGGAGAGGCAGCAGAGTGGCTTCACTGGGGCTGTAATGCTCCATTATTATGTGAACTCAGTGAGAAGGAAGCAACAAGCTCACCTGGAGCTGTGGCAACTGAGCCTGTGCAGCCACAGGCACAGCAGCACACAACCTTACACAGAGGGTCTGGGTAAGGACAGAGTCAGTCCCCCAAATCTGGCAGAACCCCCTAGGCTGGACACCAGTGAAAGCATCCTAGGGACATGGCCTGTGCCTAGAGCCAATGACTTCATAGCATCTTGGGGGGCTGAGTTACTAGACTGTGTGTGGCTTGGTCTGAGTTGCTATTTCAGGAATGTGACTGTGTGGAGTAGAGAGGAGAGGGAACAAGATCATGATGAACTTAAGTGAACTTAAATGTAAGGTGAACTTAGGTGTTCAAGGCCAGGCTGGACAGGGCTCTGAGCAACATGATCTAGAGAAAGGTGTCCCTGCCCATGACAGGGGTTGGAACAAGATGATCTTTAAGGTCCTTTCCAACCCAAACCATTCTATGAAATTCTGAGAATCATTGTGAGTTCAGGGTAAGTATAATCTTCAGCAGCCATCCAAGAGGTGCCTTTGTGCTGATTTGGAGGAAAAAGAGTCAAAGTAGAAGCCAGGGAAAAGCGCTTTGGGTTTGTGAGTTCCCATTCCTGGAAATGAAAAAGGATTTGATTGAAGCAGAGCAAATACTCTCGTGGGACACGTTCACAGCCCATGGGCCCTCCTGCACCCCAACCCTCTGCATACATCAGAAACTTTGCTTAGAAATGTTCTCTATGGAAATCACTGTCACCAAAACGGCTTAATTACTTTGATCTTTTCCCAGCCAAGTGTTTCCAGGAGTTCCTTTGGTGTCGTCTGTGGAAAAAAGACTTTTATATTTAATTACTTTATCCCTATATTGGCTGTTGAGCAGCTCTAGAGCCAGAGGTGGTGTCCCCTGAGCAACTGGAAGCAGATCTCTGCCCTTTTAATTTGCAGTGATGTGGGCTTTTATGTGGAGTTATCTAGAACTCACAGTTTGATATCTGGGTCTTTTTACCTTGCCCCATCAGCTGTGGAGGGTCAAAGCAGACCAGGTGAGCACAAAGGCAGAGCAGTGCTGACAGCCTGCGTGTCTGTGTCGTAGAGCTGGCCCGTCAGAGCTGGCTGGCCCCGTGTTTTCTGGGGCAGACGGAGCCGACCCCAGGTCAGTGTTTCACATCACGTGCCCTCGCGTGTTTACTCCGCTCTCGAGAACCCAAAGCTCTAAATAAGCGTGTTGTCAGCGCAGCCTCAGCTTCCTCCTGCCGGCGGGGTTGGTCGGCAGCTGGAGGGGAAGGAGCTGAGCTGCGGAGCCGTGCGGCTGCGATGTGCCAGCAGCTGCTCCGGGAGCTCTGGCATCGCTGTCGGTGTCACCGCAGCCCCCCTGAATGCAGCCCTGACTCGTGGGTGTTTGAGCGATTGGGGGTGCCACTCCTCCTCTGTGGAGCACCTAAAAGCCACCTGGGACCACTTTCTGCTGTCCTGCTGTCACCCCTGGAGCATGGCACCAGCATCCCGAGCATCCCCTGAACTCGGGAACAACCGAGCAATAAGGAGGAGCACAGAGCTGCGCTCCCAGGAGATGTCACTGAGCACGCTGGTGTCAACATCCCTTGGAGGTGCCTCTGCTCCAGGGCCCTTTCCCCGAGTTGGCTGCCCCAGCCTGGGGACTGCCATGCTGCTCTTTGTCACTCTTGCCCCTGCAAGCTGCAGCCTCCTTGGTGGTGGCTGGGGCACGGCACGGCACGGCACCTCCCTGTGCTGCTCCGCTTCCTTCCGCTGGCCCGAGCCCCCTCCCAGCCCCCCTGTTTGGTAACTTCCTGAGTTGTACTGTGCCCCCAAAGAGCAAAACAAGCAGCTCCCAGCGCGTCAGGTGGGGAGGGCGCGGGATGGCAAGGGACACCCTGCAGCCCCAACACCCAGAGAAGTTTGGCCTCTGCAGCTTTAGCCCTTCAGACACATCCCAATCCCTCCAGTTCAGGGTTATGCCTGAAAAGCTGGATCTGAAATGAGAAGGTGGGAATGGGGCAGAAAGGACTGGAAGGATCAGATAGGCATGTTAAACATGAAACCCATCCCTTAAAGCTTACATGAGGAGCTGAGGCAACAAAGTCTGCTCCACCTGAGTATTTGGCTATTTTTGGGGTTAGTGCCTTGGGGCAGGTGACACCATAACTTAGACACCAGACTTTCCCTGTCCTGCTATTTTTGCCGCTGGAGGATTTCTTGTGAATTGTTGGTGGCTGCTCAGCTGGTGAAAGCCAAGCCCATGTCCCGTCCGCAGGGGTTTCAGCTGGCACAGGGCGATGCAGCCGGAGGGGAGGCAGCAGGGGCTCTCAGCACTGACATCCCACACGGTTTGCATGGCAGGTGGGTCACCAATAAAAGGGGATTTTGCCTCTGACTGGGTTTGCTTTTTTAAAATTCACTGGAATCTCACTGCAAAAGCCACATCTATTTTGGCCCCTGAGCAGCTTTCGAGTCTCGGAGCATCGGCAGCAGCGGTCACTCTCTTCTGAAAAACCGAAACCCCCAAAGGAACCCGCAGGCAGGTTCTTGCCCTTCCTGTGGTACCATCCAGGCCAGATCCAGCTGCAAGCTCTGAGTGCAGATGGGCCAGTGGGAAGGCATGGGAGGCCAGTGCTGCCAGTGATCGAGGTGGCACAGGCCCTTTCTCAGGAGCAGGCTTGAAGGCAGCAGGAAAAGGTCATTCCCAGGTGCCACCAGAGCACATACCAGCACCACGTCCCCATCTTGGTGCCACTCAACCTGATCTTTGCACTGTCAGGGAGGTGTTGAGGGTTTCCTCAGCAAAGATGGGGTAAAGGACTGCGTAGGCAGGGAAGGAAAACAAACTCACATAATATATAGGATGGAGGCATGAAGGGAGGGAGAGAGGGATGCGGGGTGGAGAGGTGGATGGCTGGAGGGAAGGACAGATGGATGAGTGGAGGGAAGGATGGTGTGTTGGAAAGATCCATGGATGAAGGGAAAGAAGGAAAGATTGATGGAGGAAAGGGTAGATGAGTGAATAGCAGGATGGTGGAATGGATGGATGAATGAGTGGCAGAATGACAGGAGAGACAGATGGAGGGGTAGAAAGGATAGATGGGGGGGTGGACGAATGGAAAAGTGAANGTGACCGCGGTGTCCGTGGGAACGGGTGGGATGTACACACTGAGCCCTGCGTGACCGCGGTGTCCGTGGGAATGGGTGGGATGTGCACACTGAGCCGTGTGTGACCGCCGTGGGATGTCGTGCACACACTGAGCCCGGTGTCACCGGGGGTGTCCCTGTGACCGGGGCGGGGGGCTCTGTAGAGCCGGTGCAGGTGGAGGGGGAGCGGGGGGTTCCTCAGGTCACTGCGGTGTCCGTGTAACCAGGAGCACCCTGTGGGTTTGGGGGCTTGGTGTACTGGGTGTACTGGGAGAGCACTGGGCACCGGCTGCGTAATTTGGGGGGGAGGCTGCTTATAAATGGGGTGTCCAAATAACAGGAGGGCGACTGAAGCCAGTGTAAGGTGGGGGTCCCATGTGAGTGGGGGCTTCCACTTAAACCCACCAGTGGGGTGTCATCAGCCTTGCACCCTTGGGAGGGGCACCCTGAATCGTGTCTCCCTCGGGGTCCCCTTGCAGCCCAGGGTGGTCTGTGGCCCGCCGTGCCCTGGCCAGGAGGAGCCGGTGTCACCCCGCGGGTGGGGACGGGCCCCACTGTTGTGACTCATTTCTACACCGTGTATTTGTTTTCCTCCGCACCGCCCCACGGAGCTGCTGCTCGGGGCCCAGGTGTGGGGCTCTGCCTGCCCCAGGGGACCACCCTGCCCTGGCTGGGTCCCTGGGAAGTCCCGGGGGCACTCCAGCCCCCACCTGGAATTTTGGCCGGGCTGCTGGGGGGGTGGCAGAGTCACCCCGGGTCACTTTAGCAGGAGCACTTCCCCAGGCTGCAGGGACCCAAAGGTTACAAGTCCCCTCTTGGTCCCATCACCCTCAGCTGGATTTCCACAACCCAAGGGGGCTGAGATGTAACCTCAGGCAGGGCTCTGCTTTGGCAGCAGGGTGTGGTTTGGGATGTGGCAAGCTCAGCAGCGTGTCATCCCTCCGGCATCAGAGCCTGGACAGCCCCGAGATGTCCCCATGCTGCTTCATGCACCAGCCTATGCTGCTGATTAGCTGTGCCTGCAAAGGAGCATCTTCCATCAGGTGCCTCTGTGGCCTTACGGTGTCACCAGTGGCTCCTGTTTAGTGCCCAGACCCAGCCTGGCCTCCTGCCCACACTCACTTCTGCACCGGCCTCCCTGAGAGGATGTTTAGCTGCTTTGGATGGTGTAAACCCTGAGGGAGGAAAAGGCTTGGCTGATTCAAATCACTAACGAAAGCGGGAGAAAAGAGATTTCAGATCTTTGTTTTCATGTTTATTACAACGTGGCTGCTGTCACCCCAGCACTTAACTTTGCAAAGGGTTGGTTTCGGGGCTGCTGCTACTCTCAACATGCTCAGGCAGCTGCAGGCTGGTGTGCTTGTGCTGCTGTTGGAGGGGCTGGTGCTGCTTGTCCTGATGCTGAACAGCTGCAATTTATTTCATTTTTCCATTTAGATTAATTTTCTAAATCTTGGTTTGATGTGAACTCCAGAGATATGGAGGATGTCAATACTTTAATTTTCCTGCATGTCAGAAAGGTCTGTTGGTTTTGTGTGGTGGTTTTTTTTGTTTTTTTTTTCTTGTTCAAAGCAAAACTTGGATGGAGTTGCAAATTGTTTCCGAAAACTTGATTGCAAAGCGGTTTGGAGCTCTGGGTGTTGCTCAGATTAGAGTTTAAACACAGAAAGGTGAAGAGATAAAGAGTGAGAGCCTGGTAATGGTGGTTGCAGTGGTTCCATCCCTCAGCTACAGTGCCTGTGTAAGGTCTGAGGGTTCAGGTGATGCTGGGTGTGTCCACTGGGGCTGGGGGATGCTCTGCAGGCTCTGAGTAGAGCCAGATCTGCTGCACTGGGAGCCTGGGATGTGTGCTTGGTCCGAGGCCAGCTCCAGCCTCGTGATATTGTGCTGCTGAAATGAGGTGTGGGGAGCTCATTGCTGTGCCTCCCCTGCCATCCTGTGGGCATCACTGTCCTGCTCCCTGCAGTTCTGCAGCTTGGTTAGGGAAGGGAAAGGGGATGAAAAGTGTTGGAGGTGCTTGTATGGAACGAAAAGCTGGAATTCTGGTGTGCATTGATTTGGGCAGGGGGTTAGGACTCCTCACGAGCAGCCCCATGTCTGGTGCTGTGGGATGGTGCAGCTCAGCTCATCCATCCTTCCACATGGAGATCAGGTCATCCCAGCTGGGAGAGAAACAAACCAGAACTGGCACCGTGTTTTTTGCTGAACGTGAGAATGAAGACATAAATTTTGCACCGAGAAAGAAGAACTGAGTGCCGTGGAAAGCACTGGCAGTGAGGCACTGTCTGCTGCTCCATCAGGTCCCGCTGCTCCAGTGGGATGAGCTCCCTGTGCTGCAGCAGCCCTTGGGGCTGAGGGATGCCAGTTGTGGTGCTCTGGCTGTGCTGGGCACCAGGGACACCCACTCAGTGGCATGGGGACCTTGCCATGCTGCAGCTCACCCTGGAGTAGTTTCAACTTCTCCTTTTTGGGTGCCTGCTGAGCATGATGGGGCTGCCCATTTTTGCATTGTTATTTTGCAAGTGGAAAACTGTGGGCATGAGTGTGCCAGGGAAAGCCACTCAGGTGAGTGCCCCAGGGTTGGCTTTCAGCAGTGGGAGGCTCTGGCTGCATCTGAACTCTGCTCCCATCAGTGCTTTGAACTTCCAGTGGGCAGCAGGTGAGGGCATGGGGAAGGGAGATGAGATTCCAATGGAAGCCCTGCCCCCATTCCCTGCAGGCATTGCACTGTTTCTCAGTAGGTCTGTTCTTTCTGCAGTTTGGTGCTTTGCTGTTTTGGGCTGGAAATGTCACTCTTAACTACAGTGGAGGAAAACGTGACCTGTGGCTGCAGGCTCCATTGATGCATTTCATGCTCTTTCCCTCCTCTCCATAAGACTTTCCTAAGAGGCTCAGTATTCCAGGGCTCCCCATCCTCGCCCTCACAATCAGAGGTAGTGTGAGGACGTTTTTGTAACCAATCCTTTGCAAGGGTCCAACCCATTCAAAGCCATCACTGGGGTCTCCAGGTGACCTCTGCAACCCACCCAAGGTTCCATCCCCCTCGTGATGCATGTGTTTGGTGATGTGAGTGTGATACGTAAGGACCCAGTGAGTGTCACCCTGTGCGGCAGCCCGTAGGGGTGGACAGGACCTGTCACTAGCGCTCAGTGCTGGCCCCCAGCCCCCCATCACCGGCCTCCTGGGTGGGAACCTGTGGGGTGGCTGCAGCTCCTGAGAGCCTTTCCCAGCATGGAGACCGAAAACCGACATCCCTGTTTTTCTGATCTCGTCTTTGGCCGCCAATTAGCAAGACGTGAGAACTTGTCTCCCTGATGACGCGCCCGTGTGACTCCTCAGATGCTTTAATTGCCGGGTTTTCAGCAGCCCGGGTGCGATGAAATGGTAATTGTTGTGATTGTGTGCCGTTCAGTAACTAAAAGATGCAGCTCTTTGGCGAAGCCTAATTAGGAAATAGGAACACTGTCGGGAATGGCTCTGCGATGCGATTTTCCTAATGAAAGCTACTGAATAGGCAGCCTTGTAATGAAGAACAGACTTGCGAGGGCACTGCCAATTGCTCTTCTCTAGTGTTAATTTTGTATTTCCTCCCCATTGTTTCTAATACCCTCTTGGAAAAGCTTGAAGATAAAATGCTTTATTTTCTTACGCCTCGTATCCTGTTTGGCAAGCAGCGATTATAGCATGTGCATCTGGAATACATGAGTGGCCAGGCATGAGCTCCTTCAGACTTGTTAATCTCTGATTTCAAGGTCTGCCACTGAAAAAAAATAAAAAAAGGCAACTTCAGCTTGCGGATGATCAGCTCTCTCGTGGCGTGGCACAGCAGGAGATGCTCGGCTGAGATTGCAGATGCGTGGCTGGAAGAGAGCTGGCTCTGAGAGATGCTACAGGGAGCACAGTTTGTGTGGAAGCAGCATGGTGGGGTTTTGTGGTTTCATCTCAGCTGTCCCCTCCTTGCACGTGCTGTATTTAACCTGCTGCATCTGAGAGTTCACCCAGGTTTGAGTGTCCTGCTGGTAAGACAGAGCCTGGAGGCTGGATCCTGCCTGGGGCAGCTGTGCCTCAGTGCTCCCACCTGTGCCCACACCGTTCCCGGAACGGGCTGGAGAGCCCTCCGGTGTGCCCAGGGAGGACCAGGCTCCAGTGCTGCCTCCCCAGCTGTGCCGAGCTGGCCAGGCACTGAAAAGGCCTGCAGATGTTTTTAGTCAACAGATGTGAACATGAGCATCTTGCTGAGTTAAAAGGGGAATAGGAAAACACTACCTGGCTGAGTGATGTGGTGCTGTGACAGTTATCAATGGCTCTGGGTGCGAAGGGGCACCATCTGTATTTGTAAGAAGGATGGGGATGGGGCTTGGCTTTCCCTCAAATGTATTGTTTCATTGCCCCAAATTCCTACAGTGCTTGGGGTGAGAGAGCAGCTTGGGTGCTCCTAAAATGCTGCTCGTCTTTATTTTGGGGTGGGTTTAAGCAGAAGTGAGCAGAGCCTGGCATGAGCAGCTCATGTGATGAGAGTGCCTGGGAATGGAAGGACATGCTGGAGCATCTTCCCCCTGGTCACGCCGTTTACTGCCCAACGCTGCTTCGTCTGGGCAGGAAGAGCTCAGTTTCAGCCTGATCTTGTGACTGTCCTTAGCAACTGCTGGGGTAGGGAATTTATCTTTTTTTATCCCACATTGGAGGGGTTTGTGCAGTCATGTCATGGTATTTTCATTGTGTCAATGCCTGTTCCAACACAACGTTGCATGGATGGGGGTATGGCTGGTGTGTGCACACTTTAGAAAAGACACTGTTGTCTTGAGCCTGCAAAAGTGTTTTTCATCCCTTCCACAAAGGCCCATTCTTTGTTGTCTCAAACTAGGATGAAACGCTTCCCCTTTCAGCTGCTTCCCCATCCCTCAATGTCTATTTAAACCCTCAGCCCAGAGGCTTCTCGGCAAACAGGCTCTCATCCTTTCAGGTGGCATTTCCCTTTTCTCATTGTTTCTGGCAATCTGTACATGTGAAACTTCACAAATGTTTCTTCATTCTCGGTGTCTTTATGTTGATAAACCTCATAAATGGGTACACACACCATCCATGGCCTCCCCCTGCTGTGGCTGCTGGTGGAGTTACAGCATCTCTTGGGTGTGGAGGTGACCGAGTGAACTCCAGCCTGGCAGACCCATCCCTGCTGCTCCTCACCCAGCCGTGTGAATCCTGCCCATCTGAGAGGGTTTTTGCTTAGGGTTTGCCTCCCTGGATCAGTTAGCTGGGTTGCAGTCAAGGCCAACATGTCCCCAAAGGACTGCTCATTCAATGGAACTTGTTCCCAGGTTGGTCTGGTCTGACTGCTGGTGGGTGCTAATCCTTTAGGGAACTCAGATGGTGTGAAGGAATGGCTGTGCAGGTCTAAATCTGCTTTTGCTGGCACGAGGACACCCAGAGCCTGGGGATCTCCATGGCCCTGAGCTGCCAGATTGTGGTGCAGGGTTTAGAAGTGATGGCTGGATAGTGAGTATTAAACAGCAACCCACCTGCTCCCTGTGGTCTCCAACCAGAGCAGCACTACAAGGGTGGTACTTTAGGATGAAAGGAAAAGCCTTTGACTCTGTTGACATTGTGTGCTTACAGTCACCCAGTTCCCAGGAGCTTGGCTCCTAGGGAAGAGCTGTGATGAAGGACTGGCCCTGTCAGGATGAAGGACTGGCCCTGTCAGGATGAAGGCTCCAGTGCCATGATGCTCTTGCCCATCATGGGAGGCAGCAGGGGCTGGAAGAGGTTCAGGCTGGGTGAGCTCCTGCACTCCCTGCTCTTGTGACATGTGCCTGGGGGGATTTGGGGGCTTGCTATGCCCGGGAGGACCAGCAGGCTGGGGCTGTGCCAGCCTGGCTGGGGGCACTTCACAGGTGGGTTGCTCTCAGTGCTACTTGTGGCTGTCATGTCACCTTCAAATACAGTCCCTGGGCTAGGGAGAAGGGATGGAGAGTCATGGATAGGGTCTTTGGGTGGAGAAAGGGTTGTCTTGGCTTGTCTCCTCTATGGATTTTTTGGCTGATAAGGATGCAGCCCAAAGGATGGTCCAGCTCAGGGTCCTGTCCTCAGGCTTGGACCTTGCTCACTGCGGTGGGACTGGCCCAGCCTCTCCAGTCCCAGCATCTTCTCTCTGTGTAGTCTGCCCTTCTTCACATCTACAGGGCTTGTCACAGCTGGGATGCAGCAGTGGCCTCCAGCACTGAGCATGGCTCTTCCCAGCGGTGAACACCAGGTTTGGGAAGGTTTCAAGCCGTGGGCTCACTGTTCTCCTCTGAAATGTAAGTGTGGATGCTGCTGTGATATCTGTGCTGTTGGTTGTTTGAAGATGCTCAGGGGATGAAGAGCCTGGTGGGGTTGGCCATTGTTGGGTGGATGCCCACCTCTCCTTGGGCTGTCTCCTTGTTTGGAGACTTCCTTTCTTCTCGTCTGTGATGGTGGTGCTGTGGTTGTACCGAGTCCTCTGGTCAAAGTGACCCTTCTGTGAGCTTAGGAAGTGTGTGTGAATCTCAGCCCTGCTTGCCCTTGGCCCGAGGGTGATGGGGAACAGCCAAAAATGTCCTTGCCATCATCTGTCCTTTGTCGTGCTGCAGCCAGTGGTGCTGGAAGTAAATTGAAGGTTTTGGGCAACCAAGCCAGGGACTGAAAAGGCTCCTGGGTTCCCAGCAGGGCCTCCACAATGGCAGGAAGCAACTTGTAAAGCTTCCTTTGGATACACAGGGCCTTGGGGGAAAGATTTACTTGCTTGTTTATACTGTAAGTTAATCTATTTAGTGGGTTTGGCATTAAAGCTCACAAAAAGCCCTCTGAAATGGTCATGCTGCTTGTTTGTAGGGCTTTGTCTTTCACTTACTTTGTTTCACAGCTGGAGTAGTTAAGCAGAGACAGAGCCAATTGAAATCTCACATGTAAACTTGTTTTCCCGAATAGGCTGAAGGAATTAACATCAGCTCTCACTGTCCTTCATCACAAGGGAGCTTCAGGGGGAAGGCATTGTGGGGCAGGGGCTGGAGTTTCTCCTGGGGAGGGACCCTTGTGCTCTGTGCATTGCTGGGATGCAGGATGGGATGGTCCCTGGCCCTACTCAGGCTAATTTTTGCAATTAAAAAGACCAACTAACCCAAACCAAGCCCCAAAAAACCCAGCACCTCTCCCTGTGAGCCACTGTAGCAGAGTGGGGAGCAATGTGACAAGTTTTTGTGGGGGGGACAAGAAGTCTTGGGAAGAGTTTGGAGAGGCACCCAAAAGTGCTGAATCAATGGAACAAAGAATGGGTGATGAGAATTGTTCATGATATCACAGCATCACTGTTTCCCCTTGTGTTTGATGCTATACTAAATACAACAGTGCCACCCACATGTAACCTTGGATTGTAAAAATGGATTTTCCCCAAGGACCATGTGCAGAGAAACCCCCTGTACATAGCAGGTGCTGCAGGAAGCATGTGGGACAGCTGGAGTTGAGGTCCATGCCTACCTGGGCTCCCTCCCAAGCTGAACAACACTTCCTTGCAGCATCTTTATCTTGGGAAGGGAGCCCAGCATCTTCAGCTGCAAGGAAAGCTGGGAAAGGAGCCCAGCACCTGCTGTGTGTGGTCATGGACCTCAGCTCCAGGTGTCCTTGTGCTTTTGGGAGGATGTCTCCTGCTGAGCATGGAAATACCTTGAGTCACCTTTGCCCCATGCGATTGGCCATAAGACCCCTCTAACAGGGATGTCTCCTTGTGGTCTGTCCCACCAGGCTGAACAGTCACCCTGGGAAGTGTTGAGAGGAAGTGCTTGATGCTCTCATGTCCCTGACTTCCTTCTTGGCAGGGGCACCTCGGGCTGCTGCCTGTATTTTGGGAAACAACCTTTTTATCCCCTCTAAATGCTGCACTTGCTGATTCTTTTTATTTTTTCCCCTGGTCCTCCCCTGTGACACACAGCAACTTCTCTGCTGAATTTCCACCTTCCCTAAAGAGCAGCCCTGGAGTTTCCATTACATCCTGCTTACAGCACCCAGCACCCTGCTTGGCTGTGACCAACACCATGGCCATCTCCAGCCTAAATCTTCTTGGGGCTTGACACTGAGCTTCTGTCATTGACTGTGATGTTGGGTGAAACTTGAACCTTCACTCTTGTGATAGAGACTGATAGAAGATAAAATTGACACTTGCATTGTGTGGTGAGGGGTTTTCATAATTGATGCCAGGAACAAGTACATTTCCTCTCTGAAAAGTGAGTATATAAAACTGGTCTTCTCTTACTCAGATCAGATATCTGTAATTTCTGCTGGGTTTTTTTGAAGAGAAAGGGGCTTTTTTAATCCTGGCTGAGTTTTGCCGGTCTCACACAGCCCACTGAATGGTCGTGGATGAGGTTAGGATTGCTTGTGTCCTGGGTGACCTCCCCAAACCCATCTCAGGCTGGTTGAGAGCTGGGTGTGGATGCCAGGCAGGTGTGGAAGTGTCTCTGGCTGGCACTGGTGGCAGAGCTGCTTTTGCTGATGAGAGCAAGAAGAGAGGAGATGGGCTTTGACTTGCTCCTGGCCAGAAAGCAAAATCTGGGCTGCTGAAACCTGCCAGCCTTGGTCTGGTGGGTCAGAGGGTGAGCAGAGTGTTGATGGAGGGGGGATAAAAAGCACAGGGTAGGGCTGGCATTCCCCTCCACCCCCTTTTGCTTTTTTTCCTTTTCAGAAAGTTACTGTTAGCATCAAGATGTACTTTACAATGGTGAAATCCTAGAAATTCCCACTGGCTCTGTAGCTGCTCATGTGCCTCAAGGCAGGAGGACTGAAAAGGCACTGGAGTGCAGACTGGAAGGACTGCTGAGAGTCCCTGCCTGCCCCTGGGACAGGAACTGTGTTCCCTCTGTCATTCTCTTTGAATATCTTCCTGCCTGTTCTGCCTTCAAGCACATAGGCACAGATAAGTCTCCTTCTCTTTACAGCAGCCTTTCTGTGTCTTAAGTTCATCCCATTTCCCACCTCCAGCAGACCAGAGAATATTTTCTCCCCATGCTTCAATTTGAACCTTGTCCTTCAGCGTGTCCAGGAATGGAACTTCTGCAGTTTTCTTCAGAAACCATTGCAAAACAACAAAAAAAATTGACATTATTCTAATAGCATAAGGGAGACACATCTCTCCCTGTGCCTTTCACTTCCCAAAGGCTGATAATTAAACCGTTCAAGAGTGTTGTGTTAAAGGAGCTAAAAATAATGGAATATGAAGATGAAGGGTGCCAATGGTGAGAGCATCTCTGATTGAAAGGACCTGCAATGAGTCACTGGAGTCGCAGACAGAGAAATGTCATTCTGGAGAAGGAGAGAAGGTACCACAGTAACTGTTCTTAGTGGGACTAATTTAGTGATTTGTGTTTCTCGGCATCAAAATACATCATGGCTTTAGAGGGGCAGCGAGTGGAATTCCCCCGTTATCTGTTTGTCAAGAGTACACCGGATCCTGTCCTGAAAAATGGTAATTGTAAAAAAGAACATTTTAAAAATAAGTCAAGAGGAACTCTCAGTTTGCAGAGTGGCTGCTGGGGAGGTTCACAGTCAATTGTGTGCTGGACACTGGTGCTGATGTGGTTTCAGTTTCCCCTAAACGTTGTGCTGGGGTCTGGTGCTGGTTGTAGTCGCCTGTTCTCACTGCCAGCCTTGCAGCAAGGGAGTCACCCGCTTAGAGAAAGTCCCAGAATAGTCTTCAAGTGTCTTCAGCTTGGGTGAGTCTGTGACACATCACAGGCTACTTCTGTTCCTCAAGGAAATGCATCATTAGTGTAAAATTCAGGCCTGGATACGGAAGCAACAAACCTTCAAATGACTGGGTTGGGCTCAGGTCAGTTGAGATGTAAAGCCAATGAAAAATGTCGTAATTCCCACTCAATTATTGTTGAATGTCTCTAGAGGAGGGGCCACAAGATGGTGAGAGGGATGGAGCAGATCTCCTATGAGAAAGGCCAAGAAAATTGGAATTGTTCAGCCTGGAAAAGAGAAGGGTTTGGTGTGACTTAATTACATTCCCCCAGTACCTGAGGGAGCCAGGAAGAAAGATGGAGAGACTATTTCCAGGGATCTGGAGTGACAGGATGAGGAGGAATGGCTTCCCACTGACAGGGCAGGGTTAGATGGGATATTAAGAAGAAATTCTTCCCTTTGAAGATGCTGATGCCCTGGCACCTGTGACTGTCCCATCCCTGGAAGTGGTCAAAGCCAGATTGGACAGGGCTTAGAGCAACCTGGGCTAGTGGAAGGTGTCCTTGGCCATGGCAGGGAGTTGGACCAAGCTAGTCTCTAAGGTCCCTTCTAAACCATTCTATGATTCTTGGCTTCCTAAAATCTATTATTGGTCTTCTCAGTGTCCAAGCTAAGGAGGGTGGGCACTGTGCCCCCACTGCAGATTTGGTCCCCAAATGCTGAACCCAGTATGACAACTGCTGAGCTGCTGCGGTTCTCATGCTGTTCCAACAGTTCCTATGAGATCCCAGGACTGGAAAAGGGGGTGTCCTTTGTTTTCATCTCACACCCTCACTCGCTACCAGCACTGCTGATGGGGAAGGTGGAAGTGATGCAGCCAAACCAGATCGGGCTGTTTTAATCCGACACTTGTTGACTTGGACTGGATTGCAGTTTCCAGGTTGCTCTGATTGGACATTGCTGAGACTCCTTTGCTCTCACTCTATCCAGCTGCAACTATTGCTGCACAGGGACAGACTCTGGAAGGATCAGAGGGGTTTGATGTGAGCCCTGAGAGCCTCCTGAGCTGCACGTGGTCTCCATGGAGTTGATCCCATGGTATCTCCTGCAAATGACTGACTGATGTGACTTCTTGCTAAAACTACAAGAAGTGTGTTGCTCTGGACTTGTCCTGGTGTGAGCAAAAGCTGAGTCTGGCTGCAAACTCAACCCTTCGTGCTGTGTGTCCCCTTCCAGCCCTTGCACTGTGTTTTGCAGTTGCTTTTACCTCAATGTACATGGTCAGACACAGGAGGAGACTCTTTTCTGCTTCATAAAGCAGAAATAAACTCCATAGAGCTGGAGTCTAGTCAGTAGTAATATTTTGATGAGAACATCATTGCCAGGATGATAACATGATGACAGTTTCACTCTGAAAGTACTGAAATTTTGTTGTGGTTGGGGTTTGTACGTTTGAGGGGCAGCCCCACCTGCTTGTCAAACTTTTTCTTACTAAAAAATGACTGAAAAAAATTGACTCGAGAGGAGAGCCAGTGACATCCCCAAACAGCAGCGTTCAGCCATGATCTTCCATGGGCAGTTGGGTGCTGGAACCTTCTCCATTCCTCTGCCATCACTTCAAATGCTGCTTGTTTCAGTCAGCCTTGGCAGGGTGGGTGAGAGGCTGGATCTTCCCTCCAGAGGCACCGGGAGGTGCTTGTTTATAGGCACAAAGCAGCTGGTTTTAACAACCTCAGGGCAGGGTCCCTGACTGGTCCTTCCACAGTGGATGGGAATTTTGCTCCTGCCTGAAGAGCCAATGCAACACTGGGATGGAGATGGGACCTGTGCTGCCCTGTCCCACACACTCTGGGCTCTTGGTGTCCAGCCCTCATGTGCTCCAAGTAATTAAGAAATTATGCATTTATTTTCTCTTACTTGCATTTTCTGGATTATCGATGCTCTACTGTAGTTCATCTGTGAAATAGCCCCCTAAAACTGACCTGAGGCACTTTTAAAGTGCACACTCCCATCTTCAAAGGTGGGAATAACTTGGAGCAGAGACTTTAAAGTGGCACTTGTAGAGCTTTCTTGGACCAGTGGTTTATGGAGAGCTGCTCATTCCAACCTCTGGCACTCTTCCTCAGAGCTTATACCTGGCTGTCCACCAGTGGAAGTCTAGTGAGGAATCTTGGGGATCTTCAGCAGAAAAAAATCCTTGTAAAAATGTTGTTTTCAGCTTTTGTTTCTTATGAATTGAACTGGGGGGGAGAGGGTGAAGAAGTAAAGCTAAATTGAGTGAGTCTGATTGCAATTTCCATGTTCCCATTATTGCATTATCTGAGCTTCTTACAGGCTTTGAAACATTTGGTTGTGCAACTGCTGGCTAAGGAAGGAAGTGTGATTATTCCTGTTTTGCATGTGGGAAGCAGCTTAGGAGAATAAGGATGGGAGTTGTCTTGCTTAAGGATGCCTGTCTAAAAATGTAGGCCTCTAATTTAACTTAGTTTGTGGGGTTCAAGCTGGATGGGGTGAGCTGCCCTCTGCTGCAGGTGCTCTCTCTGTCTGTAGATGTTGATTTGTTTAGTCACCTCATTTTTGCATAGGTAAAATTGGAGGCAATGAATCCTGCCTCAGGATAGACCCAGTGCCACCATGGAGCTTCACAGCAGAGTAAATAGTTGATGTGGATTCTCCAAAGTCACTGGATGATTTTTTTCCTTTTCTTTGTGCCTTGGACCCCATCATTTTTGGGGGCTCTGGATGATAATTCTGAAGTTCAGAGCCTTAATTACATCGTTGTAAGAAACAAGACACCAAGAGTTTTAGCTGGTCTGCTTTACCTTGGTGTGTGGTTGGCTTTGCAGCAGAATTGCAAAGCTTCTCAGGGCTTTCTTCATTTTGCTGGGCACTTTTTGTGCTGGTCAGAGCCCTTGTGGGGATGCCAGCAGGGCTGCTGGGGGTCCAGGGCTGTTCAGAGAAGGCATAAAACACACAGCCAGAAAGCCTGACCGAACTGTTGGGGTGTGTATCAGTAAGAGAGCTGCCTTCACCCCTGGGGTCCCAGCACAGCAAGGACATGGGGCTGCTGGAATCCAGAGGAGGCACCAGGATGGTCAGAGGATGGAGCAGCTCTGCTGGGAGGAAAGGCTGGGAGAGCTGGGATTGTTCAGCCTGGAGAAGGGAAGCTTTGGGGTGACCCAATTGTAGCCTTTCAGTATCTGAAGGAGCTACAAGAAAGATGGAGAGAGAGTTACAAGGGCCTGGGCTGTTTACAGGGTGGGAGGAAATGGCTTCAAACTGAGAGAGAGTAGGCTTAGATTGGATATTAGGAAAAAAAATCTTCCCTTGCTCAAGGAAGCTGTGGCTGCCCCATCCCTCAAAGTGTCCAAGGCCAGGTTGGACGGGGCTTGGAGTAACCTGGGCTAGTGGAAGGTGTCCCTGCCCATGGCAGGGCAGTTGGAATGAGAGGATCTTTAAGTTCCCTTCCAACCCAAACCATTTTGGGATTCTATGTTTCTATGAATAAGGTCCTCCTGAATCTCAGAGTGCACCTGACCATCCACAGCCAGCTCTGGACAACTTACTTGCAACTTGAAACCTTGTCAAGATCAAACATTTTGTAGAGAATTAAAGGCAGTTCTCTTTAGGTGGTGTGAGTGTTGACTTGCTGTTGGTCTTGCATCCGCAGGGGTTCTCTTTCCCTCTCTGAGCAGCTGCACCGTGGGGTTTTTTTGGAGGGGAACTGAATTATCCTGCTTAATCCACTCATTTGGCAGGGTTGTCCTGCTCAGCAGTGGTGAGACTTGGTGAGACCTTCTCTTGGGCCATTGCTCTGGGGTTGCAGATATTTATTGCTGCTGATGCTGTCTGTGTGTGCAGTGGGAAGTGTGGGAAGTCCTGCCCAGCCTGACTTGGTCTGACTCTTCCTTACCAGTAATTTGTACCCAGTGGAGGAAGCTCTGGGAGAAGAGAGGCTGGTCAGGGTGGGGCCAGGTTATGAACTACTTGAGGAATGACCTGAATGGCTCAGGAAAGTGCATGACCAATCAACTTAAAACTTGCTCTAGTCTTGACAAGCCATTAAAACAGGCAGCTCCACCTCTCAGATTCAAGGTACTGTGCCTGAAAGGCTGAGGCTGCAGGTCTCTGCTGGGGAGCATAAATGGTCACTGATACCAAATTCCTGACAAATTTTCTCAGTAGTTTATCCCAGAAGAGCAAATGTTGACCTCCTCTCATTTCTTTTTTCCCCCAAGCCATCAGACTGCTGGCCAAGGGCCCTTCAAACCCATGAGTTTCCTTCTGGGGATTGACTCACCATATCCATAGAGCCCCTCTCTGAGTTTTGCTGTCCGTGAGGGTTTGGTCCATCTGAGAAAGTGAATTTTCCCCATTTGCTTGGGAAATGGGAGCCCTTATAGATGGCAGAGATGGCTCTGTATTTTGTTTTCTCAGTAACTCCCAACGAGGTGTAAATTATGGATGTTATGTTTTGACCTTGTGACTGTTTGCATGCGTCTCCCTGCTAATTAATGCACTGTAATTCAGTGCTAACTGATACTACCTCTAAAAATACCTAGAGGTGCCTCTCTGGTGAGAAGGCTATGTCGAGAACTAGGGAATGTGTTTAGACCAGATCCATTCTTTATCTGCACTGTAGAAAGCTTCTGATAATGGGGCTTACCAAACCCCCTTGGGGAAGGGAGGAAGGGGATTTTACCCTCTAAATGAGATTTCCAGTGGTGTCAGCACAAATTCAGGCTATTACAGCTGCAGGGAAAGCCTTCTGTGTATGGAGTGATGCTTGAGTGTGCCAACCAGACTGGAAAACAGAACCAAGGTGCTTGGGTCCAGTGTAAGTCCTGGCCCTCACACCCACACTGAGCAAAGGAGGGGAAACTGGAAATCAGAGAATCATTGGGATTGGAAAAGACCTCCAAGATCTTGAAGTCCAGCCTTTGAATGAATACCACCATGCCCACTAAACCGTGGTGGAAATGAGCAGAAAGAGTCTTTCCTTCAGACTTGCAGTGGTCAGTTGGTCCATGGCTCCTTCAGCATCAAGGTGGGAAGAGTCCAGCTCCATGAACATGCAGGGTGGGGTGGATATCTTGGCTCTGCTGGGACTGCTCCTCCCCATCACATGGTGCTGCATGGCCATGGGGAGGGGCCAAGGGAACTGACCCCTTCAGCCAAGGAGAGAGTGCCCCAGGCTTGCTTCAGCTCAACTTAGCCATGTGTGTCATCGTTTAGGGGAGCACAGAAAGTCGGTGCCTGGACCTGGACAGCTGCTTTCATGTGTATTTCCTTCCCCAGCCCCTCCATGACTGGCCACATGCCCTGCTGTGGTATCTTGCAGTCTGTCAAGTGCCAGGGGACACCACGGTTATTTCTGACCAGATCATTTGTGTGTGGTCTTTATTTTTGTATTTTCTTGAACACGACTGTTTAGTTTCCTGGAACTGCCTGCCCCAACCCAGAGCCCTTTGCATGTTACGTTGCGCAGCGTGGCGGGTGCCGCGTGTGGCAGGAGAGAGAAATCACCGTCCAGAATAGGAAATGGTGGCACAACTTCCCCCCTGGCTCCAGAGCACTTCTCCTTTTGGCACCAGCAGGCGGGAAGGTGAAGTAAGAAGATCTCTGTTGAAAATGCAGAAGTGCAGGTTGCTCTTGGAAACCATCTCCATGGGCAAAGCCCTCGGCTTTGGCTGCTGGGGAGGGGTATGTTTTTGTGTGGATGGACAGAGCCACGTGGCTTGTGGCTTCCTCTTCAGGTGGGAAGTCTGCTCGATGTGTAACAAGAGGCAGAGGATGGGTGGGCTGAAGGCTCTTCGCTCTGGAGAGTTGCCTTCTCCTGCCCTTCTGCCCTTGGGAGTTATCAGTCCATGCCCTTGCATGCCCATGTGTTATCTCAGATGTTAGCCCTGCTCATGGAACGCTCATCCCACAGGATCCCACCTTCTGTGATGGTTTGTCTTGTGCTGGAGAGAAGGAGAGCCCTTCTCCAAGCCCACGTTGTGCCTGTGTGGATGCTGTTGGCTCTTCACAGTGGGTGCTGCTGGGGAGGGACCAAATCTGCTGGGGTTTTGGCTGGAATTTTCTTTGACCTCATTTGATTACCGAGTCCTACATGCTCAACAGGAGGGCAAAAACACCACAGGGAAAGTAGCTTATGCAAAAATACCTAGAGCCAATGCATTTCCAGAGACACAAATGACTTTCCAAGGTCACACGACAGATCCCTCAGTAGACCCTGAGCTGGAGAATTACTCAGCCATGGCACAAGGCAGCTGAGGGGCTGTGGGGGGACAGGAGGAGTGGACCCGTGGGGAAAAGCAGAAGCAGTTAAGGGCGTGCTGTGGATGAAGATGACTAAGGGTAGGTCACCTTGTCTCTGTGGGCTCCTGGGTCCCATAGCCAGCCATGGCAGATCTTCCCTCCTCCAGACTGTGCTGGGCACAAGTGTTTCTGCTGCAGCTGCCGGGGCTTTGGGGTGTCTGGTGGAAGGAGGAATGAGCAGCCCGTGCATCTTTCGGCCCAGCTCTGATGTCTGCTGGAGCTTGGTGTCCTCCAGCTGTTTTAGAGAGAGGGTGAGGTTGGGAGGGGCTGGAAGGAAAGATGTTGTTGGGAGTGTTGTGCAGAGAGGAGGTGCTGTCATGAGGGAAGTGTTGGCAGTGCGAACAGGCGGAGCAGAGCGGCTGTGAGTGGCACAACAGCTGGTGCAGGACATCTGTGTTCTTTCCAGACCTACCAGGGGTTTGCTGTGACACCTCAGGTGAGTTACCTTTTCTCCTCTCAGCTTTTATCAGCCCCTTCTCCTGCAAAGGGCACGCTGGAGCAGTGAGTCCACGTTTGGGGCCATAGCACAAGCTGCCAACTCCAATTCCGGTGATGAGGGATGTGAAGGGGGGTCAATCTGTAAATGACAGTGCTGGGCTGCCAGATGTCCTAGTGCAGAGGTGTTATTCCTGTGAATTGTGCTTCTCCTACTTGAGCTCTTCTGCAAGAGAACTAGAGATAAGATTATGGACTATAGATAGAAGATTATGGAATATATACACGTATACAATGCCAGATGTAAGAAGTTTGTGGCCCTGGTTAGAAGTGTCTGTCCAGTCCTCAGTGTGTCATTGATGCAGAGGGCTGTGATCTAGATCTAGTCCTGCTGGAAGACTGAGCTTCTACAAGTAGGGCTATTCTGCTTTACTCCAAGCTGAAATGGCCAAGCCCAGGGTATGGGCTAAGACATGTTTGACTTGGGTGCATTATAGAGTATTTTCAGGTTTTGCCTTGGGGTTGCTGATATGAGAAGCTGTGGTTCAGCCTCTGTCACTTGGTTGGGTTGTGAATCTCACGCCAAGACAAATGGCAGCAGCTTTGTGTCTGAGAGCTCACCTCCAGCATGGAGAACACCTCCCTGGTGATACTTCACTTTGGACTGGTGATTTTGTCTTTGAAAGTCAAAGCAATTCCTGAAGACCCCCCTCCATCCCTTGTGATGCCCATGGCAGTGCTGCTGTGGGGGTCCCTGCAGGGCCACATCTCACAGCTCCTGGTGTCACCACAGCAGTGCTCCTGTTGGGCTCTTGAGCTGCTGTGGTGCATGTTTGATCAGAAACAGGCAGAGCAGCTCTGCCATGATGCACACACAGTTCTCTGCTCCATTTGGACACTGTTTCTTAGTATCCACGCTGCTGCTGAAACAGCTGAACTTCTAAGATGTCTTTATTGGGGTGGGATGGAGGATCATGGTCTGTAGCACTAAGTGACAGATGGTGGGTCCCTTTGACAGTAGATTTAAACACAGATCTCTTGTATCCACACAGGCAGACCAGTCTGCAAAGCCATTCTCCCCTTGCCAGTGATGCTGCAGTTCTTTAGGAGTGGTCCTAGGAGTGGAGAACATAAAATCTGTCTGGTGACCAGTGAAGGACATGAGAGAATGGCTGGAGCTGTGGTAGTGGATGTTTGGGCTGGGTATCAGGAAAAGTCCTTCCCCCAGAGGGTGGTGGGCACTGCCCAGGCTCCCCAGGGCAGTGGGCACAGCTCCAAGGCTGCCAGAGCTCCAGGAGGGTTTCGACAACACCCTGGGGGACAGGATGGGATTGTTGGGGTGTCTGTGCAGGGCCAGGAGTTGGACTGGATGATCCTTGGAGATCCCTCCAACTCAGGATGTTCTGTGAGTCTTTGAAATAGATGAAGTAAAGGCTTTGTTTGCCACCAAAATTTTCAGTGGGGTAATGCTTCATTTATACAGGACTGAACCTTCTTCCCAAAACTAAAGGCAGGAGGGAAATGCACACAGACTGTGTGTCTGCCTTTTGCATCCTCTGAGCAGGACTGAACGGTGCCCTGGGGCAGCTGCCATCCAGGGGTGGGCTCCTCCCAGGTGAACTCCCTCCCTTCCAGGTGATGGGTTGTTGTGGGAATGAGAAGCTCCTCCACCCTGGGGGGTGTCTGGAAGCCCCATGTTTCAAAGGTGGTTGTTTTATTTTTTCCCCTTCCCCAGCTCTAATTTTAACAGCTGCGCTTGGGAGAAAGTACTTTGAAGCCTTAATTGCAATTATGAATCTTCCTCTGTTCCCAGGTTTCCCCTAATTGGCTTCCTGTGAGAATTTACAAAGCTGGTAAAAACAAAACTGCTGTTTTTGTGAGGGAGTTGGTGGCGTGAGATTCCTGAGCACAAATAAAACTCTGCTCAGCCGGGCCCTCTCGTGTGCTGCTGTGTGGGGCCGTAACTGGCCCCGTGGCCAGATGCTCACAAGGGGGGCATTATATAAAACGTAAGCTGATTTACATGCTTGCATTTGGAAAGTGCTAATCTATTTCGATTTTTTTTTTCCTTTACCCCCCTTCTTTTTTTTTTTCCTTTTCAGCCCTCTCTAATCTTCTGTGCTCTCTGCCAGGTTCCCAGCTTCTTTGGCTGGAATAGGCCCCAGCTAAATCCTTTATCTGTCTATTTGGCAACCCTGGGTGAAGTAGTTAGCAAACGAATGACACTTTTCCTGGCTCATTATTTAGATTTACTGAGCTGAGTGGTTGCTGCTGCTGCAAGAGTCTGCACAAGGCAGTTCTGTATTTTGTTTCTTAGAAATTTGGGATATATAAAAATTGATTTCCAAGGCAGTTCTGGTACTAGTGGTTGAATCCCTGCATGCAGTGCTGTTGAGAACACGTGTTTTTCTCATGTGTAGCTTTATTTCTGCAATTTGCTGCTGCCTGAGCAGTTCTGGTTGTGTGTCACAGTTTTACTGCTCCAACAGTTTGAGAATGGTTACCTGGATACTCTGCTGGGTGCTCGTGGCAGGATATGATGGTTAAGGCAAGTGGTTCTTGTGGGTTAGAAATAACCTCTGTGAAATATTAGTATGCTTTTATGTATTATAAAAATGCTTTTTGACATGTCCTGCTCTGCCAGCTATATCTGCCAGGATTATAAATGGGATTGGGATGGGAATGGGAAATAAAAATGACAGAATGAAAGACAATTATGCTTTCACCTTCACCTGCCACTGCTCCAGCTGGTGGCTGAGGGAGTGTGGTGCAGCAGGAGCCTCTGCCTCTCCTTTTGGAGGGTGAAACTGAGGCACAGAGTGGTCTCTCCCCATGCCATGGCACAGGAACTCTGCGTTTTATTGCAGACTTTCGGTTCCCTCTGTAGCCACTCGACAATATCGTCGTCTTCTCGGCTTGAGGGCTGAGCAGCCTGGGAGGAAGGTGAGCATTGGGTCTTGTCATCCATTGCAACCTGGGAATGCACTGCCGGGGTGCTGGGACACCCTGTGGGACCCGAGGGATGCTCGTGGTGCTGAAGTGCTGCTCTTGAGGTCAGCCCATTTTCATCCCATTTGTAAATGGCCAGCCAAAGCGGGGGTGGCTCAGAGGAAGGTCCTGGGCAGGATGTAACCTCCTCATGTGTAGGGTACTTCATTTGTTGGTAAAAACATGTAAAACTAAAATTAATTACTTGCCTGTGATTGAATGGGGTGATGCAAAAGACTGATAGATGTGTCCTGGTGGCTTGTCCTCCTCGAGTCCTGGAGGTGGAGAGGGAATGTCTCTGGTTTGGTCTCCCGTTCCAAGAGATTGCTGAGGTTTTCCATGTAAACGGGGACATCCAGGAGGAGACTTGGGAGTCCCTCGGTCTGTGCTCAGTTGAGCATTTGACCCAGGTAGTGAGATGGCATCTCGGGAGGGTGATCTGCTCCTCCCCTGGGCACAGTCCGCAGCGATTGAGGCTCTGAAAGAGCCCGGGGCTGAGGCTGCCCCATCATCCGGTGCTTTTGGATGTGAGAGGGTCTGGCCGTCCTTTCCTGGCCCTTGCTGGGTGGGAGCGGTGAGGGGCAGCCCTGTAAAGCCCGTGCTCCTGGAGAGAGGCTCAGTGCTTTTAACACAAGGGTCCCGAAGTGATTCCTGTTCCCTTTCAGTCCGTCGTGTCCAATGGGAAACTATGTGAAGGCTCTGAAGGGAAAAGGATGCTCAGCAGTATTTTTAAAAGCCAGGGTTGGTGCCAGCATCAATAGATAGACCAAAAAAAAAGGGTGCCTCGAGGAAGGGCTGGCTTTGTGGCTGCATCCCTGGGCTCCTGGAACTGCTTTGCAGCCGTCGGGGATCGGGAGGCAGCTGCGGGCAAAGCCAAGCTGGGATGCTCCGTGTGCCGTCTGATCCCTTCACCTGCCCGCTAAATCAGCCCCAACCGGGCTGGTTGTGCCTGGGCTCGTCCAAAGGGCAAAACACGCCGGTGATTTGGGGCTGGCACCGCCTGTGCTTGTGAAAACCATCACAGCGCGTAGAGACGAACTGCCACAGTTCCTGGAAGGAGCTTTGTAGGCAGAGAGCTGGGGGAGGAGAGCAGAAATAGCTGCGAAGTGTCAGAAAGCTGCGACCAAAAGCAATTCGCGCTTAACCCACTTGAGACCTGCCCTCTCAGGGAAGCAGCGAGTGTTTATCTACCAAGGACCCACCGCTGGGAGAGGCGAATTGCCTGCTAATTGGCTTTTGCGGAAGGCAGAGGGGCCAGGCTGGCTAATTAGACTGGTCTTTACACCTCCCCTGTTAATTTGGACACGCAGGATATTCCCCGAGGGAGGTGGACTTCCCAGGGAGGTGACCCCATCACTTCGCTGCGTCTTTTGATGCCTCCCAGGGGGGGATCGGGAGCTGGCAGCTGGGAGACACAAGCCTGAACTCCGGCAAAATAGCCTCGCGGTTATTTTGAGTTAACATTTTGAAGTTAAAAGCAAGGAAACAACGTGAGGTCTCCCGGGAGGTAAGTGAGAAGGGGGGAATAGGCTGCTGCCAGCCCTGGAGCGCTGGGATCAGGAGTCCAGGTCTGTGTTGAGCCTCACCCTGTGCTGGAAGAGTGATCTCACTTGGCAGAACAACTACTGTTCCTTTTCTAAAGAAAATTAAACTTAAAAAAGAAGAGATCATCTGGACACTTCTCTGAAACAGTCCCCAAGCAACCAGGTGAGTTCAGGTGTGACCTGAGCTGTGAGTGTTGCAGATGAGACAGAAAGGGTGGAAAAGCCAAGAAAAGCACAGAATAAATATGGGGACTGGATTTTAGAAGAGCTCTCGGCGTGAAATGCTCTGGGTTTAAGGTGCTCTCAGGATCACAGACTCACAGAATGGGTGGGCTTGGAAGGGACCACAGTGGGCCATCTGGTCCCACTTCCTGCTCCAGCAGGGCCAGCCCAGAGCACATGGTACAGGATTGTGTCCAGAGTGCTCTGGAGTATCCCCAGTGAGGAGACTCCACACCCTCTCTGGGCAGTCTCTGGATCACTGATGTTCTTCCTCATGTTCAGGTGCAACTTCTGGGCATCAGTTTGTGCCCACTGTCTCTGGTCCCATTGCTGGGCCCCCCCACCCCGAGCAGAGCCTGGTCCATCCTCTGCACCCTCCCTGCAGACACTGATGGATGTAGGATACTGGTGTGGCCCCTGTCCTGCCACAGGCTCCCTGGGTGACCTGGACAAAGCCACTTTGCCATTCCCAACAGCCTCAGTTCCCTGTCACTGCATGGGTAGGAGTGATTTGGGGATAAAGGCATTAAATAATGCTCACGTCTGGTGCTGAGGGAATGGGAGGCGAATAATTCCCAAAGATCATGGCTCCTGGAGGGAGCTGGTGCTAATCTGGGCTTTGGGACTCAAATGTGACACGTGGTGTCTCCAACACAGCCTGGAAACTGTAAATTGATTAAACTCTCAAAGCTCTGCAAGCTCTGGGGCTGTGTTCTCTTTGCTCTAATAAAGCAGGATGTGTCCAATGCCTCACTGGAGAGGCTCTATCCATACCTGTGGCCCTCACAGGGCACTGATGCATCACCCTGATCAGAGGCTGCTCCAGGAGGTGACTTTGGTGAGTGGGACTATGAGGACTTCCAGGTACAGAGTTGGGAATAGAGGAAAAAGTGATGGGAACAGAGAAGTTTGAGGTTGGCATCCATGCCGTGATGGAAGTGAGGAACCTGCAAGGTTGAAACCAAAATCACAGACTTCAGAGCCAGGCAGGGACTGTGTGGGGAGGAGAATAATTGGTCTATCGTGGCTTTTTGGGGTTCAGTTGTGATGTGCTCTAAAATACAGCCTGTTGTAGTCTGGCCCCTCCTCAGAATGGGTGTTTGGGAGCTGCAGCTGGGCTGTAACTCACCCCAATCTGTGCTTGGGGCTTGTGGCTGTGAGAGCCCAGGAGGTCAGGACTACCCAGAGAATTCAAGGGGAACCTGTTGCATCAGTGTCCCCATGTCCCTTGAGTACTGCTATCTCTGGGGGCTAAAGGCCTTTTTCAGCCTGCTGGGACCCAAAACCAAGGAATGTCACATCTCTGAGTTGCCCACAGGCCACCTCTTTGAGCACCATTTGTCCCTTTTTCATGGTGAGAGGAGAAGGACCCTGGTGATGAGCCCATGAGGGACGTGACCAAGCAGTCTTCTCTAGCATGATCCTCCTGATGAAGCCCATTCACATCTGCCTCATGCTCCAGTCTTGGAGCAAACCCTGGCAGGTGGGACCACAGCAGGGTTTGGGTGCCCAGCAGCAGCAGACCCTGTGTCAGCTCCAGTGACACTCCTGTGGTTGGCACCTTTTGCAAGGAGGATGTGCTTGGGTGATGTTTTGCTGGTTGGCTCCGTGCCTCCAAATAGATACTGGTGACAGACCCCATCATCACTTGAAATGGTCTTGCAGTAGGGAGAGCTGGTGACAGTCCTGCTTCATTCCAGGAAATGTATCCTTGCTGGCAGCCCCAGATTTGGGAGGATTGGATGTGCACAGTGTGTCTTCATACCAGGGGCTCCTGAGTGCTGGTAATATCTGCTCCAGTTCCACTTTAAAACAAAAAAATAAACCATCTGATCACAGTTTGCTTTGGGGTTGGGGCCTCTGGTTTTTTATTAGGTAAGAAAATTCAATGTGGTGAAGTGTTGGGCTGCTTCTTGCTTCAAAGCGACCCCCAGGCTATTCAGAGCAGGTATCACCAGTGCAGCACAATTTTAGAACAAAGAAAAATAACCAGAGGCAAAACTAAAAACAGGAACCAGCAGATAAACAATACTCGGGTGCTGCTGGCGCTGAGCTGGGCTCCTTCCTGCCCTCAGCCATCTGGAGAGTCAGCACGAGGGCTCGGGGCAGCCCAACTCTCCTGCTTGGCTCATTTCAGCAGGGAAAACAGCTGGGAAGTGATTGATAAACCTTTCCATTCATAAAAAGACTTGTCAGGGTGTGAGCTGAGCACCTGGGTGTCCTCAGCTGGGATGCCCTAAGTTCACTGCGCTGATCCAGGCAAGAACGTTTGCCTGTCCATCCCTGGGTTAGTGCCTTGCCCCAGCTCCAAGGAAGCCACGAGTGTTTGCACAGGGAGGGAAGAACTGAATGGCAATGACTGGTGAGCTCTGGAGGTGTAGAATCAAGGTCATTGCATGTGGTTTTGGCTGCCTCAGGGATGCCGGAGGAGGGCAAACCAGGACAGGAGCATCCTTGGTGGCAGAGTCCTGCCTGGGTACCACTATTCCCAGAAGGTGTCATTGCAAACTAGCATGATGCTGGGCCTGGGAAGAGGCAGCTTAGTGAGGGCTTGCTTATTGCAACACGAGCCTAAACACTGGTGTGTGGAGGAAGATGTCTCATTTAATCAGAAAGAAGAAGTTTCTTTTTCTTTTCTGGCTTGATTTTTACTTTTTGAATCATGGTCAGATGAGTGTAAACACTGTTTCGAAGTAATGAGTTGTGAGGTTTCGTTCTGAGTCCTTGAGGATCCACCCCTCTCTCTGCATCTCACCTCGTGTTCCCTCCAGGCAGATGGATTTTATTGAAATCCTCTCCATTGAGGATGAATTCACTCACCTCAAGACAGTTTCTCTGATTAGTTTGTTCTTTTTGGTGAGTTCTTTGCAGCCCAGTTTCTGCTCTTACTATGATTTAGTTTGCCAGTTTGGTTGAACGCCCTTGGGAAAACTCAACTCTAAAGTCAGGGTCAAGCATCTCCATTGCCATCAAGGCTGGTCCTAAGGCCACCTCGTGGTGATCTGCAGGGGGGACATGGCAAAGCTGCAGCCTTGGCAGCTGGTACTTGGTGCTGGGAGCACATATGGACTTGCTGCAGAGCAGTGAGTGGTGTGAGTCCTGCTCCTAGTGCTGTAAAACATCTCTGTGACTTTATCAGCTCAAGGACAGCAGATCCCAGAGCAAAGGACAGCTAAGGTGGGCAGTACTAGGGCTCTGCTTCTGGTATTTCTGTTTTTATCTTTCTTGGCTTCAAAGCAAAAAGCAGTTACACTTTGGAGTTATTGTTGTTTGTTTGCACCTCTTGGGGTTTTTTTTGTTTTGGTTTTTTTTGGGTTTTTTTTTAGAGTTCACAGTGCCTTCAACTCACAAGTGCCAGCCTTAAGCTCTGGTAATCTTGGGGATGGAATTTGGGAAATCCCATTAAATAATTGCCCTTTGCAGCAACACAAATGGCTTGGATGGAGGTGTTTGTGTGGACATGACTTATCTTAGGCATTTCTCAGCTTCCTGTTGGC
Source organism: Campylorhamphus procurvoides (assembly GCA_013396655.1). Classification (NCBI taxonomy): domain Eukaryota; kingdom Metazoa; phylum Chordata; class Aves; order Passeriformes; family Dendrocolaptidae; genus Campylorhamphus; species Campylorhamphus procurvoides. The sequence continues at coordinate 247,471 of WBMV01000078.1, forward strand.
TTTCTCCTCTGATCTGCTGAGCTGGGGGCACCCTGTGCCAGCTGAAAAGAGCAAAGCTGTTCCGGGAGGGGCTGGGCTGATAAACCCACTCGTGATTGCCGTGGAAAGCGCAGGCACTGCGGGTCCTGCAGCCCCCCACACAGTTGCTCTCCTTCCCCAGAGGTTCAGTGTGTATCCCCAGCGTCCCCAGCAGCCTCTCCCCCTGTGTGGCTCTGCAGAGATGCAGCTCACAGTGGCTGTGCAGACCCAGGCCTTGGGGAACCCTCTGTTGATGCACAGGGCGTTGTGCTTTGGGGTTTTTCTGGTGGTGTCACTTGGTGCTACGTGATGCTGAGCACTGCTGGTTCTGACATCACACGTGTGAGTGTGGAGGTTTGTGGTTGTTCTGTCCCTTCTCCCTTTCTTACCCTCCACCAGGTCTTGCTGCCTCATAACTCGCTGTGTTTGCCCTTCCCTGGCAGCGAAGCACCGGTGTGCCCCAGGATGCCAGGCTGGGAAAGGCATGCTGAGCAATACAAAGTCAATCCTGCCTGGTGTTACGGAAAGTCCGTGTCTGGATTTGGAATTTCCAGCTCCCCCTTGGCTGCCCTGCCCAGCAATATGGCCCTGGGGTGTGCAGTGCTTTGTATCTCCAGGTTTTAGCAGTTCTGTGATGCCTTAGATGTGGGTTTGCTGTTGAAGGCAAAGTATTAGACACAAAACTGATGACCAGGAGCTTCTTGTTACAGGAAGACGGCAGAGCAGTTCCCGTATTTCTGCCTCTTCTGGATGTTTTTTGTTCCTTGCTTGGATGATGGTCTGCCCTTCAGTTGCAGTGTGTTTTTAAGCAGTTTCCCAAGCTGGAGACCTTTCCTGTCTGACTGCAGGTGTTTCTTTCTGCCTCATCCTGGTATATTGTGTCCGTGGTCAGCAGCCTGACAGATGGAGCAACAGCAGAACTGACCATGCAGATGTGCAGTTGTTAGGTCAGGCTTAACTTTCAAACTGTCTTACAGGGATGCTCTCTGTGCCCTGGCCATGGACCAACAATGGTCACCACTCTGCCTTCCTACAAAGCCATTTTCTTACAGGAATGTGTATTGGGAGTTCATGTGGACTTTTTTTTCTGCAAAGAAGCATCTCATGACCTAAGTCCACGGCTGGGTTAATCCACTCCAGCTCTGCCCAGAGTTGGGTGACTGCCTTGGAGCTAATTCACCTTGCATTTAGTGGGGAGGGACAGGAATGTCCTGGCAGGACACAGGTCACCATCCTGGATACCCCTCGGCACAAGCGGAGCAGTCCCAGGTAAGCAGTTCACAAAGAGGTGTCTGAGTTCAGCTCTTGGCAGTTTGGTGAGATGAATCACATCTCCCATTTCAGTTTCTTGGGCAGGGCTGAGCCCCCCATCCTGCACTGCTGCCAAGAATACCCCCAGCCCCACTGCCCAATTTGGGTGCCTGGCTGGCACCTGAGGGGAGCAGGCAGCCAGTGCTGGATGTAAAACCTGGGCTCTGTTATACCCATTTTGTGTTACCTTCTGTAGGTGCCCTTTGATACTAAAAGGACTCAGAAACTGCTTTTGCACGTTAGGTGCTTTCCCTGCTCTGTGGTAGGAGTGTCTTACTCAGCCCAGTTCTCAGACACAGTGAGACCAAGGAGTGATCTCCGTGTCTTAGTAAGCTTTGCAGTTGTGTGTCTCAGTGAGCTTTCCAGTTCTCATGTTTTCTGGTGTAAATGAGGCTTTGCAGTTCAGGAAGGCAATGGCAGGAGGGCTTGGTCCTGTAGTGTTCTCTGTCTCACCCTAAGGGAGCTGCCAGGCTGGTACTTCTCTTCTTTCCAAAACAGCATTTAGCACTAATAAATTGGAATTTTCTTTCCTACTGTGAGCAAGTAGGGGTGTCCTGTGCTATTCCTGCCTTCAGTACTGTTCTCCTGTAGGCAGGTGCTTGTTGTTATTCCACAGGAAGGTTTTCTTCTTGTACCATGAGTTTTCTCTTCCACTTTAAGACAAAATCACTGTCTCTAAGTGTCTCTTTCCCATTCCACTTCCAAACACTGCAGTTTGCCCAGAATCCAGCCCTATGTGCCAATCCCACATCAGTTTTAAGGTTGATGGTTCATATAATGGCCTGTTGCTCATTTATTACATCAAGACTTTCTACATGTGCTTTTCCAGGTGTCCTGGAGTGGGGGGCTGATTGCTGTGAAAATCTTCCTTTCAGAGTCATTCAAGGAATGGGTGTATCTATTGCTTATGGGATCTCCAAGTGGCCAGTCCTGTCCTTCCCAGCAGAGACACATCCCTGTAGCTGGACAGCTCGAATGTGGTTTGCCAGCCTGCAGGACAGCTCATTCCTGGCTGCAGTTTTCCATATCAGTGTGGTTGCTGAGCCCCCCAGACACCCAGTGCATCCAGGAGGCCAAATGCTTTCCTGTGTTGCCTGTTCAACCCAATGCCCAATTGTTTTGGTTGGTTTGGTCTTCTGGAAAAGCCCCTTGATCTCAATGCCTGTGTCACCAGTGTGTCACTCAGTGATTTTCTGTGTGACTGGCTTCTCTGTTTGCTATTGTGCATCCTGACCACCAAACCCTGGAGTCTGCACTGCTCCCTGGAGCTGTTTCTGCTCTGGTTCATTCAGTGGTACCCTGAGGACAGCAGATACTCCCTGCATTGCCCCCAGGTGCATTTGTTTACCCCTTTCCAATCCTGTGCTGGGTGATCCTGTCCTGCTGCCCCTTTCCCACTGCCTGTGTCATTTTTAAATCAGGAACCCATCACTGAGGTCTTTGTGTCCCACCTGGGAGTAGAGCAGGAATGGGATGTCCAGGTTCCTGTACATCTCTCCTGTGTGTTGATCTTAAGGTGATTGAGCGAGGCTTGTGCAGACAGCAATAAATGAGAGCTTTTTGTTTCAGATTCTCCTTTATGTCCTGGAAGAAGATGCTTCATTTCTGGTGCCCCCTTCCTTTCCTCCTTCCACACCCCAAGGAGGACTATAACAGAGGGAGGTGGTATATTTTTTTTCCTGGTTTTGTTTGCTTGTTGGCTGGATTTTTCCCTGTGTAATACAGGGAACTCTACTGGGGTTCACATTTGTGATCTGTCCTGCTCCAAGTCATTTGGCTTCTCACTTTATGGACAAGGAAGCAATCCCACAGTGTGCCCAGACACTGCTATGACTGACTTCTCAAGAAATTAGGCCACATGACAAATGTTTCAGTCCTCTGAAGCCTGTACCAGCACCCGGGAGCAGTAGTGGTGGTGCTCTCACCAAGCCAACACAGCTTGGGTGGGTGAGTAGCTGTGTGGGTGGATTTGCAGAGACGTGAGCCGTGACACATAAGTGGATTTCTCTTGTGTTTTCCCTCTGTGGCCTCATCAGTGGTTGGTTTTGATCACTTTGTGCATGGCCAGGATTTAGTAAGGGCTTGGTCTGGGTTGTGGAGAAGATTTTCCATGTTCTTTCCCTATTGCCTGTTCCCCTGTTGGCTGGGGAAGTGGAGACTCCTCAAAGGTGAGGTTTTGCTGTCCAAGGAGCAAAGGACACTCATGGTCCTTGCCATGGCTCAGTGTGCTTTTATCCTCAAGGTAAGATCATTTCTGGCCTTGCCCAGTGGAACAGGAACCCGAGGCCCTATAAGGAAGCCGTGCGGTGCCAGGGTGTTTGGATGGTGCGAGCACCCTCAAAGGATGTTTGTCAAACCAGTTGCCTCCTGGATCTTTTGACACACTGCCTTTGTGTGGTTTGAAGGAACATCTTATCACCTTCATCTCCCTGCTCTTTGCAGAGCACTTACTTGGTGGTAAACACACGAAGGGTGAAGTTTGAATCTTGAAAATCGCAATTTCTTCCCCTCATTGCCCCGATTTCTACAAAGGCTTCCTCCAGCTGTTCCCTCCCTCAGCTCTGAGTTTCTATCTTTGGCTCCTCTGTGGGGTGTAGAGGGGACAGTAAAACCTTGCAAGCAAAGGATAGTTGAAAACCAAGATTTCTTCTGTAATCTAAGAAGAACAGCCACTTTCACTGGAGGAGCAGGGACCACACTGTGTGTCACAGCTGCATATCCAGCTCCTCCTGAGGATGTATCTGGAAAACATCCTGCCTTTGCCCAGTGCCCATTTGGAGGATGAAATGGAGGAGGCAGAAAGCTAAGGTGTAGGTCAAAGGAGATGATGACCTTGCTGGGGAGCTCGTACGGGGATCTTGCCCTGGAAAAAGTTCTGCTTAGAATCCCTTTGCTTTTAATTCCAAACTAAGTGGGTTTCCTTCGATTGCAGCCTCAGCCCAGGCTCGTCTTTTCTTGAGCCTCATCAGGCTTCTTGCCTGTGTCCCCCCAGTGCCCTAAACCCTTTGGCAGCATCACGCCAAGTGCTGAGTCACGTCCTAGCAGCAACCAGGGAGTTGGTGTCTCTGTGAGACAGTTTGTGTCCCTCCACTCATTGCCAAGCTGGGCAGTGTGTTCACAAGCTGATCCTGGTGCTGAAGGAGCTTGTTTTTCCTCTTCTGTTTCCTGCCCAGGATGCTCAACCTCAGAACAATCGGGGCAGGAAAGGGCATTATCCTGCCACGAAGGTGCCCAGGGCCTTTCTCTGGTGCTGGTGGAGCAGTGCCTTGCTTCCCTGCTGCAAGCAAGGTTCCCTCTGGGAGGAGAGAGAGCTGTCAGCCAGGTCCTTTCCTGCCCACAGGCATCTCAAGGAGGTGCTGCTGGGGTTTGCCATCATGGAAGGGGAAATCTCTGGCTGGGTTTTCTCTCTTGGAGAGTGGATTAGAGCAGTGCAGTTTCCTGCCTGGGATGGAGCCTCCCCAGGGCATCCTGATGGAGCCATCCAGGGTGGGGAGGCAGGGATTTACCCTTGTTAGATGAGAGGGGTTGCTGTCCCAGGAGGGGTTGGTCTAACCCTCTTCACTCCTTTTTTTGGGAACATCAACTTTGGACTTGATCTTTGAGCTCTTTCCCTCTGTTCCCATCTAATGGTGGTTGTCCTGGGCTCCACCACTATAGAATGAGATCAGGGAAGTCCTTTGGATGTTTAAGACAGGACTCACATGGACCATAGTACAAAAAGTGTTTTTCCTTTCTGGAAAGGAGACGTGCCCTGTCCCAACCATGTGGGAGCTGCTGATGTCATCTCCTCGACTTGGCTGCTCTGCAGCAGGACCTTCTGCTCCTGGGCATGAAGAAGTTGAGGAGTTTGCTCTGATGCTGAGCTGGAGACAAGTCATAAAAGGGAAAGGTCCCAGGACAGTGGGGGTACCACAGTGTGTGCCAGCTGAGTGGGAAGTCCCTCTCATGGAGCTGCAATACCCTGAGGGCTTCCCACAGCTTGGCACGAAAATGCCTTAGATTTTGTTGGTAGGTTGGTTTTTTTTCATAGTGTTTGAAAACTTTGGCAGTTTTGCAAACCTTGTGCCTCAAAGTAGGACAAGTGAAAAATCTAAAAACAATCACCAGCAAGTTCCCGCTTTTCACCAAGGGGTAAATGTTTACCTGTTTGATGCCAGTTAGCAGGAACATTGTAATTTGTCTGTTCACCTTTGTAACTGGGACAAACAGAGATGACAAAGCCTCTTAACTAAGCAATCTTGGATGGAATTTCCCCAAAATTCTTGCATTCATGCATGGACAATTTCATAAATACTCCTAAGATTCTTTCCAAACTGAGCTTTGGTGTGCTATGCCTTTTCTCACTCCCTTTAATCACTGCTTTTTTGTCTTGTTAGAAAATTATCAGGTGCCTTTTTGGCACTCAGGCCTTCAGAGGAAGGGGTAGGTTCATCTTTGCCCCATGCCCATGACATTGCAATTTTTTGACCATTTGGTGAAAACAGGTCAAAATCCTGAGGTAAATTGGTTTCCCTCAGGACATGGGGCTCTTCAATCCAGGGGGCTTAAATGTTGTCACTTCTGTGGCTGAGAAGGCTGTGACATCACTGGCATGATGTAACATTAAGGAGAGCAAGCCTTGCCCTCTGCCTGCCTTGCCCTGAGCTGTTTGTGACCTGGCAGCTCCCCAAGCCTGGATTGGTGTGGTTGGGGTCCCTGGGTTCCTGCTTCCCCTCTCAGTCTCTGTCACCTCCTCCATCAGGGCACTTTCAGATGCACCCTGCTGGTGGTGGGTGGCTGTCCTGTGCAGGAGGGACAGAGGGACCCTTGGGATGTGTGATGGTGTGTTTAGCTCGGTTGGTCAGCTCTGTGTTTGGACCAGAGTGGTGCGAGGCAATTGGAACTTTATCTAGGTGACATCTAACCAGCTTCTTGTGAGGAGTCCAGTCCTTCCTGAGCATGCTGATCTCTGCAGGTGGCAGGAGGATGGCATGGGGCATAAGGAACATGCCTGGAGAGCTGGAGATTCACCTTCTGCTCCTGACTGAGGGACAGCAGAAAAATTGCTTAACTCTCCCAAACCTTGGCTTCTTGGCTTCTTCCATGGTGATTGTCTGGTTTGCACAGTGTTTGGAGCCTGCTTTTGAGGTGCAGTTGCTGGAGGAGGGAAACCAACCTCCTACTGGGGAACTTGAAGTCCCATAGCGTGATTTTTAGTGCTGGGGTCTGGTGCATGAGTGAGGTGTGGTGGGATAAAGGCCTTTTTCTTGCTTTGCCAGCTCTTGCTCACACTGCAGAGCAGGAGAGGCATTTGACCTGGGCATGCTTTTCCATATACAATATCACAGAACCACTCAGGGTGGAAAAGACCTCCAAGATTGAGTCCAACCTTTGACCAATCCCCACCTTGTCCCCAGCCCAGAGCTCTGAGTGCCACGTCCAGTCCTTCCTTGGACACCTCCAGGGCTGGGGACCCCAAACCTTCCTGGGCAGCCCCTTCCAGTGCTTGACCACCCTTTCTGTGAAGAAATCTTTGATGTCCATCCTGATACGCTCATGGTTAACGCCTCACCCAAGAGCCATGCTCAGTCATTGCCTGAAGATGTTCCCCACAACTGCTGCTGTGTCTCCTCTTTTCCTGCCTCCTGGGAGCAGTGTCTGCAGGTGTTTCACACAAGGGCCAGCCAGATGTGTGGGCACCACGTTGTGTTGCCTGCAGAGCTGCTGTCAGGAGAGTTGTGACAGTCTGATGTTGGAAGATCTCTTCCTGGTGTTTTGTCTGGTTGGTCCATCCCTTCTCCCTTTCCTGGGTGGTTTCTGTGGTCTTATTGGAAGCATTACTGTCTCCTGGGAAGATGGCAAGGAATCCCAGACCTTTCCCATCATATTGCTCTGCTTGGCAATGCATAGGGCAGCAGCCAGCCTTGGTGACAGGGGTGTCCCCGAGGGTGCCAGAGCATAACCACTCACAGCATTTGCCCTGGGTGTGTTGTGAAAAGTAACTGTGCAGTGACTACAACGTCCCTTCCTCCTGCTCCCAATACCTTGCACCTTGTCATTTTGCCAAAGCAGCTCTTGGTTCCACCACTCTTCTGCTGGGAGTCCAGGTGGGAGAAGAGGATGAAGGGACGGACTTTTTTTCCCCTGTAGAGTTGCTCAACACCCTCATAAAAAGCAAAGCGTTGATCCAAAACCTTGACCTCAACACTTGTTTTTCTTAGTGCTCTTGAGATGCTTAACAGGGCTCCTTGGAAAGTTATGTTATATCCTCCAGAAGTGTCCCTTGCATTGTGATCTTGTTCAGTGTGGGTGAGAAGGAAGGGAGAGTGAGGGGAATATACAGTAGAAAAGGTTGCAAAGTTTTAGCTCGGTTGTGGTGGACAAACTGAGTCCTTTCCCACAAAAAATGCTGCCCTAAGCACTGCCTTGGGAAAAGAGGTTTAAATTTGTGTGTGGTCCATAGCACACCAGAAAAAAAACCCCAAACATCCAAAGACTGTGTTTTGTGGCTTGAAAGTTATAGGAATGTCTTGTTTATATTTTGTCCTTAAATTCCCTGCCTGTTGTGTGCTGGGACATGAGTGGGAAGGGACAGCGGGGCTGGTGTGGGGTGAGGAGCCTGTCCCCCTTAGAGGACCGAGCTGTGCCCTAAAACAATCTGACATGCAGGAAGGTGTCTTTTTGTGAGCTGGGTGTTGTAAGGGGTGCCTGTGAGTCACACCGTGCTCTTAGTCACCATTTTCCTCTTGCCACAAGCCATGACTAAGGTGCTGGTGTGCAATTCCTCGCTCATTCAGCCTGTGGCACCGCGGCAGAGCATTTCTTGGTGTTCCTCACACGTGTGCCGTGGATGGATGAAACTTATGGTGAAGACCATAATAACAGGCTGTGGCAGTGGGACACAAGAGGCAGGAGCCCATGAGCCTCTCTGAGGTGAAGCAGAGAACTTGCATTTGGCAGGTCAGTGGTGGTTCTTGCGTGTTTGCTTTCTCCTCTTTGGAGCTGTTGGTGGATTGTCTCCAGCGCAGAGAGGACAGAGAGGCAGGGCTGGAGCTAACCTTCCCTCTCCCTGGGGTCTTGGGGAGCCCCAGCAGCCAGACACAGTTTCCTGAGCCCTTCTGGGGGAGTTACTGGGAATTAAATGTGTGTGGAGGTGGCCACGCTGAGTGCACCAAGCAGGGAGGATCATGGAGCCTCTCTTGAGATCTCAGTGACTTCTGTTCCATCCAGGGCAAAGACAGGGGACTGAGATGGGTGCAGCCAGCACTGAATACTGAGCACCAAACGTTGACCAGAAAAACAGAGAGTTGAGAATTTGGGGTAGCTTTGGGAACTGGATGGGTGTGTGGCACAGGTACAGGAGTGTGCTGTCCACACTGAAAGCAAAGGCCTCCTTGGCGGGTGGGGTTTGTATTGTTAGCAGGTTATATTTCTTCTTCCTGAATTATTTTTGTGCATTTATGTTGACTAATCAAGAGGCAAAGAATCTGTGGGATGGAGCCATGTCTGTGCTTTGGGACAGGAGGGACACCTGTCCCAGGATCCCTGTGGACTCCAGCCCTGGCAGTGCAGGGGAGGAGGGAATCTCTGCCTGGTCACCTCTTTGAGTGCTCGTGGTCAGGCAGGTCTGAGCAGTAAATCTTCTGGGCAAGTGCCTTTTGTGTTCATGGTGTCCCAGATGGTCGTGTTTGAATTGGGTGGGATAAAGTCCTCCTCCCCCAGGCCAAGGTTTCAGGGATGTGACAAAGCTGCAGCCCTGCATGCAATCGCTGTTTCACAATGTCCTCGGATGTTGGGGCTGACGTCCCCTTTGTGTTTTCCCACATTGCCACAAGGGCACGTGGACCTTTTCTTCATGCAGGCCGTGTGGTAGCAAGGTGACAGTGCTGGTGGCTTTCCTGGCCACTTGGAGTGGGTTTGTGACCACTGTCTGATGCTAGAGCCGTCAAGGGCAATCCATGCCTAATGCAAGGAGTAGAAGCGTGTACTCTGCTGCCACCTTTCCCAGGTTGGACCAGATGATCTTCTGAGATCACTCCCAGCCTGGGCTGTTCCATGGTTCCCATCTGAGCTGTGATCTGTGGCAGTGTTCTCCTCAGTGGAGGGTAACCCTCGATTACCTCCTCACCACAGACACCTAAGTGAGACTCGTCCTGCCCCACAGACGGAAGTTGTGAGAAGGCAGAGATGTCTGCAGCAGGTCTGGGGTGCCTTGGCCTCACTGCCTCTCCTGATTGAGTCATGGACATGTTGCCTCCTTTTCTTTGCCAAGGTTGGCAAGGACTGGGGAGCAGAGGGAAGGTGACAGCAGAGAGGCATGTGTTATTGGGTTTGTGGTTGGCAGGGGTGACAGGGGCAGTAATGGGGTGGTGTTTCACCACTGTCTGCACTGCAGCAGAAGCATGGCTCCCTTCCTCACCCTTCACTAAGGATCTTGGATACTGTACTAACCTTCCTGCTTCTTCCTCTGCAGGAGATGAATTAAAATGCAGCACACCACGTGCACAGAGGACAGGATCTACCACGCACTGGAAAGATGTCTACACGGGCTTAGCAGAGATGCTGTCTCCAGCAGATGGGCTGGTAGGTGATCTGTTAACCATGGGCTTGTTCTTCTGTCTCTGTGTGATCTGCTGACCTACCTGGGCATGAGAGCTGCTGGTGCTTCCAGAGGTTTGGAGGCCTTTTTTCTCTTCCAGTGTGGGATCCAACCTAGTCAGTCTTCCCGAGCCTCCTGTTGTAGTAGGATGGTTTTCCAAGACACTGAACAAGTCACGTTAGGTCTTACCTGTGTAAAGGCTCAGCAGAGAAGTCGTGCGTGTTGCCAGCTGTCCATGCACAAGAGAGGAGGAGGCTTTGCTCGCCACGAGGAAAGACTCCTTTGTGCAATCAGCCAGCCTTGCTTTGATGCTCAGAGTCCCCAAACCCTTGGGCGTGGTCTCTGCTGCATTGTCAGGGGCAAGCCCAGAGATACTGTTATTGACTTGATTTAAACCTGGGTCAGACACTGTGATGGCCATAAAGATGTGAGCCATGTTCAGAGGGCTGCAGAGGGATTCTGAGTGACAGTGGTGAGGGCAGAGCAGCAACGAGCAGAAGTAATTTTTGTATGTCACTTTGACCTTTCTTTCTCATGCTCATGTCTGTGAGCTGCAATTGAATCACTCCCAAACCCTCTTGTGGATAAAAGAATTGAAATGTATTTGGTGGGCTGTCAAATTCAGATTCCTTTTTGTCTGTGCGGTTCTTTCAACCCTTTCTGCTTTTCTTTTTACCTCTAAGTCAACAAAGAGATGCAAATGGTATCCCACCTGCTGCCAAACACCAGAGCAATCCCTTTGGCTGTGTCCATTTCCTCACACCCACCATAGCAATGCCAGGTGATGCTGTAGCATCACTTGGGGTCTTGGTGTGCACAGTTAGGACCAAGACTCCTGTGTCCTTCTTGTTTCCCCATGCTCTGGGAGCCAGGCCCTGAAGTGTGACCTACATTCTTGGTTCCTGGAAGCGTGACCTTGTGTTTGGCACCGTGACAGCGCGTGTCCAAAGGAGTCCATCTCGCCAAGCCAGTCATTGTGCGCCGCAGAACTCACCTCTTCCCGTAATTACAATTAATCAATTCCTGTGTCACTCACAAACTCTTAATCCCAGCCCCCCCCAGCACTGGTGTTTGTGTTAGGGAAACCTTTAAACAACGACTTTGTAATTTTTCCGGCTCATTAGCAAGGAGCAGACTGTACAGGGCAGGGGTCGGGGCTGGTGGGCTCTGCTGGAGGCAGCTGTGCTGCCCAGGAATTCCTAATGATTTCCCCCCATCTCTCGGCCTGCTGGTTCTCAGACCTCTTCATGTGGGTTTGGCAGAACGACCTGGCATTCCTGGGAGAATCTCAGGCGTTTCACACATCAGAAAGTCCCCTTTCATCAAAAGCATTTGTGCTGTTGCCAAAAACCTTCAGCATGACCGGCAGGCCCCGTTTCCGCAGCCGGCGCTGGGTGGTGGTGATGGCTCTGCTGTGCCCTGGCCCCGGTTCTGCTGCTGGGGAGCCCCCAGGCCACCCCTCCAGTGCCTTCCCCTGGGGGCTGTCCCTCATTTTAACTTGCTGGCTTTGAGGAGCCTATCCCCTCAGAGGAGCGGGAAGTATTTGTAGTAACATGTAGGATTTAGGGAAAACAGAGCACAATACATCCACACCCCATAGCGGTGCATCCCGTTGCTTTTCAAAACCAGAGCAGAAATATTTTCACATCCTTCTGCTTTCCCCATGTCACAAGCAACAGTTTCATCATCCCCGTCCTGTGTCAGATCCAGGCTGTTATTTGTGGCAGGGTTGTTCCCCATGTATTCAGTGAATCCTTCCATCTTGTTCTTAGCTGGCCCATAACCTTCTTCTTTCTCTTTTAACATCTTGCGTCACTTCTGTTTCCCAATTTATTTGCTTTCCCCTCCTTTCTGCCATTTCCAGACACCAAAATAACACACCACATTGCTGCTTTTGGGGTTGAGACCTCGCTAGAGTTTTGTTCATTTTAAAATTATTTAATGCTTTATTTTTACATGAAAATTCTACAAGAGGTTGCTGCAGAGTGGGTGAGTAATTGTTTCCGACGCGTTGCTTCCCCCCTGCGTAAGTGACTGAGTATCTGAGGTCTGTGAAGTCAGCAAAGAGAAGTTGTGAGTGCTTTGACCATCCCAGATTTATACTCTGGATGAGCCCATGGCCAGCTCTGGGGTCTAAATAGCAGGTCTTTCTGCATAGTATATTTTAGGAAGCAAATTAAAATGAATTGTCTCTGGTTTATAAAAATACCTGTTAGGAAAGTGCTTGGAGGGACAACCTCCTTTTCCTCTTGGTGACCCTGTTCAGAGTTTGCCTTGCTTTGTGTTGCTGGAGAGAGTGATAAAGCAATAAATATATTTCACTTTCTGCTGGTGAGCAGAGAAACAGGGAGTTTTTGGTGAAGGACAGCCCTAGTTTTGGGTTTGGCAGTGCCGAAGATCCCGTGCTGGAGTCAGAGGTGGGAGAGGGGCTGGAGGATCATTATGGATGGGACTTGCTGGAGAGTCTGGAGGGCGGCCCAGTGCCTGGAAGGAGCACTGGGATCTGCTGTTTGTGTATCTGCCACAGGGCTGCACGTGGGTCAGGGAGGATGAAGGATGCTGGTGAGGGAGGGTGGATGAAGGTCACTGGTGAGCTGGGGGAGGAATGTTCGATGATGTGTCTCCTGTGATGCCCAGGAGTTCATTCTGCTCTGCTCTAAACCAGAGAAACTTAAGATCCTGCTCATTCACATTAAAATACTCTCATGGGGAAGGAACAAAATCTGGTGTGGGGCTCCTCCAGCTTAGTCACCAGGTAGTGAAATGCTCTGGGTGCACAATGAAGGTTACTGATTACTAAACCTGGCAAATTTTAACCTTGGAGCTGATTTCTCCAGGCTTGTTGTGGGTTTTCTTACCATAATCACTGCCCAGGTTGGGTGGAAATGCTTGGAGTGGCTCCAGCCCTGGGAGTGGCTCCCTGTGCCCTGCTGCTGGATATCCATAATCCATATCTAAACCACTGCTTGAGTATGGGATCTGTGGGCTGCTGTTGGTGCAGGATGCATCCCGAGGGGATGCTGTGGCTGCAAGGCTTGGACTGTCCCCTGTCCTTCGAGCACCTCCAACCCCTCCTTACAAACTGCTGCAGGTCAGCCCGTGGAGAAACCACCTTCTTCTGGAGAGGATGTAGGGGAAATGGTGGGAGCAGGTTTGGGAGAGGGAGGAAATGGGGTCTTTTGCTTTCCCCCCTCCAGCTGTGTCACTTCTGATGGCATCAGGACCTGATGCCCAGCCCCAGCACTGGGGGCAGTTTGGGCATGATGTGGTATTTCTGCTTTATTTCTTTCATTTTTCCTACTTGACCCCTACAAAGGGCAGCGGATGGGGAAATGCCACCCCCTGAGGCCAGGAAGGAGCTGCTTTGGGAGGAGGAGGAGGAGGGCATCTGGGTGCACTTCTCAGAAAAGAAATGGCAAAGCCTCATCCTTCCGAGGCCGCCCACAGGGCTGCTGCTACCTGGGCTCTTGGCATCTTCTTGACACCGATAGCGATCAAAGCATGAGCAGGTGCTGTGCCCAGGCTCCCTCCTGGCATGGGGGGCTCGGTGCAGCCCCTGCCCAGCACCCTCTCCCTGCTTGGAGCCTTTGCTGGGGACTTTGCTCTCCCAAAGGGAGATTTTTCTTTGGGTCTGCGTCATGTTGTGCTCAGTGGAATCTCGCTGTGTTGGATGCTGGGATAAGCGTGGCTTAGTCCTGCTTTTGCCACAGCTCTGTGTGTTGCAGCCCCAGGATCCCCCAGCTGGGGACATGATGAGTTCTGGGCTGCCTGTGTTGCTGGCAGATAAATCTGACTCATTTTCCATGTACTAAGAAAAAATAAATAGTGCTGGGTCACTGGTTTAGTGAAGCAAAACCGGATGGATGGGCATGAGGGCAGGGTGAATGTCAGCGGTTTTTTTAGTTGTGGACTTCCCACTGCCCTGCTGGGAGGTCTCCTGTGCCTCTTGTTACAGATTCATTGGATTTAGGGGCTGGAAAGTGCAGCTCTGGTTTGTGCTGCCTATACAAAGTGCATTTGTAATGCTGATCTTGACACCTCTGGAGATATGGACTGCTCTCCTTTGAAGCATTGAGGGGTTTGTGAGCCTGATTTTGTTTCCCACTTCCCTCAGCCAAGATGCTCCTGCCTGAGCTCAGCAAACCCTGCCTTGCCACGGCCTTAGTTGGTGAGATGAAGTGTTTCCCTTCAACACAGAACTTCTCAGACCTTGTACAGCTCAGTAAATTGGGGGTGATGGGGAGCTCAGCTCCTGCTTGCAGTGATGACAGGGAGCATCCCTGTGCTCACTGAGGGGGACTCCTCAGGGCATCCCTCCACAGACTCCCTTGCATGTTTTTTGGGAATTAAAGAGCAAGTGCAGAGTCTGGGGGAAAGCCTGGTTCAAGCTTCCCACAGCCCTTGGTGCACATCTACCCTTGTCCACCCTGGGACATGGAGGGTGCCCAGCATGGTCTGGTGATGCTAGTTTGGAGCATGCCTGGTGCTGTGGGATGGGCTCAGTTTGATCCTTGAGCTGGTGCTGCTCTGGTCTGGTGTAAAACACCACTGCTGAGTTGTCCCTGTTGGTTGTTGTGCCTGTTGTGCCCTTTGTGGTGAAACGATTCAGTGTCACAGCAGAGCAGCAGTGTAACATCTGCTGGGGTGTGCTGAGATGAGGTGGGGGCTGTGAATAAACCTGGCTGGAAACCTCACCTGGCTGGAAACCTCACCTGGCTGCAGCCTCTCAGACCTGGGAATAAACCAAGCGCTGCTCTGCAGCTAGTGAAGTCCCCAGGTGTCACCACAGTCCCAGCTGTGTCCCAACGGGACACAGGACATCTGCAGAGGGACAAAGAGCTCCTTTCTGCTGTAAAGATCACCTTGGCCTTTTGTCCCTAACCTGTGCACATTGAGAGCATCACCCTCCCTGCCCAAATAACCTTTTTAGTTTGGGTGCAGGGGATGTGTTTGCAGGGACTAACTCTTTTCCCAGTGCTGGGAAAGTGGATTGGTTGTGACCTGGACTGTGTGAGGAGGGAAGGGAATTCCCACCCAGGTCTGGATCCCTGTCCTGACAGGGCCGGACACTTTGCTTTGCTGTGTGGTCTTTGTTTATTGTGTCCAGGATTTCCGAGCTGCATTTTGTGCTTGAGACTATTTTTGCAAGAGTACAGCTGTTTCGGTGTGTCTCTGGTTAATGCAGTTGTGCTAGATTTAGGAGCTCAGATTCTGGCAGCCTGCTGCTTCCCAGCACCGATTAGCTTAATTCCAGAGCCTTGCTATGACCCTGAGTTAAACAGAGATTTGCTTATAACAATATTGTTCAAATATGCCTGGTTGTATCCTGGTGCTTCAGCTCATATCTCCTGTAGAGCACTCAAAAATGGGTGAGAAGACCTCAGGTCTGACATACAGAATATCCTCAGGTGGAAGGGACTCACAAGGCATCATCAAGTCCAACTCCTGGCCCTGCACAGACACCCCAACAAGCCCCCACGTCCCTGGGATCATTGTCCAAACCCTCCTGGAGCTCTGGCAGCCCTGGGGCTGTGCCCACTGCCCTGGGGAGCCTGGTCAGTGCCCACCACCCTCTGGGGGAAGAACCTTTTTGCTGAGATCCAACCCAAGCCTGCCCTGACACAACTCCAGCCATTCCCTCTTATGTTTGTTCCTTCATGCTATGTTTGTAAGATGCCTCCCTTGAGCCCTGCCCGTGCCCTGCTCCCTGTCCATCCTCCCAGCCTCTGCACTGTGGGTTTGCCCCAGTTTCTCCCAGGGGAAGTAGCCCAGTGCCTCTCCCTCTGCCCCATTCAGCACAGAACGGTGCCATGAGCTGCTGCCACCGCAGTTTCCTCCTCCCTCGCTACAAGTGAGAGGAAGGAAAGAGCCCACGTCCTGCTATTTGTATTTGTGGTCACGGTTGTGCAGGATGCGGTGTTCTCCTCCTGGGGTGATGCTCCCCAGTGGAGATCACCCCACCACTGTCCCAGATCCTGCTCCTCAATGCCAGCCTTTGCCCTTGGCAGTGTGGCAGGGCTGGGCTCGCACAGGTGAAAGACTCATGGAATGGTTTGGGTTGGGAGGGACCTTAAAGATAATGTTGTTCCAATCCCCTGCCACGGGCAGGGACACCTTCCACCAGCCCAGGTTGCTCCAAACCCCGTCCAACCTGGCCTTGGACGCCTGAAGGGATGGGGCAGCCACAGCTTCTCTGGGCACCCTGTGCCAGGACCTGCCCACCCTCACAGGGGAGGATTCCTTCCCAATATCCCATGTAACCCTGCTTTCTGTCAGTGTGAAGCCATTCCCCCTTGTCCTGTCACTCTGTGCCCTTCTCCTAAGTCCCTCTCCAGCTCTCTTGGAGCCTCTTTAGGTACTGGAAGGGGCTCTAAGATAAATAATCCAGCTGGAGCAGGATGGGTTTTTTCAAAACACCGCAGCAGCTTCTTGCCGAGGTCAGCAAAGCTCCTGACAGTTCTGACCACTTCTCCTGAGCCAGTTCCTTACTTGACTGTCTCCCAGGTGCTGGGGCTTTCCTTGGAAGGTGCCACACTCTGGGAAAATACTGATTTATTTGAGAAATCTGTGGGAGTCATCCCGGGCAGAGCCATGGCTTTGTGACATCATGCTGGCTTATGGAAGTGGCTCAAAGGAAAACTGGAGCATCACTGAATTCCCAGATTGCTGTGGCTGTTCCTTCACTGAGAAGATATCACAGTATTTTGGTGGGTATCAGCAAACCTAGGAAGATGCTGCGAGTACTGGAGGCAAATTAGAAAGTGCATCTAAGCTGCTTGGAAAGTTTCCAGAGGGATCTTTCTCAGCTGGAAAATGTTGATTCATTGAAAGTAAAAAGTTGTGTGGCAGCCCAGGGGCTTTCCCTGGGGGAAGTCTCTTACCCTGTTAATTCAGCTACAAGCCTGGCATAAAGCCACAGAAATAGTGCATGTTCTGGGGAGCAAAAGCTTGTCCACATCTGGGGACAAGTCTGGTTTTGCAACCTCAGCACTAGTTTTGCTTGTCCTGTCGTTGGTCTTCTCCTATTAACCATGGCAGCCTCTCCCCTAGTTTAAATTGTTGCTTAGCACCTGGAAGGTGTGTAAAGGTATTTTTAAGACATGTCTGTGTTTGATGAATCTGTAGCCTCTGCAGCTGGGATAAGGTTTGAGGAACAGACAGTGTTGAGGAATGTAGGTTTGTGATGAGCTGCTGTGCCCTGTCAGCTCATCGCTTTGTCTCTTACCTGCTTCAGCACGGGTTGGTGTCTATGTCCAGTGCCATTTAATGTGTGAGTGAAATCCAGCTGGATTTGTATTTATTTTCCCTCTCTGATCTTTAACCCCTCCTCTCTGCAGTGAGAGAATCTTGGTGTTTCTTTCGGGCTGAGATTAGGAACTGTGAACTGAACTGTGTCCTGGGCTGCGGCTGAGCTGTGTAGTGTCCACACTGCATCCCCTTCTGCTGAAAAAGTCCATAGCAATGCAGGATGGGGGAGATGCCAACATGGACCTTTCCCAGATATTTGTTAGGCTGTTTGCTTGAAGTTTCCCTGTAACTTTTCTGCCTGGGGCTGTGAAGGGTACCCAGGTCCCTGGGAAGGAGGAGAAGGGGGTGCTGCTCCCCCTTTGCTCTGCAGATCCTGCAGCACTGGAGCCAGCAAGCAAAGCCTCCTCCCCTGGGAGGTGGGGCTGGGATGAATGGAGGCACCTGGCAGCCTTCACGCTGATCATTTCCTCTAAGGCCATCTGGGAGGTAGCCCTGACCCCCAAGAAGAACCTCGGGAAACACCTTGGGCCATTGTCACTGGTCTGATCCCAGCAGGTGTCTGGGGAAGGAGGTTGGAGGGTTTCAATTGCCTGGGGTGTGGGACCCACCATCCCTTTGCAAGGCAATTCTCTTCTTTCAGTCTGGCTGATCTTCTGGTGGGGTTTTAGTACGTTTAATGGAAATTTGAAGGTGCCAAGAGATAGACTAAATGCTAAGCAGGCTTGACAGGGATGCTGGTATGAGCTCTGTATGCTGTGATGCTGCTGTGTTGGTGCATCTCCAGGGCATGATGCAGCTGGAAGGAGTTGGATGTCTGCATGACAAGAAGGTGACTTTGGCAGAATTTGAGCAAGTTTATGGTTGGGATAGTGCATCTGGGATGTTTGAGCCAGGGGGTGGCAGGGCAGATGGTGGGTTTTCTGTGCTCAGGCAGGAGGAAGGTGGGTTCCACCCATGCCAGGCACATCCCTCTGGCATCTGCACATGCACACAGCAGTGCTGGCATGTCAGCTACCCAGCTGGTACCTGGGGGGAAGCATCCAGCTGAGCTGGGTGTGTTGGGCTGTGAGACCATAAAGCTGCTCAGGTACGAATTGGTGCTGCTGAGATAAGCACCTGTTTGAGGTTAGATCTGTCTAGAATGAGGGCGTGAGGTTTTTTCTTCCGCTGTGATCTGATGCGTGTGGTCAACACCTTCCTCCTTGACACCTTTCCATTGTTCATGCCTCTGCTGACCTTCTTGAACGGGGCTGTGAGTGACAGTGGCTCTGTGTCCCCCACAGCAGGGCTGTGCCTGAACTGCTGGAGCCTGCAGGAGCTGGTGAGCCGAGATGCTGGCAACTACCTCATCCTCGTGGAGAAGATCCTTGGCAAGACCAAAGAGGTGAGCTGGAGGGTTGTCAGTGAGGGCTGGGGCCTTTGAGATGTTGTCAGCTCCATGGCTGGCCCAAAATGGAGTCTTGCAGAGCTTGGTGGGTGATTCTGGGTTGGAGCAGCAGCACTTGGGGTTGGGTGGTGCTGAGTTAGCAGGTACAAAAGTGGTGGGAGTAACGTTGTGTGTCCCACCAGCTTTCAGCATGTGGGGACTACGAGGCCAAAGCCCAACTGTGATACCTGTTCTTGAGGCAGCACTGCAGATCCACAGGGATGGGTCTGATCTCCTAGAGCACTGACATCTAGGGGTATAGCCCTACATGGATGCAGCCAGCATTCCTCAGACCTTCCCAAGCCCTCCCTGGCTGTTAGCTGGGAGCTGCTAGTCCAAAGCAGAGCAAATTGAAAGTTTCCTGTTAGTTTTGATGGAAAATTCTCTGTGTCCCCGCCGGGCTTCCCGAGGAGCTGTGACACTGGGGACCATGGATGGGGTTTGCACTGGGCAGCAGCCCAGCAGGTGACAGTGGGGTCAAGCACAGCAGGAATGTGAAATGGCAGTGGGACCAACCTACTGACCTGCAGTGGTGCCATCATGTGCCAGAGAACCTCCTGGCATCGCTGGTTGAGCAGGGTCATCCCAGGCTGTGGCCAGAAAGGCTTTGGAGGAATCCCTTGATGTGGCAGGAAACAGGGATGTGTTTCCTAAATCCCCAGCACTGGGATTCATGTGATGGGGTAAATGCTGCTGTTCATTTTTTGGGAAAGAAAGGCTGTGGAGCTGATAGCAGTTAAGTTTAGCATGATTCAGTTAAATCCATTGATATGTTGGGTTGTTTTTTTTAATGATTGCTATTGATCTTGTTATAGACAGTGATTTATTACATTAGGGCTTACTGTAAGGGTTTATTGCACTTTGTGCTCATGAACAAGGGGAGACTGTACAAAAGTGTACCCTTGAGTTACCACGGTGTCCCTGGGTGAAATAGTTCTGCTGGCTATTCCCTGGCAAAGGCTGGGGTGGAAATACAGCATGGATTTTACCATGCTACCAAGCTGCTTGTAGGGACTGGGCTGCCTTCTTGCCTCTCCAGCCTGCCTGCTTTGAGCCAGTTCCATGGAATTTCATGGAACTGTGCAAGCAGCAGGAACATCCAAGGGCTGGGACCTTGGCCAGATGTGGGTAAAGGCAGAGCAGGGGGTTGTGCTGGTCTGTCTGTTCCACTGGTGTGGGTTAGTGGGGCTTTAGGGGTTGTTTTCCCCTTGAGATGAGGGAATCTGCTGGGCACGGGGATGTGATGGTGCAAGTTGGGTGCTTGGCTGCACTGCTGGGAAGTGTCCCAGTCCCTCCAAGGGTACTTTTGGGTGGTGCTCATGGTGAGCAGCCCAGCTCATCCTCCTGCCCTCGGGCTGTTTCCTACAGGTGCAGGAGAAGTGCGACTATGACCTGGTGACACCCCTGGCTCTGCTCTTCTACTACGCTGTCCTCTATGTAAGTGCTGAGGCTGCTGCCCTGAGCTTGATCCCAGCCCCAGGGAGGCCACAGAGCCAGGCAGAGCATCCACTGAAATTGGGGTGGCTTTGTCTGAAACGTCACAGTCTGCTTTGATCAATCCATGTCACAAAAAGATTCTGTAGAAATCTACAGGGATGAAGATCAAACAACCATTGCACAAGCTGAGCGTGAAAAAAAATGAGCTTCAGGATGTTTAAGCTATTTTTTAAAGGGGGGGGATAATCAGAATGGGAGATGGACAATGACTCTGTGCAGAGAAGGGAAATTTTTTCATTACCCTTTATACTTGTTCAAAATACATAGGCAATGGGAATGAAAAGAAGGAGCGGAGCCTTCACAGGAAATACTTTTTTTTATTATTATTATTGCTAGCACAATGCATCGTTATCCCAAGGAAATCATTGCTGCCAGATCCTGCAAAAGCACAGGCTGTAATGCAATTCATCTGTAAGGGTCTGTGCTGGTTAAAAAGGAATTTATATGTAGGCTTTGGCATGTGAGCCCCAGCTGGGAGGTTGGGAAGGTGCAGAGAGGAAGGAACTTCCTTGGAGCTGTGCCCAGTGAGGATCCTTTACCTCTTCTTTGAGAGAAGATGGGATGTCACAGGGTGAACCTCTGCTTTGCTTCTCCTCCTCCCACTTCCAGCCTAAACCCTTGAGTTTTTACACAGCACTTGCAGTTTGTGTCTTTGCTCCCTTTCTGACCATATCTCCCTGTCCCTTCACAGGCTCCTCACTTCCCACCAGGCTCTGACCTGCTCCTCAAAGCTGCCAGTGTGTGCCACAACTTCCTGACCTGGCCTGTGCCCTACTGTGACATCTTCCGTGAGCTGCTCACCTTCATCAGCAATGAGCTGAAGGCCCCAGGTGAGTGCTCCTGCCCTGCCCATGCTGCTGGCACTGCTTCCCCAAAAACACCCCCTGCCTTGACCACCCTGTGTTTGCTCCCCTGGAGCTGCTGCCTCATTCTCCACTCACTTCATGAATCCTGTGAGCATGCACATTTACCTTGGGCATCCCGAACCTCAGTTTTCCCAGGAGGTGAGGACTTCTGCCCACCATCCTTGGGATAATATGACTGGGTGGTCCAGCACAGGGTGAGACCAGACTGCTCTGGAGGAGCAGGGCAAGGTGATGTTTTTAGTGGCTGCCTTGCATGCAAGGTAGTGGGAGCATCCTGGGGACTCCCCACTCTGGGAATTAGCAAAATGGGTAACTTATTTCCTGGCTGCCTTTCAGTCTGGTGGGTCTTTTTCATGGCTGAGCACGTGCTGGATGTTCCTGCCCAGCCCTGGCCTTTGTTTGAGATGCTCAGTGGTGCAACTGGGGTGATAACAGTGGGTCCATTCATCAACATCAAGGTGGCTGGAGCCTCTGAGCCTGCCCTTGCGTGGAGATTTCCATAGGGCTGAGGGACTCCCTGGCTGGTTCTTTACAGCCCAGACACTACCCTGTGATACAGCTCTGGCTGCATCCATCAGCAGCACCAGTGCTCCTTTTAATTAAGGACTGCTTGTAGATGTCCTGTTGTTCCCAACGGAGCAGCTCTTCCAATTATTTCTAAAAAGCCCTTTTTCCTAATCTCTCTCCCTTTTGGTGGCTTTTGAAGAGCTGTTATCACACAGAGCAGATTTCAGCCCATGTTTAATCCTGTGCAGGGCCATGGCAGCAAGACTGGCTTTGAGCAGGCCTTGAGAGGCCTTGGAGGGGGATGTGGGCTGTGGCTCCCAGCTCCTCAAAATAGGAAGCTGTTTTGGAGAGCCCTGATGGGGATGTGAAATGCAGGGTCTCTGTCATGGCAGCAACGTCCTGTGACCTGGGAGCTTGTAGATGGAAAGGTGCTTTCAAAGGAACAAAAAGATGGAAAAAAAACCCAAAACCTGTGCAGTGTGAGCACTGGAATAGCCCCTTTACCCCCAGTGTAAATGGCCACAGTCACCATGCAGGGTTTGGCTGAGCTCCTGCTGCATCTGGACTCCAGGACAGATGTGGGGACTCTCATCCCATGCTGCTGCAGCCATGGGCTTTCCCAGCTTCTTTCTGGTCATTTACTGCTGTGACACTGGTCAGGGCTGCTTTACACACCTCTGGAAAGCTCCAGGGCTGGGGAGGAGGTTGCTACACCCTGCCCTCGTGCCATCCCTGCCATCACCAGTGCTCAGTGCTATGTGAGCTGGGGACTTTAGTCCAAAAACTCTTTCCCTCCTATGAGCATAATGGATTCCCCCACCCCTGCCAAAGATGCCATGTGGGAGGCATTGGCTGCAGTGGCTGGGGAGCCCAGTGCTGCCCCTCACCGTGGCCTCTCCCCTCAGCTGGAGCCAGAACCAAGAACATCTCCTATCCTGTTAAGCTGCCCAGGACCTTAAAGGCTCTTATAGGCTTTTTGTGTGGCCTCTGTGACCTGCTGCCAGGCTGAAGCAAAAGCTTTTTATTGAGATGAGGGTAAATATTAACTGGGAACAAGCTGTTGTCAATATTTGCCAAGAATGTAATAGCTTTGATCTGCTCATGGGGGCTGATGCCCCTGCAAGAATGGGGAATGCTGCCATCCTTGGGGGCCTTGGGTGTAGACCAGTGTGAGCCCTGCTGTGGGTGCTGCTCCCAGGCTGCTGGGCTGGGCTGGGCTGTGGCTGCCTGCTCTGATAAGGGGGCAGGATCTTCTTGTTGCCATAAGATCTTTCCCAAGATGTACCCCTGTTGTTTGGGGGTGGCACAGGCTTTGCTGATGCCACGCAGTTCAGATCTGTCCAGTGTCACCTGGTTTGGGTTCCTGATGGCATCCTGGGGACAGTCCCAGGGAGGCATCCAAGGTTGTGACTGCCCATGCCAGCCTCGCTCCTGCTGGGGCCAGTCTGGGCTCCATCTCTGCAGGAGGGAAGGTGGCAGTGACCTGCTATCCATAAGTGACATCTGGGGGGCTAAAGCAAGTGGGAAGAGCTGCTAAGTATCCATGGAATTCCCATCCCTCATCAGCAGTGGAGCAGAAGGGACTGCAGGTGGAGCAGTTCTCCTGTCCCATCCTTTGGTTGTTTTCCCATTGCTCTGGGCTTTTACCCTTTCCTTCTCAAGCTTCCTTGCTCCTGGGCTGGTTCCTTTACACAGCCTTGTCCCCATGAGGACTTTTGGTGGGGCTATATCCATTCTGAGCAGCAACTCTGCCGTGCCTGCACTGCACTGAGAGGCAAAGTCAGTGTGCTGCTGAGGCAGAACAGTCTGCAGTGGTTCCATTCCTCATGTCCTCTGCTGTCTCCTCAGGGATCACTTTCCAGAGGCTGGTGAGGACAGAGCAGGGACTGCCTGTGAAGAACTACCAGAGCTCCACCGTGTAAGTGTGGCCATGGGCACTGCTGGTCCCCTCTGTGGCATCCTCATGGTTTGACACTGCTTGAGCAGCATCTCAAAGGGGGCGTGGTGGGTGCTGGGGAGGAGGACTGGATAGTTGGGCTGAGCTGTGGGAAGGGTCCAAGAGAGTGGCTGTAGCATGTCCAAAGCCATGGGACTGGGTCTGTGGGCTCCCCAGTCCAGTTATCCTGCAGGCCTGCTTAACTCTTGGGCTGCAGATCTAGGAGACAACAGCTGGGGAAGGCAAAGTCTCCTTCACAGGGAGCTGCTGATCTCAGCACACATTGGAGAACAGCTGGAAAACAGTCTGATCTGTGGGTTTGGGAGCCACCACCCTGACAGGGGTCAGAAGCAAAGCCCATCCCAGTCTCAGCCTTGCAGCTCTGAGCACAGTCAGACTTTGCTCCTTATTTGAGGTCTGAACCTTTTCCCCTGTCAGGGCACCTCATTTGTAAATAGGGAAATGAGCCCAGGTGGTGTGTCTGGCCTGGCTCCAGGGACAGCTCCAGCCCCAGGGACAGTCCTTGAGGCACAGCCACTCTGTGCAAGAGGAGTGTCCTCCTCTTTTGGCTTGTCCACTCATGCTGTGCAGCCCTTGATCTGCACCTGTATCCCACCCCACAACACTGGTGTATTGGCAGTATTTGCATAAAACCCCCTGAAAACCTGGCAAAAGTCATAGAACCATAAAATATCCTGTGTTGTGTGTTGGAAGGGACCCCTCATCAAGTCCAGTTCCTGAACTTCACACTTGTTGAAAGCTCATGCCTGTTGCCTGAGCTTTCTAGAGCCAAGAACACCCCAGCACATCCTTAATTCAGAGCCAGTTTTGCTCAGTGGACACTTGAGTGTTGTTGTCCATGAACAGAAGCACATTCTCTCTGGGCTTCAGGTTTGGGAATTAAAAGCCTGTGAATATTCATGGCGTGGTCTGAAGCAAAAAATGCAGCTGAAGGATGTGGCTCTTCTCCTTAAAGCTTCTTCTCTGACCTGCGTCTTGCAGGAGGAAGATATTTTGGGGGCCATTCTTGTGTCTTAACCCCCCTTCATTTCATGCCCAGTTAGGACAACTGGCTGCTGGGCTGGAGCCCTGCCTGGGCCTCACCACCAGTGTCCAAGCCTGGCCACCCTGCCTGACTGGTGTCCCCTTGTCCCCAGGACGGTGCTGCTGCTGAACCGCTCCGAGGTGCAGAGCGAGTTCCTCTCCATTGCAGAGAGGCTCAGTGCCAGTGAGCACCCCCAGCACGCCACGCTCGTCATGCTCCTTGAGCACCTCTACCAGGCCAACTTCGGCACCTGCTGCGACCTGGACAGCCTGCACCACCTCCTGAAGGTAGGCTGGGAGAGCTCCAGCTTTGGGGATGCCACCAGGAGCACTTTCATGCAGTTGGCTACTAGATTTCCTGACCAAAATAGCACTTAATTGGCAAAAGAAAAGAAGTTTTGATGACTCTTCTTGTAAGAAGGATACATGCCTTTCCCTTGTCTTCTAAGGTTAGACCTGAGGTCTGCACTTGTGTTTTGTGATGTGTATGTGGGAGGGGATCACTTTCTTTTTACCCTGTTACTCCTTTCTCCTTCCCTAAATGTGGAGAGGAAGGGCCTTTATATTTGAAATGCAGCAAAAGTGCTTGTTTGGCCAGAGAAACATTTGGAGGAGAGGCAAAAACATGTGAAGAAAACCCCTTTGGGTGTTTTCAAGCATGTTTTTATTTTCTTCACAAAAGTTTTGGGGGACTTGAAGGGGGTAGAGGGCAGTGGAGGGAGAGAGCCGCCCAGTTAGTGGTGCTGCCCAAGGACCTGTGTGTTGCCTCTGTGGAGGGACCCTCTCAGTCTCTCTCCTTGGCTCTTCTCCCCAGTCCAAGACGCTGGAAGAGCTCTCAGAGATCTACTCCAGTGCCGCCGACGCGCAGGAGATCGCGGCCACCAGCAGTGACCCGGGGCTGGCCCGGGAGCAGCTCCAGGCTGTGCTGAGGGACATCGCCGGGGCTGCCTCCTTTCCTGCCATCACAGGTGAGAAACCCCTCAGGCCACCCTTTTCTCCAGGGTTTTCTGCAGGCTCAGCCCCACAAAGTTTCAACTGAATGAAACAGCTACAACAAGAAGGCACCAACCCGAGTCCTCTTTCTTAACCATACAGTGGTTTCATTGAAACAGCAACAAAACGAATTGTCCACGGGTGAGGTGAAAACATTAAATCACAAACTGATGGTAGCTGTGGTGTCTGATGGCTCTTAGAGGTGTGAAATGTCCCCTCATCCTGTTTGGCATCACTGGTGTTTAGCATGACCCTGGCTGCCCAAAACACGTGCATGGGGTGGGTGGCATCTCCCACTGGCCAGAAGAGCTGGCAGGGCTGGTATTGGGGGCCCTTGTAAACTAAGCCCTCTCCCTCCTCTCTTCCCAGGTGAGGCTCAGCCCCGCAAGCTCCACACCATTCCCATCCCTGCCGCTCGCTGCTACACGTACAGCTGGGACCAGGACAACTTTGGTAAGTGGAGGGGGTGCCCCAGTCATCCCAGTGAGACCACAGCCCTCTGTTCCCCACTGCAGGGGTGGCTGAGCAGCGTTTCAGCTTGGCTGGAGGTGCCACATCCAGCTGGGTGCATGAAAGAGCTGATAACACGTTGTTGGTGCTGGAGGGAGAGGGGACCCAGTGGGTGCCAGTGTCCCCTGGATGGAACAGGATGTGAGTGTCAGTGTGATGCCTGCTGGGATCCCAAGCAAAACCCTTGTCCAAGCAGAGGGCACAGGGGGGCCCCAAAACACATTTTTTTCCAGAGAGAAATCATTCAGGGCTTAATCTCCTGGGCAGGGTTTTGCCTTCCATTGAGATGAAACAAATTCATGGGATTATTGGCAGGATGAGACCTTGTTTGGTAGGAAGCTCCTCTGGAAGGAATAAACCTCGCTCGTGGCCTGGAAATAATTGTTGCCAGAAAAGCCTGACCACACTGAGATACTGGGACTTTGTGGCGTTGAGCCCAGTTGGATGTGACAGCTCTTCCCCCCTCAGCAGGTGCCTTTGCTGTGCTCTCAGCCTGGCCACAGCAGTTTTGGAGGGGAAGCAGTCTGTTCCCCTTCTGCTAAGCTCATCTCCCCAGCTTCCCCATTCCTGGAAGACCTTGTGTGTTCCTGTGAATGTTCAGTGTTCATTGCCTGCTGGCCCCAGCAAGGGGGAGCAGAGCTCTGACTCAGGCTTTGCAGTGAGTCCAGCCTTGCCAGGAAGCCACAGTGGGTCAATTTGGGGTTTGATCAGCCGAGTACCTGGCTTTCCTCCTGCCCTCTAGTTAAACCTGGATCAGATGGGAGCATGTTGTGGAAGCTGTGTAGGAAGGAAGCAGAAGCTGATGTGGTGTTTGCCTCTTGAGAACCCAAACAGAATGTGACCTCAGAAGGAGAAATATGTTTTGTTTTGCATTGCAACTGAGCACTTTATGGAAATCTGAAACCATTCAGGAGGAGTTTTCCAGCTCTTTGAAACTGCAGGATTGAAGAGAGGCTGTGATGTAGTGGAGGTGTTGTCTGTTGCATTGGCAGTGGTTCTGGAGCCCATAGTGGACATGATCTCCCTCTGGTTGCCTTTCAGATATCCTCAACGATGTCCTCAGCAAAGAGTGCAGTGTTGTTGAGCCCATGGCCTCTGAGAATGAGGAGGAGGACGAAGAGGAGGAGGATGTGGAAACTGATGGCTGTTCCCCTGAGCGGGACTCTCTGCTTTCCCCCCTCTGTGCCATTTCCAGTGACTCTGTGTATTCTGTGCTGTCAGAGGAGGGATCCAAGTCCTCACGAATGTCCCTCTTCACCTCCTCCAAGGACTCCATCTCAGAGCTGACAGTGGTCTCCAAAAAGTCCCTAAAGTCATTTGTCTCCAGTCTGAAGGACTGCATGGACAGTGGGTACGCAGAGGACAGCGACGAGAGCTCCCTGGACATGGTGGGGAGGACGGAGCTGAAGATGGAGAAGACCCATCACAAATACAGGCAAACACTGACCAACAAGATCTACAAACTGTTCAAGAGCAAAAGCCAGCTGGTGCTGAGGAGGGAGCTGAAGGACTGCCCGGCCCCGGGTTCCCTGTCCCTGCGCCGGGCCGAGAGCCTGTGCACGTCGCAGGGCAAGCTCCGCGTGCCAGCGCGCTCCCGGCGTGCCCACTCGCTGCCGCAGCACGTGCTGGGCCAGCGCCTGCCCGCCCTGCTCGCCCCGCGCCACCTCAGCCTGCACCGCCGCCCCTTCCTCAGCTACGACGAGGACACCAAGGTGTCCACGCTGCGCGTCGTGGTGTTCGGCTCCGACCGCATCTCAGGGAAAGTGGCCCGAGCCTACAGCAACCTCAGGTGAGCGTGGGGTCTGACCACGGGGACGTGGCCCTGCTGGGACATCCCAGGTGCTTTGCTCACCCGGCCCTCTCCACCTTCTCCCAGGCTCAAGGAGAGCACCTGCCCCTCACTGACAAGGTACTTCAAGCTGCAGTTTTTCTACGTCCCCGTGAAGAGGAGCTGCTTGGCTCCATCGACGCCGCTGATGCATCATCCCTCCCTGTCCCCGGGGGACCCACAGCTCCGGGCACAGGTAGGTGGCCTGCTCACCAGAGGGCTTGTGGTGCCGCCAGTGCTCTGCTTGGCCCCAGGGGTGCTGTGTGAGGAGGAGGGCAGGGCAGGCTGAGGGGAGCATGGGGGGACCCTCGGGGTGACGCCACTGTGTGTGGTTTCAGGATCCCACCTTGGCTCGGATGGAGAGCAGCACCAATGACATCTCCCACTACATTGGCATGTTGGACCCATGGTACGAGCGCAACATTCTTGGGCTGATGAACCTGCCCATGGATGTCCTGTGTCAGGTACGTGTGTGCCAGCCAGCAGGGCTCATCCTCCTGTCCTGAGGAACTGGGGACTTGATCAGAAAAGCTTCTGCTTAGCCCTGGGCCACCACAATCCTCTACAGGAGTCTGTGCTACACGGACACAGGATGGAGATGGGGGTTCCTGGTGATCAGAAGGAGGTTTTCTGTCCCCAGTTGGGTGGGATGGAGAGTTCTGGGGTGTAGGTACCACATACCCCATCACACTTCTGACTTATTCTCCCACCACAGTCTGCCAAACCAGAGGCTGAGCCCCAGGAGGACACCCAGGAGCAGCTGCCCATCCTGGCAGACATGATCCTCTACTATTGCCGCTTCGCCACACGCCCCGTCCTGCTGCAGCTCTACCAGACAGAGGTAGGCAAAGGGGCTCACCCCCGTCTTCTGAAGGGAAAGGGAGGGTCTTCTGCCTGTGCCACCAGGTTGGGACCTGCCTGTGAAGTGATGTGGGTATGACACAGCCACATGTGCTGGTGAGGCAGAGCTTGGTCTCCCTGGGTGTCCATACCGACACTCCTGGCTCAGGGATTGAGAGCATGCAGGTACTGCCCATAGAATCCTGAACTCACACAAGCAGTTTGCCATCCCCAAACCTTTCCCCATGACACAAATCAATGCCTGTCAGTGCTGACAGGCTATTCACATTACTGGAAGTCTTTCCAGTGCTCTGCTTCCCAAACCAAGCCCCTCCATGAAGCCTGTTTTCCACAGCCTGCTGTGTGCCTGGGACAGATGTGGTGTAGAAGGTTGAATGTGGGGTGCAACCACGGTTTTGGTGCTGTGGCTCTGGAGCAGATGCAGTGGGGCTCTGGTGAGCAGAGCTGCTGCTCTTCCTGGGGTTTGTGCTCCCAAAGCAATGCCCAGATCCTGCTGTTGGTTCAACATGGGGTTTGTTTCCAGTGGGCTGTGGAGTTGTCTTTAAGTGAAAGTTAGGGGTTTGGGTTGTTTGACTTGCTGGTGGTCTGTTAAAACAGTCGGAAGTACAGCTAAAGACAAGTGTCACCCAAAGCAGCTGTTGAAAGGTGTGTTTTGGGAACATGAAGGGATTTTCCCAAGTTGACCTGTTTTCTGTGGAAAGGAGTGAGGGAGGTGAAGGCTGCCTGGCACAGGCTGGGTGGTCTCACCACCACATCTTTGCTCTTCTCCCCCTGGCAGCTCACCTTCATCGGGGGAGAAAAGATGACCGAAGTCTTCATCCATTCCCTCGAGCTGGGCCACTCGGCAGCCACACGGGCCATCAAGGCATCAGGTCTGCAGCTGCTTCTGCACCCACCCACCCACCCCCTGTGGGGTCTGCAGACCACGGGGCTGGGAGGTGAAGGGGCTGGAGGGAGCGTGGGCTGTACGAGGTGTCTGCCTCAGGCTGAGCAAAGATCCAGGCAGCTCTTCACTCATTTGGAAGTGAAGCATTCTAGCTTGAATTCATCTTCAGGAGCAAAGCTGTGGCAATGCCACGTTGGTTTTGCCACTGTTAACTTTAACATGGATTTACACTAAAACAGCTTCAAGCCCATTTCCTTCCCCTCATCAGCACCTGGTCAAATGCAGCTTTGCATCTTTTCTTTTTGCTGCTTTCTGTTTGTGCTTTGTCCAGAAATGGCATTTATAAAACCCATATTTTAATTTCTTTAGTTTACTGGGCAAAGCAAGGTTTGTGTCTGTACTTGGAGCATTCCTGCATGTACTTTTATGTTAGGAATTTGTAAAATTAATAGTATTGGAGAGAAGAAGCAATGGCAGGAGCATCTGGCTGCTGCGTGGTCTCTCCAGCTCCGCCCGGGGACCCGGGACATCGTGCTCTGGTGCAGAGCAGCTCACACAGACCTCTCATGGCCAACCCACAACACTGCACCCAAACACGCTGCCTCGTGCTTTTAACCAACTGCTTTGCTGTGATCTCGCCTTGTCTTTCTAAACAGAGCTCATAAAATATCCCCCATATGACGTGTCACCGCCCCACTCCCCCAAAATACGGGCTTGGCCAAGATCTCTTCCCACTAACTCGTGAAACCACCAGTCCTGACTGTGATGTTTTTCCCCTGGATTGTCTGGTGAAACACCACTTCACATCTGCAGAAAATTATCCAGGGTTTGGGGGGGGAAAGAGTTAGGAAGTGTTGGGCACAGTATTTCAAGGCTAATTTAATGTGGGCAGAAATATGCCTGGAAAAACAGGAGCTGGGTTAGCAATGTGGCCTTTTATTGCATTGTGTTTTCCCTGGAGCACTGACCCCTCTGCACCAGCTTAGCCAGCGACTCTTTTGGTTCTGCAGTGTGGCTTGTGGTGCTTTGTGTTGGAATTTCTGTCCTGGATTAATTGCTTTCTGGCTGCTTTGAAGCCACTTTTTCTTTTTTTTTGCCTTTTTACTCCACAGCTGTGTTCAGCAAACCCTTTTCCCCCTCTTTCTGTAGGTGCAGAGTGTGCTGCTGTATCAGTAGCCAGTGAAGGATGGGGATAAAAAGCCACTGTGTGACATTTGCTCCTTGTTTTGTGCAGGTCCAGGCAGCAAAAGGCTGGGCATAGATGGAGACAGGGAAGCAATCCCACTAACACTACAGATTGCCTACAGCAAGGTGAGTGTGTGGGACTCACATGGACAAACGGGGCAGGGGCCACCTCTGTGCTGGGCAGGCAGGTCTCAGCTGGGGGCTGAGAGAGGCAAGGCTGCCAGTCTGCTGGATGAGCTCAAATCCAAGCCAAATTCAAGCTAATTGTCTATTTAGTGGCTGATTGGAGGTGCCTTTCCACTTCTGTTCAGCTCAGTAAAACAGGGAATGTGCAGCCAGCTTCCATAGGCTGCCTGTGTTCTCAGTGCCACTTTACACAGGTGGACTTTACTTCCAGGGAGCAATCTTGTGCTGGGCACAGCAGCATTCCTGTTTTATTGGTTCCTCTGCAGTTATTTAATCATTTTGCCTGTGCAATTTTTTTTGTGAATCCAAGGTTAAATGAATTTTAATGCCTACTCAAACTTTGTGCAGCTCCAAGTAAATCCAGATGTGAGCCAGCCCACACAGAGGGTGTGGAATGGGAAGCAGGGTGACATCAGCCTGGCGTGTGGCATCTGTGTTGGGTCACAACAGCCCCATGTCATGCTTCAGGCTGGGGGCAGAGTGGCTGGAAAACTGCTGGTGGGAAAGGACCTGGGGGTTCTGGTCAGCAGTGGTTGGACATGAGCCCAGGTGGCCAAGAAGGCCAGTGGTACCTGGCTTGTACCAGCCAAAATGTGGCAGTAGGACCAGGCCCTCTGTGCTGGCACTGCTGAGGCACCTCCAATCCTGGGGTCAGTTCTGGGCTCCTCACAACAAAAAGGACTGTGAGGTGCTGGAGCAAGTCCAGAGAAGGGAACAGAGCTGGGGAAGGGGCTGGAGCAGCAGGAGCAGCTGAGGGAGCTGCTGGGGCTCAGCCTGGAGAAAAGGAGGCTCAGGGGGGACCTTCTGGCTCTCTGCAACTTCCTGACAGGAGAGGCGAGCCAGGTGAGCTCTGATCCAGGGAACAGGGGGCAGGACAAAAGGAAATGTACCTCGGGACATCAGACTGGATCCTAAGAAATGTTCCTCCCCCAAAAGGGTTGTTAAGCCCTGGCACAGGCTGCCCAAAGCAGTGATGGAGTCACCATCCCTGGGGGTACTTAAAAGGCATTTAGATGTGGTGCTTAAGGACATGGTTTAGTGGTGGGCTTGGCAGTGTTAGATTTAGGGTTGGACTTGATGATCTTAAAGGTCTTTTTCAACCTAAATGATTCTGATTCTCTCTCCTGGGTTCTGGTTGGTCCCTGCAGACAGCTGTCAGTGGAAGAAGTCACTGGAATGATGTTGAGAAGGTCTGCACATCTGTCAACCTTAGCAAAGCCTGCAGGAAGTATGAAGAACTTGGTGAGTAGAGGTGGCTGTGCTTAGGGAACAGTGGGAGGGACTGCTGGAGCGAGAGGACAGTGTGGATCTTCTGGCTGGAGCAAATGAGGGCTCATCACATCAGGGACAAAGGGAATTTCATGTCCCAATATCCTAAAGCTTCCAGCTGGAAAATGGAATATCCATTAGGGATGGGGCTGGGATGGTCCAAACAGCAGGATGTTCACTGGAGAGAGGTCCTTTCCAGAGCAACACTTGTTTAGGAAGGAGGAACAACTTGTTAGATGAAGCAGAACCAAGCCAAGGTGCTTCTCCTGCATCCACAGCAGTCGTGTCTCCCAGCCAGCTTGCAGCAGGCTCTTGCTAAGCTGGTGCTTCAGCCTGGTTCCCTTGCTGTAGCTCAGAGAGAGCTGCCTGCTATGTGGGTTGGCTTCAGAAGCCTTTTTTCTAGTCAGGTTTCCAATTAATAAAGTTTTGAGCCTTGTAAAAGCACAAACACTTTCAGTCTGTGTGCATAATTAGAAGCAATAGAATCATAGAATAAGTCACACCAGGTGCTTGAGAGCCAAATATTTGATGAGATGTCCAAACACTTCTTGAATTCAGACAGCCTTGGTGCTGTGCCCACTGCCCTGGGAGCCTGTTCAGTGCCCAACCACCCTTTGGGTGAAAAACCTTTTCCTGAGGTCCAACCTAAACCTCCCTTGACTCAGCTCTAGCTGTTTACTCCTGTCCCATCATTGGTCATGAGAGTGAAGAGATCTATTTGTTCTTGCTGAAGAACTGCTGGTTTGACATTCAAACATCCCATTCTGAGTGAACTGAGGGATTTTTAGTTTCTTTTTCCTCATGTGTGGTTTGTGAGCAGAACAATCAGGGCAAATGGGTGATCTACCAAATAGGAGACATCCCCTACATGCTCCATGGAGCTCCCCCTAAACCTCTAACCCTGCTCTCTCTCCTCTTGCTGCCCCATCCATGAAGCCATGCAGACAACTCTGGGAGAAAAACCAGCAGGAATTAGTTTCTCACTTCCTCTATACTTGAAGTTGGTTGTTTCTGCTCTAGTTCATGAGCTTCACCTGTGCTGCCAGTGCTGTGAGTTTGCATCAGGGGGTGTCCTCAGCTCTGCTCTGAGGAGAAACTTTGTGGATCTCCTTCCTTCCAAGAGAAATCTGGTCCCCTGGACAATCTCCCTTGGTTTTCACAGTCAGCAGTTTGACCACAGGATGTCACTGTAATTCCAGGCATGAAGAAGCATCTCCAAGTGGACTCACTGAGAGAGCTAAAATTTCCTCATGATGATGGGGCAATGTTTTTCCTCCTGTTTGGGTCCTAAGATAGTTAAAATGTCCTCTTCCCTCTGTGTCCCTGTTGCTTGCTTTCCATGTGGATTAGCCTGAGAGAAGGAAAGCTGCAATGTACTGCATTGCCTCCAGGAATGGGGTCCTGCAGGAGCCCCTGGCCCTGGGGTGCTTTGAGGGGTGGAGGGACCAGCTGGGTTCTCACCAGTGGTCCAGAAGCCCCATCTGATTGCAGTTTTCTTTTGTTACAGCCTCCAAGACAGAGTGCCTCAACTTAACCATGACAGAGGTGGTCAAAAGGCAAAACTCCAAATCCAAAAAGAGCTTCAACCAGGTAACTCTAATCATGGTGCTTTTATACTTGATAAGGTGAGGTTGGGAGGGAAGCAGAGCTGGAGGGAGCAGCTGCTTGGGGGGCCTGTTTGCTGGTGGCCCTCAGACCTGGACAGGGAAATGCCCTGAGCCCAGCAGCTCCCTCATTCCAACTCGTTTTCTCTCAGCAGATCAGCGTGTCCCAGATAAAAGTAGACAAGGTTCAGATTATCGGTGTCCAGTCCTCCTTCGCCGTGTGCCTGGACCAGGACGAGCAGAAGATCCTGCAGAGTGTAACCAGGTAGGAACTGCAGGGTGGCACTCCTGGGATGGTGCATCCTGTCTGTGAAGTGTGGGGGGGATGAGGTCCTGAGCACCATGGTGTGTCTGTGCCAGGTGGGATGGGTTGTCCTCCTCAGATCTCAGCAGGAGTTTGCCTTCATGAAGCCCTCAGTAAACTCTTCAATCCTAAAGAGAAGCTCTTTCAGCAAGATCCATTATAAACCAGAGGCTATGTGAGATAAATCAGGTGTTTGAAGGGCTACAGGTATATGAGCAGGGCTTTCAACTTCTAACCTTCGTTTGGGTTCTCCCCATTGCACAAGGAACCCATGATCTTCCTGGGAGTGGCTGGGGTAGAGCAGGAACTGGTCATGGCACTGTTCATTGGGTCGTCTCCCCAATGCACCAGACTGGCTCCCCAGGTGGTGGAATTTGAAATCTCACTATAGACAACGTACTTCCATGAGCACAAGAGACCAAACCAGTACAAAAAATGTACAAACACTGTAACTTCTCCCTCAGATTGAGCAGAACTCTGCAAAGTTATGCTGCCTCCAATAGAAAAATATTTGGGATCTTACGTCTTAAATAACCCCAAGAAGTGTTTCTCTTTGACTTGTTTATTGTGAAACTCAGGGGATAGTGGAGTTCAGTGCATGAAAGGGTAAAGGAGCTCCTTCCCTCTCCCCAAAACTTGAAAGGTGCAAAAGTTCTTGTTTTTCCAATGAGTTTCAGAAAATACTCTATGGCTGGTTCTGCTGTAGGTGCCAATCTGAGCCAGTTTGTTTGCAGCTATTCCTGTTGCACCTGAGCACTGGCATTCTCAGCCACACACCTTATACCTTGGTTTCTGTTCCTTCCCCTGCAGGTGTGAGATCTCTGTGTGCTACAAACCCAGGGACAGTGATCCCTTTGCACTGAGAAGGTCCTCTCTGCCTGCCCAGGACCCCTCTGAGTTCCACTCTCTCCTGTGTTTACCCATTGCCACCTTCAGTGGAGCACTGCCTTGAAGACCCCTGTGTCCTTCCAGACCAGACTCCTATCCAACACCCATATGGGCTCAGGAAAAGGAAGCTGACTGTCCTCCTTTGGACACCCAGCTGGGCTTGTCCAAGACATCCTGCAGCTGGAGTGTTAGTGTGGTGGCTGAGCTGCTCCTCATCTGGCCTTAGCCCATCCCTGGGGAATGGGAACATTGGTGTTGTGCTCTGCTGTCTCTCAGGGTTCCTCAGCAATGGGAGGAAAGTGGTTTCCTTGGGATCTCCACATGGTTCAGCCAACCAGCAACACCTGGGTGAAGAGGGCAAGGCAAGGACAGGGATATTTTCCTGCCACCAAACGGTGCTGTGGCTGTATCTGACTGTGACTGCAAGGCCAGTGGGGGCTGGGGTGGGGGGAACTGAGCTCATGGGAGGCTCTTTTGGAGAAGGAATGTCCTTGGCTGAGTGGTGGTAGGTGTTCTTCAATCCATGTGGAGTTACAGATCACCCAACCAATGTCACTTCACCTGTAACAGGGCGAGGATGCTCAGGACAGTTCTGTGGGGATGGGGACAGGTTTTCTCAATTCTGAAGGTTGGGTGTCTTACAGACAAGCAGAGCAGAACAACCCAGCATGGGCTGTGAACTGCTGTGTGTGTTCCGGGGAGCTGAGTGCAATAACCATTCCAAGGCATGGACAGCATGCCAGGTATCCCTGTGTTTAATGTATATCCAGGACCTGCAGGAGAGGAGTTGCCAATTTCTGCAGAATTTCAGCATTCACCCATGAGTATTCCCTGTTCAGCTCGTGGTCTTTTTTCCTGCTCCCCAACAGTTTGCTGGAGACATCCCAGAGGCTGAATCCTCAATAGCTGCTTGAGATACATCAGGAACTACGCTGAGCTCACGGGAGGGGGGGAGGGAAGTACTAGAGAAACCACTAGGATTGCCTTAAGCTCACCTGAAGAGGCACCTCTGATAGAGAAAGACCCAGCACCAAAACCACTAGTGACACTTGCAAGTGGCACTAGGATTTGAGATCCCTTCCCCTTTCAAAGAGGCATTCCACCTCTTTCTTCTCTCTGCAAGGCTGGAGGTACACAAATGTGCAATATTTGGGGGCATTTAGAGGTATTCTGATCCCATGAGCAGAAAAATAAGACCAGAAAAGCATTTCCAGCTTTCCTCAAGCTGTTTCTCAGTAGTTTTTGGAGATTGTACTAGAGATAAACGGGCAGAGGAGCATGTTTCCTGCTGGAGGATCTTGATGCTGAGGGCATGTGTTCCCTGGAAATGTCTGAAAGGGACCCTGATACTGCTGGAGGGCTGCAGGGCTCAGCCACAGTGTGATCAGTTCAGTGGGTCCCTCAATGCTGCAGAAAATAGGTGCTGGTCAGACCTTAGCAACTCTTAGAACAAGGCAAGGCTCTGTCCCCAAGGGCTGGTGACACAACAGCAATGTCATTTGAGGTGAAATCTGGAAAAGGGTCAGGGAAAGGGCCAGAGCCCCTGGGGGCTTCAGTTGTGTCAGGAGAGCTGACAAACTGAGGTTTGACTGCTGAATTCCCCCATACCCCTCCTGGAAGGATTTGAGGGATCCCTCCTGTGCCATTGATTTTCATCCTGGCCCTGCTGGCTGCTGCTCGTGCTTTCTGCTCCCACTGCCTGTGGTGTTGGGGACAGCTTGGTCACACCCTCGGGGTGGGGGGGTCACACCCTTGGGGACACTCCAGGAGTGGACATCATGGGCCTTGCTGGCTCTCTGGTGTCCTCAGCAGTTCTGTGCAACTTCTGCCAGTGGCCAGAGATGAGCAAATATGAGATGCAAACACGTTCCTGAGGCCTCTGAGCTTCATCCTTCTACTTGAATCAACCATCCCAAGGGTGGTGTTGCCTTATGGACTCCTAGCAAAGACCCTCCTGTAGGGTGAAGCATCCACTGAATGTGAACAGACCCTCTGGCCCCACCACATACAGAGCCAGCCTGGACTGCCAGCAAGGACCCACCTTCCCCAGCCATGCCCCAACTCCAGGAGCACCCATCTCGTCCTGCATGGAGCACTGTCCATCCCTCACTCCCAGCACAGACGTGGCAGGGACACCCCAACAGTGCCAGGTCTGTGTCCTCCCTTCCAGGATGCCTGTAGGGTGATGCAGGATCACTGAGGTCACTGCTGTGCACTTCTTACATCTCTGTGTGAAGTCCAATAGGCACATGGGATCAATAAACAGATTTTTAATAGCTCTTCCCATGCACTTGGAATAAATTTACTCACTGACTTTTCACTGCCCAGACAGGTTTGTGTGTGTTTTCTCCAATGGGGCTGAAATTTGACAGCTGGTTATTTTTGTTCAATACTTTAAAATAGCAGTTTATCCTGTCAAAACTTTGCTATTTGTGGTCTTGATATCTGTGGCTAAATATATCCCTGCCACTGGTATGGTACAAACCTCTCTGGTTTCAACTGGCTCTTCAGAAATACTGGAGAAGAGAATTTCAATCCCATAGAGAAAAACAAGCACAAACTCTAAGGACTCATAATCCTGGCCAAGGTTTTGACCTCTGATGCTTTCTGGAAATGAAAGACTTGTGGGGTTCTTTCAGGTCATCTTTGTACATATGTGCACCAAATCTGTGTAAAGTCTCTGCTGATCTGTAAAATACTGTTCAAAGAACTTTGAAAGTAATTGTAAAATATTAAATGTTGATTTATTTCGAGTACAAATGCAGCCTTTGTCATGTCATTGCTGAGCAGGCAGGAGGCACTGGAGGAAGCTCCATGAGAAGAACAGCAGGGTCCTCCACAGAGGAGCTGATCTGGGAGCAGGAAAAGCTTATAAAAGCCATTATAGTCGTAAGCTCAGTCCCAGAGGGCGTGACACAGAGACCTCTGGGGGTTAATTGAGCTGCTTCTGTTCTGGGAGTGAAAAACCAGGTTTTGATGTAAATCCCAAATTGGTTTCATGCTGGATTAAGGAAAAAAGAAACGAGCAGAGCTTGTATGTGCAAGGTGAGATCTGTGCATGCCCTGCCCTTCTCAGATGCTCCCTGACCTTTGCTGTGTTAATTTACTCCTGGGGCCAGGAACAAGGTCCAGCCTGGGGGGACAGCAGAGCCCTGGGATGAAGGGTCCCTGCCTGGGGTCACCAGGTAGTTCCCCAGCAGTTGGGTATTGGGAGATTTCTGACTTGGAAATCCCTTCTGCCTCTTTGGGGATACAGATTGGCAGCTGTTGCTACTAAATGTGCTCTGAAATGACACTTGGAAACAT
This sequence comes from Campylorhamphus procurvoides, assembly GCA_013396655.1. Taxonomy (NCBI): domain Eukaryota; kingdom Metazoa; phylum Chordata; class Aves; order Passeriformes; family Dendrocolaptidae; genus Campylorhamphus; species Campylorhamphus procurvoides. Next base: position 285,722 of record WBMV01000078.1, read on the forward strand.
TAAACTGTCTCTGATGTGACCTTCTCTTCCTGTGGATATTCAAGGAGGCTCCACTGGTAGGTGTGAGGGCCAGTGTGTCATGATCAAATCAACAACATGGGAAAAGTCATTGGAGCTCAGACAAACCAAAAGCCAAATGAGAATAATTTCTGTTAATCCATTTGAGCTCAGACAAGCCAAAAGCCAAATGAAAATAATTTCTTTTAATCCATTTGAGCTCAGACAAGCCAAAAGCCAAATGAGAATAATTTCTGTTAATCAGCACTTTGTTATGTATTAGCTATCTTCCCCACACACACACTGTGATTAAAGAATAACAAAAAGTGTTTTTTAAATAAAAGGAAAAGATCTTTTGAAAAGGCAAATAAAGAAAACCAAACCCCAAACCTACTGTATTTTCCAAGCTGGAATGATAATCTGCTTTTGTTTATTCTCAACAACAAAAACACCTCTAAGCCACAAATTCCCCCCTCTCTGTTCTTTTCTTCCATAAAGAGAAGTGGAAAGATGAACACAAATGCTTAAATCAGAAGCAGTAAGAAAGTACTTTGTTCTAAAAACATGCATCTCAAGAAGTTTGGGACCAGGGCTCAAGTCTGATGCCTGAAGCCCTGCATGGCTGAGGGGTTTGTTCTTGTAAGTACAAAAGATTTAGCAAACAGCTGCTGATAAAATAAGCCAGGCTGGATTAAGGCCAGACTTTTTAACAAAACTAGTGTTGCCTCTTGCAGACATGGGCAAACCAACTCACTTTTTGCAGCTCTTACAGATCCAAGCTGAGCTGAGCCCACGCTCTGTCTGTCAAGGATGGGGTTGCAGAGGATCAGGTGTGTTTGGCATTCCAGGCCTCCTGGGGGAGATGTGTTTTACCTAAAATAGGGTTTGAGGTGTGTTAGTTTTTCAAGGTGAAGCAGCAGTTTCAGGTGCCCTGCTCTGGCAGGGGTTGTCACCCACAGCCACCTCAGCTGAAGCTCCTGGACTTGGCAGAGTTGGAACAGGATCTGCCAGTGGGACAGGACATGGAATGTGGTGTGGGAACACTGGGGGGTGATTTCTCCCCACCCATCACTGGCAGTGACCCCCCATCCTCTGCTCTTCTCCAACAACACTTTATCCATAGGTGTCCCTTGTCTTTACTGGTGTGATCCCACAGCTCCACGAGGAGCCACCTTGGTGGGGGTGCTTGTGACAGGTACCAGGGTGACACAGGAGCTGGCTGAGAGCCCAGTCTGCCACCCCACAGCCACCATGGCTTGGTGCTGGCAGAAAGCAGAGCTTAACATCCCTCAGGGTCCAAGAGACATCTGAATGGCTTCAGGGATGGAGATGGAATCATGGGATCATTAAGGCTGGGAAAAGCCTCTGAGATAATTGAGTTCAATCATTAACTTAACTCTACCAGGTCCACCACTAGACTATGTCCTCAAGTGCCTCATCTACACATTTTTTGGTCACTTCTAGGGCTGGTGATTCCACCACTTCACTGGGCAGCCTGTTCCAGTGCCTGAAAACCCTTTCTGTGAAGAAATTCTTCCTAATATCCAAACTTAACCTCCCTTGCTGCAACTTAAGGCCATTTCCTCTTGTCCTATCACTTTTTGCCTGGGATAAGAGCTTGGACCCCACCTGGCTCCACTCTCCTTTCAGGTAGCTGTAGATGTTCTAGTGCATGAGGTGAAGAAGAACATGAGCCAGCTCTAATTCAGACAAGAGGTTCTTAAGCGGCCATTCCTGATCTGGTGGCTAGTTAGAAATAAAGAATGAGTTAGCATTGATAAGCAGGAATGAGATGGCATGTCTTGGACCCACTATTGCAGGGGTTAGGGTAATCCCTTGGAAGCTGGGAAACACCTGCCCTCCTACTCTGGTGATGGGGCAATTGAACCCACTTTCCACGGTGTGTGTAGATCATCACCAGGTTGTTTGACTGGAGACATTGCTGTGGGACAGGGCAAATACTCCCCCAAAAAAGACAGTTGTACTTTCAAACATGTTGGGTGAGGGGCAAATCCACCTTTATTCCTAAATGTCGTGTTTGTTTAGACTGACTTTGCTTTAGCTTTACTGTGTTGGGGAATAAGTTCATGTGGTCTGCCAGGCTGAGGCTCAGGATGCCTGCCTGGAGAAAGCTGGAGCCTTCACCCACCCCTGGTGTGCTGGGACAGAACAGCCCAAGCAGTTGGGTGGTGACAGGGACCTGCCCGTGGGCTCGTGCAGCTCAGCACCACTGACCCCTGCCATGTGCTCAACCAGTTGTTTGTTGGAATTGTGGGGCAAACCTTCCTCTTCTCCTTCTGTTTCCTGGCAGGCGCATATGTAGTTTCATGGGTGTCTTTTCTAGGTGTCACACAGTAAGAGAGCAGCAGATGAGGGACAACACTGGGCATGGAAGCCCATAAGGGGTTTTGGGACCCGAATTAGGCTGTTTCCAGGAGATCTCTTACAGGATGCATGCCAGAGGTGTTCATCTGCTCTCTCAGCTGTAGCAAGACATAGAAGAGAGGAGAGTCAGCTTCCCAGCAGTGCTCAGTCCCTGCATTCCAGTACAGGACTGGGATTAACATTACCAGGGTGTCTCCTGGGTCACAGCCCCATAAGCATCATCTCTTCCTTTCTGTCTCTGTGCTGTCTGTTTGCTCCCATTTCCTTCAGCCAAGGCAAAGGCACCTGGCACAGCTCAGGTCCTGCTGGCAGCGAGCCCCGAGCTTGGCTCCCTGTCAGGATCTGCCAGACCCAGAGGGGTTTGTTGAGAGACACACCAATAATCCAGCACTTCCAGAAGAAAAGGGAGAAGCAGAAGAAATCCAGAGAATGTCTTCCCCTGCCATATTCCCTGCTCTAGTTCCCTCTCGTGGCCGCAGGATTCTGGGCTGGTACATCTGGCTCTTTCCCATGTGCATGTTTTAGCTGCTTTTACAGGAAGTTGTAAAGACTGGAAATTATCATGAGTTTGGCTAATTTCTTCAGGGTTTTGTCCAGCAGCCCTGAATGAAAAGGACATCCCTCGTTGTTTCAGCACTGACCTTTGCTCAGGATTAGTGGGAGCGAAGCTGGACGAGTGGAACTTTCCTGGGCTCCATCCAGGCAGCTGCTCCTCTTTCCTGGAAGTGCCTCTGCTCCGCTGCCCTTATCTTTCTGCTGCTAATCAATGATCAATTAGAAGTTAATAAGGCTCCCTGTGCCTGCATGGGGAACAGTTTTCCTAGCAGGGGAAAGTCACTGGAGAGCAGTAATGGTGTGTTAATGATGCAAAGTTGCATAATTACCAGGCTGTTTGGATTCCTGGCTGTCAGTCAGTGCAGACAGCTGACGGCATGAGGAATGGGGGGCTTTTCTGTGCCAATCCCAAAACTCACCTTCCAGTATTCTCTGTGCCCTCAGAATCTCCTCTCCCCTCCACAGACATCTTCCCTGCAGCACTCACAGCAAGAAATGCAAAGGTTAAGGGAAAGCACATCCAAAAACTGAAATCCAAGTCAAAGCAAGCATGAAAAATATTTTGTGGTATTTACCCGTCTCTAGGATAAGCTCCACTTGGGTTTGGCTGCCTAAAACTCTGTGGGCAGCAATGGGCCAGTGTAATGCAGCATGTTTAGCTGTGCTTTCAGTCACAGGGAAGACCTGGAGCAGGGTGGCTCAGTGAGTTAATCACTCTCTGTCCTCACAGGGGTAAATTCTCCTGCTGGCTGTGGCTCCTCTTGCATCCAGGCTCTGAGTGACCACTGTGTGGCCAAAGCTCTTGTGTGCTGGTGACTGCAGTGTCTTTCCAGGAGACACCTCTGGAATACAGCCCAAGGTATTGCCCCCTGTAACCAGAAATCTGGGGAGGGTCTATGAGGTCCCTCAGGTCACCCAGGACCTGAGTCCTCCAGGGAGGGTCTGCTGGGAGATCCCTGCTAACAGCAGGCTCTGTGGGTCACACAGTGCTGCCCCTTTGTGTGGTCTGGGGGCATCAGCAGGGAAAAATGAGACTGAGCCACGAGTACTTTCCCTGTGCAGAAGTGCATGTTTTTTCCAGTAGCTGGTCTCTGGATTGATTTACTGTCAACTGTGGTCCAGGTTAAACTGACTGAGGAGAGGATGCTCGTGTGAGAGGTTTCCAGAAGAAAGGGCAGCCCACTGAGGGTTTTCTTGCCCAGGGATGCCCAGCTGAAGTTATTGGTTAGATTTTTCTGCTTTTTTTTGGGTAGTTTTAATGGTGCACTGGGTACAGGACATTTTTGGGTAATTCTTCTGTGGTGATGAATGCAGCACTCTGTAATCATTGATCACAGAATGGTTTGGGTTGGAAGGGACCTTAAAGATAATTTTGTTCCAGCTCCTTGCCAACGGCAGGGACACCTTCCACCAGCCCAGGTTGCTACAGCTCCCCTTGTCCCCTTCCGTGCTCAGCTTGGCCACAGGGACTGGGTGGAGCAGTGGGACTCCTTCCCCCATGACATGGAGCATGGCCAATGCAGGAGGGAGAACAGACTGATCTTATATTCCCTTCCATCCCTCTCCCCAGGTACAGCTCTCAATAACTATTGAATATTTAGGAGGAGCCTGGAGGTCTCTTGGTGAAGATGGGCACCCACAGGGTGGATGCAGCCCCTAAGTCCTGGCCCATCCCTGGAAGTGTCCAAGACCAGGCTGGACAAGGCTTGGAGCAACCTGGGCTAGTGGAAGGTGTCCCTGCCCACGGCAGGGTGGGACAAGATGAGCTTTAAGGTCCCTTCCAGCCCAAACCATTCCATGATTCTATGAAGTCCTGCTCTTCACTGACAAGGCAGAGAGGGTGTAGATAATGGCTGTTGATTGGTGAAGGCAAAACATGGCTAAAGCCATTGTTGTGATGCCTTTGTGCTTCTCACCTTCTGTTAGAGTGTGTTCACAAATAGTTTCAGATAGTGAGAGCTATCCATGGGCAACGTTGAGAGTGTTAAAGGCATGTTTGGATGAACTGGGAAGAGCCCAGCTGGGAGCTGGTGGCTTCAGTGTGACTGTCAGCCACGGGGCCAGGTCCCCTCATGCAGGGGAGGTTCACTCAGGAATGTTAAATGTTATAAATCACCTGATATGTTGAAATTCCTGACAAGGTGCTTTGGAACTCAACGAGGGGTTCCCCTTGCACTCATTTTTGGGAATAGGTGAAGAAGTGAGGTTGCAAAACTGGTGAAGGCTGATGGCAGAGGATGTTGCAGGACACATTTGGGTAGGGCAGGGTGAGCAGGCAGTGCAGCAGGAGCTGCATGATGGTCCTCAGCCTTGGGCATGCACTGGGGCTGCTTGCTGAGGCCAACCCTGTCCTGGGATTCTCTGAAGAAACAAACCTTGGGATTATGAAACAACTTGTCCCTTTCTCTGCCTTGGAAGCTTAATCAGCATTTCAAAAGCTCTGCCATGTTCATCCTGAACAGCAAGTGTAGAAACAGCTTCTCCACTCAGCTTATCAGCTCAACGAGTGCTGCAGTGACAGCGATTAAAATGAGCTGTTTCCTGTTGCACTTTATCACTGGCAGAACTGATAAGCTCAAGGAATTGATCTCTTTCCAAAACTGTCACCTTGGTACCCACGGGAGAGCCATAAATTCTGGGAAAAAGATCCTGGGAGGTGTGAGCAGCAGGCAGTGGAAACCTATGACCCTTGGTGTATGAAGTGCTTCAGATTTTGGGCAGAAAGCAGTCTGTCCCCATTTCAAGTGTCTGGTCTCTTCCTCAGCACTGGCAAGTCCCTGCCAAGCCCTGTGGGCACAGACATGCCCAGCTCATCAGCAGGAGAGGTTCCAGCATCCACCACTGCACCAGATCCGTGTCCTCCAGGTGCCTCAAAGTTTCCTGCTCACAAGTGGGTAATTAACCTGTAATTAACCTGTAGGTGAGAAGTTGCACCTCCTGGTGGTGGTACCTGTACAATATTTATCAATTAAATTATATTTTCCACCTTTGCAGGACACACTGAGACTTGAACAGGTTCACTATTGTTATTATTTATCATTATCTTTTGCTGCTGCTATCTCCTTATGATTTTTTCAAGGCAAAAAGGGCTTGGAGATTACTCAGTTTTAAGAAGTGAAAAAGGCAACTTAAATACCACCAGACTAGCTGTTTGCTTGCCTTTCCCTCTCCCTAAATCCACCCATCTCCTATATTTACCAAAGCTGGAATAAAAATAGAACTGGGCCAAATGCCAAGGTGGAAAATAGAGGTGCAGCATCAAGATTTTGCTTGGTTTGTGACCTGTTCCCTTACAAAGTATAAGGAAATCATCCCTGGACAGAAGTGTTGGGGGTTTGGACATCTGCCAGGAGGAGATTTCACTGCAGGATGGGAGTGGAGCTCAAATAGCATCGCTTACTTTGCCCAAATACCTTTGCTTCCCTCAGAAACTCAGCTGACTTGGGAGGTTTGTTATTAAAGCAGCCACGGACTGATGGAAAACTGAAGCAGGGAGAAGTAAAGTATCCATGAATAGAAACCAGGGCGGGAGGAGAGTTGTCCAGAGCTCCACAGGGAGGGTGTGGAGCAGTGGCCAAAATAGGAACTGAACCTCAGTGCTGTGATGGGGAGGAGAAACAGCCCCTGTCAGTGCCAGTGGAAAGAGAGAAGCTGTGAGGGGCTGGAGTGTGCCCACCGGGAGGGACCCAGTCCCAGGCAGTGTGTTCTCAGTGGGGAGTTCAGGCAACAGTGAGATCTCAAGAGAAGAGAGAGCTGCCTGCTGCTCCCACGGCAGGAAAGCCCCTTTTGGAGCAGCAGGTTCTGATCCAGGCTGGAAACCTCCTGAACTGGTGCTTCAGGTGAGCTTTTTCTGTTTTCAAAGAATCATAGGATGGTTTGGGTTGGAAGGGGCCTTAAAGATCATCTCATTCAACCCCCTGCCATGGGCAGGGACACCTTCCACTAGCCCAGGTTGCTCCAAGCCCCATCCAACCTGGCCTTGGACACTTTGAGGGATGGGGCAGCCACAGCTTCTCTGGGCACCCTGTGCCAGTGTCTCACCACACAGTTAAGAATTTTTTTTCTACTATCTCATCTAAATGTACTCTCTTTCAGCTTAAAGCCATTCCTCCTTGTCTTGTCACTCCAGATCTTTGTCCAAAGTCCCTCTCCACCTCTCCTGCAGCCTCTTTAGCACTGGAAGGAGCTCTAAGGTCTCTCCAGAGCCTTCTCTTCTCAAGGCTGGAAAGCCCCAGCTCGCTCAGCCTGTCTTCACAGCAGAGGTGCTCCAGCCAACTGAGTATCAGAAGATCATTTCAGGAGACAGACTTTTCCCCCATGAGGGAGATCCAGACTGCTTCAAAACTCTTGTGTACCTCTCTCGTGCACAGAAGTGAACACTCAGGGCTTCCACAGTAACTGCAAATCACAGACTACAGTGTTTGAAGGGATAAAGAGCTGTTTTGTGCCTTGCCAAACAAGAGGCTCTTTCTCTACTTCTTTTTGGTTCTTTCCTACTTTTTTTAGTCTTCTGACTGAAGCTTTTGTTAGAGCAGGGCCATACCTGGCTCTTCCTCTCTCTGTGGCCAGAAGTGTGATGTTATCTGGGGTGACTTGGCAGTTCCCTGTTCTGCTCTCAGGGTGCCCATTTTCAGTGTTCAATGACACCAGCTGCTAAGGGACAGCTCGTCACAGAAAACATGGAGAACCACCCCATTCCTCCCCCTTCCATGTGTTGCCACAAGAGAATGTGGCCCTGCACCAGGAGGAGGGCTCATGCTGCTGCTATGACTGTGGAAAAGGCAGGAGGGGAAGGTCTCCAGAAGAGCCCTTTAGCCAAAGGAATTTTTGGGTTGGGATCCCAAAGCTGGTGGCAACGATGGTGGTGCTGGATATTTGCTATGGGGACAGTCCAAAGAAGGTCTCTGACCTCCTCCTTCCAAAGCTGTGTGTTGAGAATCCAATTCCAGTGAAAATAAGGGGACTGGTGAAGGCTTGGACCCTGCAGTGATCAGCTGAGAGGGGAGGAGTGAAAACACCCAGCAGCATGTGGAAGATCCTGGCCTTGAACGATGCTTGTGAAGCATCACCAAAGGGAGAGCACATCTGAAAAGGGGGTGCCATATAACAAAGCCACTGTTTCCCCCTCCTATGCAACACCTGGGGCTCATAACCCCCCTCCTGTCAGTGTATTGGCTTAAGAGCTCAATTGCCTCTGGCATTGGCATGGGAAACAGGATAGCAGGGCAGTTTCTGCCTGTGCCCAGAGTTCTTGCATGCTGGGTAACTCTGCAGAGGAAGGACAGACAAACAGGGAGTCAGGATGGGTGGACAGGCATGGGACAATAGACTGTTGAAGAGTGATGCCCAAAATTAGCCTGAGCATGCTGAAGATGCTAATTCTGACTAGCAGGAACAAAGCTTTGCAAACAGGATTCCATGTGTATATCCCACAACCACACAGGTCAGAGTCTGCTGTGCTCTGCAGTGGTTCTGTCCTGGGGCCAGGACACGTGTGTGTGGGTGTCCTTCATGAATGAGAGCAACTGTGAATGAAAACAAGACAGGGGAAATGAGGATGTTATCATGTGCTGCTGTGTGCTGCTGCTGCTGCTGCTTCCCCGGAGCCTTCCTGCCCACAGGGTGGCTGCTGGGGCGGGCTGGGGAAGGGGATGCAGCTCCACACAGCGACTTGGCACCAGCACAGCAAGAGGGAGTTGAATACGAGTGATGCTGACAGCCAGTTCAACTGCATCCTCCTGCCTTTCTGTCCAGCCAGGAAGGAAGTAGGTTATTTTTAAATCTGGGGCCCAGGTATGTAACTGTACCTAATGCTTTTTCTCATGTAGAAGAAGTTGGGAAGTGATACAGCATCAGCTGCAGTTCCCACGCTGCCTCCAGAAGTACTTTCTTCCCCCAACTCACCCCGTCAAAGCTCAGCACTTCAAAGGCTGCTCTGGGTAACAGTGGGGTGGGGAGCTGATCTAGTGAGTCCCTGGCCATAAGTGGGGACAGCCCTGGTCGTGGTAGTCACTGGCTAGAGGGATTGGCCCATGTATTGGGCTTTCCTGAGTGCTCTTTGCAGCAAACATGGGACACACACACACGTGTTCCAGCAGCTGCCTGGGATGGCAGAGCTGGTGGGCTCATCCCAGCCCTGCACCCACATCCCATAGGGATCAACATTTATCTCCTGCTTTGGGCTGAGCCTGCTGTGCCCATGCATTCCTCCCATGTGCCAACCCGGGTTCATGCCAACAGATCACAGTCTTAACTGAGCACCTGGACACTGCCAGACCTCAGCAACCTCACCCTGGGCCCCATTTGGACTCATCCCGGGAGCTGTACTCCTGACACAGGGTCACAAGTGGTGACAATGTGACACCCTGCTGAGCAGAGCCAGACCTGCTTCAGCCAACACTTCTGCCACTGCAAAGTCAAACTTTCCAAAAGGGGCTGGGCATCCCCTGCCTGGGCTGCATCCCTGAACTGGCAGCAGGCAGGGGCTGGCACGGAGCAAAAGCAGATGTGCAGGAGATGCTCCGTGTGGGAGGCGCTGGCAGAGGCACAGAACACCGTGCCTGGAATGGGGAGCTGGAAAAGTGTCTTCTCGGACGGACTCCTCCTCGTCTCTCCCGGCAACGCTGTTTATTTGCAGGTCCTGGGTGGGCAGCTGGGAGGCGACAGCGCCGGATTTGCCCCGGCATGGGGTGGTCAGTGGCTGTGCCAGCGCCAGGGCTCCCCATCTCTGCCCTGAGACAGGCTCGCCCCAGAGCAGCCTGACCTGCACGGCTGGTTTGCTGGGATCAGAGGCAGGGCAGGGCTGAGCCCTCTCTCTGCCTGCCCCTGCACGCCCTGAGAGCGCCGGGCGACCTGCGTGGGGACAGATTTCTCCTTGGGGGACTTCTCTATGAAAGAGGAAGTTGTCTTGAAATAACTCGCCGCTTCCCTTTCTGCTCCGCGGGCTCCGAAGTGGCTGCAGAGCCCAGCAGCCTCCCCGGGGCTCTGCTGCTCCTCCCCGGGCAGGGCAGACCATGCCATGACCTCTCCGGGACCCTCCTCTGCCCCCCACGCTGGACGGGACCTCCCTCGGGTGTGCCTGTGGCTCGCTGGAGTCCCGGTGCCTGCCCCGAAGAAGCAGGTAGAGTTTTGGGGAGCGCTTTGGGGAATTCTGCTGCTGTCCCCTGCCTTGTCCTCTCCCTGTTCCCCTGAGCAGCACCTGCTGCTGGGCTGGTCCCAGCGCTGCGCTGCGACTGGGGAGAGCTGTGTGTCTTATGAGTTGGGGGGGTGTGCGCGGTGCTGCATCCCGGAGCATCAAAGAACCTGGAAAGCCTCGGATGGGGCAGGTTTGATTCCTTTTCCCGGGAAGAATTAGGGGAGGGGGCACCGATGGTGTTGGAGATGAGAAATGTGCTGCTTCTCCGCAGGAAAGGAATATTTATGCAAGCTTGCCCTGCCAGAGAGCAGGATCCTGGGGGGAACAGGGGTTGCCCTGGAGCCTGGCGCAGGGAGGAGTTTGGGCGCTTTGCTGCCTGAGCCCTGGAGAAGACACGGGTAGTTTTGGTGGTGTTGCTGCTCTGGCCATCGTTCCAGCCCCCTGGGCACTCGCTGCTCGCTCCATCCCCCTGCACACACAGCCCAGATGGGTGGGTGAGTTACACCACTGGCTTGGGGCTGGTTCAGCACTGTCTCATGCTTGTTCATTGTGCTCTGTGTGAAACGAGTCCCAGCTGCAGAGAACAGTCACCTGCCCATTGCTGCTCCTGGCCATCACCCAGGAGCTCCTCCATCCCCGCTCCTTGCCCCATAGAGCAGGCAGTGCTGGTGCACCCAGCCTGGGGGAGGCTGTGCTCGGGATTTTGGCGTGGCCAGGGTGGTGCACGCTGCAGAGCTGGCTGTTTGTGCAGTCGTGTGGCTGCCCAGCTTCCCCTCCCCTTGGCCTGGTGCCTCGTTGTCCCCTGGGGCCCCGATAAACAGCGATGGCAGTGGTGATAACGAGGACAGTGCAGAGCCCCATCCAGAAAGGAAACAAAAAGCTGCAAAAAAATGTAGATGAGCCAACTTTGTGCAACAGAGGAGGTTTTAGTCCTCGCCTGAGTGCTTTCCTCTGCACCCTCTCTGTGCATCAGGGGCACTGAGCCATTGCTCCATGGCCACTCACCTCCCTGGAATGCTCTTGCACTCCCCCGGGAGCTCTCTCAATGTCTGTCCAACTTTCTGTTTCATGACCAAGACTAAACACAGAAACAAATTCCTCTGGGCTTCAAGGACTGATTTATCACCTCTGAGTATTATGTGAACTTTTAGATATGTAATTGTTTGGTGCTCGGGTTGTGGAATGAATACATGGCTCCCCAGGCTTTCCCAAACACTTTCCATGTTCCTCCATAGGCAGCCCAAGTCCACAAGACATTAATTCAGCCTTTACAGCTAAAGGTACATCCTACATTTGCAATGGAAGGAAATATGGGTCAGTCTGGTGAAATCTGTGAGCAGCCTGTGCTCTCTCACATGAACCTGTTCAAGCTACATAGCTTTATCCCAGATGTTAATTTGACCTGAGGAAATACTTTGAGTCCTCAAAGCCTCCAGCTGTTCTGGCAGGACCTGAACCTTCACAGGGCTCTGCCCTGAAGCCTCTCCTTTCCATCCTTGAGATGGGGTCGCAGTGCTGGGCACAGGGTTGGCCTGAGAGCAGGTGTTTGAGGGCTGCTGTGGAGATCAGCTGTAATGGTGTTTCTACCCCCAAATAATTTGCCCTACATTTTGGGGTTTTGTCCTGCTTCCTAAAGAAACAGAGCTATGGGAAATCATATCTGTTGCCTGTCCATCATTCTGGGATAACCCAGGAATGACTGGCTGGCCCCAAATCAGACAGGGGGAGCAGACTTCTTGACCCTGGGCAAGATGACTCAGGGCAACTAGCAATGGTTTTACAGGAGTATCCCGGACCTTCTGGGACCATGTGTTCAGGTTGTTTATGACAGAAACATTGCTTTCATTTTTGCTTCAAAAATAAGATAATCTCTGCTCATGGAAGGGCTGTGGGGGAGTTGACAGGCTGCTGTTCCCCATTGCCAGGCACCAACCTGCACATCCCCCAGAACAGCTTCCATATTCTCTTTTTTAGTTCAGATGGTTTCCCCCTGGGATCCTGTGAGCTGTCTCAGAGCTGTCCTGCTTGGACATGGTCTCACTCCACAGGTGACAAGAATCTTGATTGCAACCTGTGTGTGGCCCCTTTGGCAGGGGTTGCCCAGTGCATCATCTCACTGATGTATCCAGAACTGCCCCCTCCCCACCACCTTCTGGTACATGGGGTGGGCACAGCTGCAGTTATGACAGGGCCATACTGACCCTTTATCAGTTACAGCTGCCTGTTGGGATGTGGGCAGGAGCACCACCACTCCCCAGCACCTGAAATATGATTTTCCTTGGTGCTCCAGGTGTTTGGAAAGTGCTGACCCAAGAGGACTGTCAGTTTGGTTGTGTCCAGCCTTCCTAACTCCTACCCAATTCTGGGGACTCTCAGGAGCTGCTTTTGCAATTTCTTTCTTGCTTTGGTGAGCTTTGCTGGTGCTAATGGCTGTTCTGAAGGCAGATGATGTGTTGGCTGAGTCATGTCTCTCTGTTTTGAGGTGTGACATGCCTTGAAGACAACACCATCCATCAAACGTGATTTGGGCAGGAGCTTTCCAAAGGAGCTGCTGGCATGAGTGATCTGTGCTGGCATGAGTTGTGCTTGTGAGTGAGTCTCTACTGTGGTTCTTCCGGCCAGACAGGAGTTCTAGGGGTAACTCTGAAAGCAGAGTTGCCTGTGCCATGGAACCAAATCTTGTTATTGACCTTGTCCTCCTGATGCAGCACTATATACTCATCCCTTTCTTGCTCATCATTTCTGTGCTCTGTGTTAGCCCTGTCAGCAGCTGTCCCATTGTCCCCATTCGTAGAGCAGTGCTGAGAGCATCACCAGCCTGGTCATCTGCTGACAGCAGGGGCAGGTGCCACACACAACTTGCTGTGGTCACTCTGACTCTGGTCACTCTCCTTACGTGATCCCCAAGCCCTTGGGCAATCAGTCCATGCCCTCCCTGAGCCTCAGTGGTCTCCCCTCCGTTGTCAGGCAGGTGTGGCCACCCGAGTGCAGGTTCCAGCTGGGTCTGGGTGCAGCTCCTCCGTTATGGAAAGAGCAGTTCTGTGTCCCTGCACAGAGCCAGGCACTGAGACACTGTCACATCACATGGGGACAATCATAAGTCATAAACAGCACTAGATTCACCCCTGAGGCTTCTGAATGCAGGTACACCCATGGAGATCCCTAATAGTGTGGTGGGCAGGCTGTACCTGTGGCCAGGTGAGGCAGGTGGCTACCTGCGTGCTGCCACTGGCCACAGTGCTGGGGCCTGGGAGGAACAGCCCCAGCACAATTGTGCTCACAGACTCCTGCAGCACAAAGTCTTGAGAACGCCCTGAAACTGCTGTTTGAACCCTGAATTTCTTTGTGAGGGGTGAACCAAGATGGTTAGAGGGATGGAGCATCTCTCCTAGAAGGAGAGGCTGAAGGAATTGGGTTTGTTCAGCCTGGAGAACAGAAGGTTTCAGGGTGATCTAATTGCAGCTTTTAGTATCTGAAGGCAGCCAACAAGAAAGATGGAAAGAGACTGTTCACTTGGAGTGAAACGACAAGGGGAATGGCTTCACTTTGACAGAGAGTAGTTTAGATTGGATATTAGAAAAAAATTCCTTACTGTGAGGGCAGTGAGGCCCTGGCCGAGGGTGCCCAGAGGAGCTGTGGCTGCCCCATCCCTCAAAGTGTCCAAGGCCAGGTTGGACGGGGCTTGGAGCAACCTGGGCTGGTGGAAGGTGTCCCTGCCCATGGCACAGGGTTGGACTGAGATGAGCTTTAAGGTCTCTTCCAACACAAACCATTCCGTGATTCTGTGAGGATTTGCTGTTACTCAGAACTGTTCTCTCCCAGCTGGTGACACAGAGCATGTCTAAGAGTGCAGGGGCTGTACCACCAGTGACTGTGCTGGTGAAGGGACTGTATGAGGGAGGTGATGCTCAGGGAATGGGTCTGTGTGGAGGCAGGGAACAGCTGTGCCATCCCACAGCCTCTTCCACCTCAGGAAAGCAGCCAGCTCCCTGCCTGGCCTCTTCCAGGCTGCCCACATTTGGGAGCCTGAGCTCTGCCTGCTTTTATTTCCCCCTCAGGTGGACAGCACTGGGCTGTTTGCGCACACAAACCTGGCAGTGGTTTGCAAATCCCACATATTTTTTCCCTCTGGTTGTTTTTTCCAAAGCTAACTCCGGGAATGGAAAGAGATGCTAAATCTAAAAAGCTGATGTTTCCGGAAAACTAATTTCTTTCCTTAGAAAGAATGAAATGTGACGTTGGCAAGGAAGTCTCCAAAGAGTCATTAGTGTCCAGGAAGCTGCTCGACTTCCACAGCAGCTTTAGCAAAGGGCTTTGGGGCTCATTCATCCTGATGGGCTGATGAACTGCAGAATGAGCTGCAAAGGTGTTTCATTAGTGAAATGGCTCCAAAGTCCATCCTTGCTTTCTCCCTCCATGGGCAGGACTCTCCTGGCAGGGATGTGCCTTGCCAGAGCAACCAGCAGGAAAGTGGTGCTGCAAAGTGATGCTGGAAAACAGAGTTTGAGCTTGAGATGCTTTTCCTTGGCAGTAAGAGCCTGAGGGAGAGCATCTGGTCTCATATCAGAGCTGTTTGAAACCACAAGCCTTGCCAGGTTTTGAGCTAAATCTGAAAATCAGACCAGAAGGAGGGCTTTGGGCTGGGCCGCAGCACACATGGTCCTCCCTTCTCTTCGGCAGGTCCTCTCCACTCTGGCAGCGTGTCTGAATGGGAACAGAAGTGAGACAGAATCTTTCACTGGGATTTGAGTGTCAGAACCAAAGTTTTGCTTAGTTTTCATTTGAACTGAGACCCCTCACTCTGGGGCAGTTGGTGGAAGGGGAGATGGAGCAGACCTTGCTCTTGGTGTTGGCCAAGGCTCAGGTCCTCAGGAGAGCCTGCTGTTGTTGGACAATAAGGAGGGCTGGAGACTGGAAAGCTGCATTTGTCTTGCTTTCCTACCTGAGCTGTGCAGCTGGGCTGGAGATCAGGATTGGGGCCAAAAATAGCATTTGCTCCACTGGCAGATGGACATGGTTTAAGAGGAGGATGCAAACAGGATGTCAGCCCTGCCTCTGACAGACTCCTTTGCAGCATCAGCCTGTCCTGGTGCAAGGGATGGTTCTGGCTCTGCAGGAGGAACTTCTCAACGTTCTGGGAGCTGCCAGCTGCAGTTTTGAGCAGCTCAGAGGATGCGCTGTCAGATTCTCCAGGTTCACTTGGGGCAAACAGCCCTTGAGCTCACACATCCCCCTTAGGCTCCCGTCTGATACCTGTGCTCCAGTCAGTCTTGCCAGCTCCAGAAGGAGACACAGGCTGGGCTGCCACTCCTGAGCTGTGTAACCTTAGACAGAGCCTCTGCTGTGCTGCTTTCATAACCAGTCTCACCCAAAAGCAACACAGGGGGAGGGCAGCACGGAGGGGTGGTGAATTCTGGGCTGCTCCACAGGACATCTGTCATCCCATGACGAAACGCTGCGAGTACTTGTGCTCGTGTGTCATCCCTACAGCTGAGTGCTCTCCACATCTCCCTTCAGGACACTCTGCCACTGAGCAGCCTCCTCGCTGACAATGGTATTTGTACAATCCTTCCTTGCTCTGGGAGCCAGCCAGGATGGGCAGAGTTGGGATTGGGGTGATTACTGGTGGTGGGGTGGGGGAGAGGAGACAGCACAGCCAAGGGAGCAGCTTTCCACGTGTCGTGCCTGTGCAGTACATCGGCTTTTCTTTGCGAGTGTCTGTAGCTGAGCTGATAAACAACCACAGGAAAACTCTGTTGTACCCGTGGAGTGAATTTGTAACTAAATACAGGGCTGCAGGAGGTGTGGAGAGCCTGGCTTTGGAGTGGGACTAAATATAACTCAAAGCAAGCGAGTGTACTCCATGGGCTGTGACTGCCCTGCTGTGTCACTGCTGTCCTTGGGCAAGGCAGGGAGGTGGGAGAGGGGCCATCCCTGCTGTGGTCAGCAGAGCTGCAGAGGATCCAAGGCAGAGTGTGCCAGGCAGCAAAGGATGCCCAGACACACTGGAGAGCAGGGCAGGGTAGTGCAGCCGAGCTTCCCAAGGGATCTGTTTGCTGCAAACCCCGCTTGCACCATCAAAAGGTTTGGGTTTAGGTTTTCTTTTGTGGCTTCAGATATTTCTGAATCGCTGAGTCTGTGTCTCATATGTTTCACCTAGTCTAGGGGGGTTGATTTTTAGTGATTTCTACAGCTTTTGATAACCCATGAGACAGATCAGCATGTCTTTTTGAGGGGCTGTGCTTCCACACGTTGAATGTCTGCACTGAGTACGTTGGGGTTGAAGTGACTCACCTGGATGGACATGTCTCTGTTCCTCTGTATTGGACTTTCAGTCTCACCCCAGTGGCCTCACAAAGGGCTGAGCTTCAACTCCTGCCATGGAGCTAAGAGGGAAATACCCTTCCCTAGGGTCAGGGATGTGCTTTGCTGCAGAGCTGGACTAGCTGGACTGTTCCTCCAGCGGTTGCTCCGGGCTGTAGAGGCGATCCCATGGCTCTGCCTGGCTCTGCTTTGTAATGGTCAGCAGAATGGAACAGGAGAGGGAAGCTGCTGGGGGGCTGGGACATGACCCAGGGGACCTCCTGGGATTCAGCTCTGGTGCTGCTCAGGCTGGATTTCCCTGCAGCCTCTCAAGGCTTTTGGGTGTTTGCTGGCAGGGCATTGGCAGCTCCTCCAAAGAATCCCCCATCTCTGTACATGGGGAGGCTGTGGCTGTGCCATGCCTAGCTCTGGCTGCCTCTGCCTGGGCCACAGCTGCTTAGGGGTGCTGGGAGGCAGGAGAGGTGGTGTAGGACATGGGACCACATAGTCCTGAGCCTGATCCAGGGACCTTTGGGACTGCAGGGGATGGATTCTGACTCCTATAAGGATGCTGGCCCATGATATTAAAAGCAGTCTAGCAAGGGCTGAGTGAACATGGATCCTCCTTCATGGAGTTCCAGAAGCCCAGCCTGGTCTCCTGGTGCAGTAGGGACTGGTGATCCTGCAGGGGTCAGTGATTTGCTGTCTGTACAGCCTGGTAGTCCCCACTCAGACATAGATAGGACCCTCCAGACCTATCCGAAAAACCAAACAGGGTAATGTGTGATCTGCTGAAACCCAGCTCATCACAGGGACGTTGGTGTCTGTCCTACTAATGACAGAGAAAGGAGAGGGCATTGGTGTGGTGTCCCCACCATTCCTCCCTGGCTGTACAGACTGGGGAGGGGCCAACCCTGGAGGAAGGTGACTATTTCTTTGTGCACATCTGGGCTAGAGCAAATGGGGACCCTCTTCTTAAGAGGAAGGAGGTTCAGTGAGATGAGCAGAAGGACAGATTGGTGAGGAGGGACACAGATACTGGAGTATCCCAGCCCTCGTAACATCCCCCCTAAATGGGACAGCCCTTCATCTTATATTATCTCAGATGAAATAGAGCAGGAAACTGCTCTATTTAAAGCAACCCCAACTGTTTCACAAAACTGCACCCCACCTCTGTGTGCCCACAGACTGCTGCCCTGCAGGGAGGGGCCTGAGGAGGGATTTGTGGGGTGCTCAGCACCTGCTGCTCAGCCAGGTCCTGCTCACGCTGTCTCCAGCCCCCTGCTAGTTTGGAAAAGGAGGATGAGACTGCAAAGCCGTTTAATCCATAGGTTTATCTCCAGTTTCCAGAGTACTTTCAATGCAAAATTCTTAATTTTTAAGAATATAACCACATGGTTCCTATAACTGCCCCAAACTCTCAGGGAAGGTGGCTTTTGAGTCAGTAAGAGTTTTTCACTATGAATCTCACAGTTATTGAAACCTGAAGGGAGAAATGTGACTTCTCACCCTTCCTTTTTAATTTTTTCCCCCTGCGAATGAAATGAAACAAAATCCAGTTGAATACCATGAGTATTTTAAGAATTGCACAGAGGAAGTGGAGATTTGCAGCTCTGCAAAGAAGTGGGATGAATGCAGAGAAGTCTCTAGTCTTGCTGAGCTGGCAGACAGCAAAATAACCAGTTAGGGGATGAAATGTTTCTGCTGCAGGGAAGGGAAGAGATCCAAGGCGGGAGGAGGGGGGGGACAGAAAGCAGAGAAATCCTCACGGGTGTGCTCAGGGAACTGAGAGGCTTCTGCCTCTTGCCAGCAATTTTGCAGGGCTTGCTTTACACTCCACATTGCCCCATTTCCCCTCCACTCATCTACGAGCATCCCATGAGTTGGCTGGGACCTGTGAGCCTTCCTGTGCTGGGCTAGAAGGCTGTGGTCACTGCTGAGCGAGCCCCGAGTTTGCAGTATTGTGTCTGGGCTCTGATGGAGATGCTGTAGGGATCTGCTGGAGATACTGGTGGGATCTGCTGGAGGGATCAGTAGGAATCGCTGTGTCACTGTCTGGGTCTCACCTGCTGCGCTTGGCCAAGGAACCCCAGCCCTTCGGCTGTGCCTGACCTGTCTCTGCCTCTTCCCTCCTCCTCCTCCATCCCACAATGTGCCAGCTGGGAGGGTCGTGTGCCTCGAAGGGAGCAGTGTTCCTGGGAGCTGGAAGATCACAGGGGAAGGTGAGTGCAGCCCGGATCTGTACTGCTTTGGGACAGGAGGCACAGTGCAGGGCCAGGCTGGGTGGGGGGGTCCTACCCCATCCTTCTGGGAGAATGTGGAAGGCAGAGAGGGCTGTCTCTAGTGGGGGGTTCTGGTGTCTGGTGCTCCCCTTCCTCTGGGTCAGCAGCAAGCCCTGTCTGCTGCATTAGGATCTCAGGATGAGGCACAGTTAATATTGAGGGTCTGGTCCCAGGGACTCAGTGATGTCCCCTTAGCTGAGTGTCCCTGTATGAGACCCCAGAACAGCAGTTCAAACCTGAAAGAGGGGGACCTGGCTTGCCTGGATCCATAGATGAGATGGGGGGCTGCAGTGCAGCTCAGGCACTTCTCTGCACCTGCCATCCATCCCCACACAGCTCCTGAGCAAGCCTTGGGCATGGAGAGGGCTCCCAGCACGTGGAGGGTCAGGGCTCAATGGCACAAAGCACAGAGGTGTCTGTAACCTTTAGCCCTGTGGTCTGTGACTTGAAGGGGTAGCAATAGCAAAGGATCCATCGGGAAACAACTTGTCCCTGAAGGCAAAGGACGCAGGGACCTCTGTTTCCATGTTCTCCAGGGAAGGAGTTGTCAAAGCATCACAGCATCACATCCCATAGTGTCTGATTTCCCAGGGGATTTATGGTAGCTGCATCCTAGGAACAGTGGGGCAGGCAGGCAAAACAGGATAGGTGTGGAGACTGATCCTGTCTCAGCAAGCCAAAAATCTCCTGGTGCAGTGGCAGGGATTCTGCTACACCCCAGGGTTCTGGGTGCCAGTGGATGCTCTCTCCCATGGCTCTGACACCAGCACTGCGGTCTCCATGGTGTGTGCCTGCCATTCCACCCATGGTGTGTCCCTGCAGTTCCACACATCCTCTGTTAAAACTGGTTTTCACTCAAATCAGCAACTCTAATTGGAGCTCCAGAGGGTTGTTGTGTCCCTGCAGTGTCACACAGCTTCTAGGTCATGTTCAAGGAATGGCCCCTGCCTGGTCAGCCCTTCATGGTCAGCCTTCCCAGGGGTGCCCAGGTTGGGTTTTGCTTCCTGTCACTCTCTATTTGACACAAAAGGTGCCAAGGTCAGATCATTTGACATGCACCAGCCTGGCTTCACCCAAAAACTAGTGTCGCCCAAAAACTTCCCAGGCACTTTGGCTGGACCTCTGTGTCCACAGGAGGGAACTGTCTGTAAATGCTCTGCACAGAGGCTGAATTTAGTCCTTGGCTACAGAACACACTCCTGCAGCTTCAAATCCTTCCTCTCCATGTGACTGAGGCTGAATTTGTGTTGGGGTGACTCTGCAGGGCCAGTGGCTGTCGGGAAAGTCCTGATGAAGCCCAGGAGGGAAGGGCAGGCACCATCCCTGTCTGTCGTGGGTGGGAGGGGGCAAATGTGTTCCTGCTGTCCAAACTGCTCCAAACTGGGGGTTTTGTGCTCCAGCCCTTCCCATCCTCATCCCTCCTCCTCCTCCTTTGGTAGCCCTGGTACCCTCACCCTTGGGAGCAAAGCAAGCAGAAAACACCAGTGGGAAGGGGTGATTTTCTGCTCATTTAGGTTCCTGTGCCAGGCCAAGCGAGAAGCAGTGGGTGGTACCTGGCAGGAACCAAACTGACCTCAGTCTTCCTCACAGTCTGTTTCTATGCATGCCCTTCCATGACTCTTCTCATGTGACACTTACCTGTCTTCCCACAGACAGTGTGACTGGATTCTGAGCATGCCAGGGATCAGTTTTTGTCATTTTGTGCTGAATTTTCTTAGGAGACCCAAGAACTCAGGTTGGGCATGTGGACTGTAGATTCAGTCTCAACTGCTCTTTGCAGTGAGGAAAAGGAGCACTTTTTAAGCATACAGGTGAAGACAGAACCAAAGTTTCTCAGGCAGGAGGAGCTCAGATTGATCTGGTCCTGTTGAGCCCTTTGCTAAATTTGGAAAGCGAGTGCTGTCACACAAGTCTCACATTTGGTCACCGGCCCCCCTCCCACGCACAGGCAGGTAGGATGCGGATGTGGAAAACCACGGCCACATTTAGCACGGGCTGTTTCCTTTGGCAGGGAGGTGGCAGAGGAGCCCAGAGAGCAGCCCCAGCTCTGCCCTCAGCACAGAGGCTTTGGGTCTGCCATGGTTTGGGGGACCTCAGTGCTTTGCCCAGCAGGAAATTTAATTTTGAGAATGGCAATGCCAACCAGCTAATCCTCTGTGAAATGCTTCTGTGTAGCATTTGGTGCTCTTATTGTATGCAAGGGATCAGGAAAACCACTTCCTTTCCTTCTATGGCCAGTGATTTAAGGGGGTTATCTATAAATTTTGAAATGGGAAGGGTTAATTGATGTTTTTCTCCTCTGACCCAGATCCTGGCATACTGGGGGGCACATCCCAGTTCTGCCTGTGGAAGCAAAGCCCTGTTTGCCCATTCCAGGAGGCACATCCTAGTTCTGCCTGCAGAAGCAGGTCCTCATTTGCCACAGACATACTGCTGGTGCTTGGTGTGGGCTGGTAGTGCTGTGGCCAGCAGTGGCTGGGTGGTGAGAGCGTCCCTTCCCGTCCTCACTGCTCACGTCCATGAAGTCAGCTGCTGCCTGGGCTGGACAGGGGGGGTGCCAGGGGCAGGGAGGTGACTGTGTCACACACAGGAACAGCCTGTGGGTAACACCACAACTCATCCACAGGCAGCACCACTGCCATCAGCATGGGGTGCAGAAGGGGAAATGGTTTCCTGACCTTAGTAGACACCCTCTGCCCTGCTTGGCACCTCTGTTGCCCCCCAAGGTGGTCACCCTGGGGGAAGGGGCACATCCATCACCACAGTTGTATCCATGTGCCATAGGGATGCAATTCTAAGGTATCAGGCATTGAGCTGAACTGGAGGAGAGTTAGCATCTTCTTCCTTCTCCCAGCCCTGCACCAAGCTGTGCAGGCAGAGGCAGAGGGGTGGTTACAGTGAGTCCCTGGCCTGGGGATGGACCCCTGTCCTCACCTTCCTCACTCTCTCCACTGCCAGCCATGGCCAGGAGCTGTTTTCACAGTGTTGCTGCTTGGCAGGCAGTGGAAATCTGCCAGAGTGGCTCAGTGCCAGACCCTTATCCAGTCCTAGGGTCAGGAATAGAGGCCACATGGGGCTGGGGTGGGTTCTGAAAACTTCATATGTTGCAGGAAATCTCTAATGGGCTTCTGGAAGCTGCTGTGAGCAGGACGCTGTCAGGGCTCAAGCGGTGCGTGACAGGGGCACTCCCACACTGTCCATCCACCTCCTCCTGCAGCTGCAGAGCTGTTGGATTTAGGGATGGGTATTTACAGATTTAGGAGCTACCTGGGTAGAGTTAGGTCCTAAATCTACAAATTAAATAGAGCAAATCCTAAATGGAGCAAAGACAAACATGGGCTGCTGGTCTGACTGTGTTTGGAGGGACACAGAGGGCTGACAGCACTGCGTTGTTGCTGCCTGTGCTAGTTTGGGGCACACTGGAGGTGGGCTCCCTGTTACCAGCCATAAACATGGGTGTTTCAGGGAAATCACAGAATTCAGAGCTTTGGTTTGGGGATTTTTTTCCATCCCTAAAGGCAAGAAGAGAAGATAAAATCTGCAGGCTGGTAAAGCCCCAATCTAGAGGAGCTGGAAGCTGCACCTCACTCCAGCTGTAAATACAGGCACCACAGCCCTGTGGTTGTCTCTGTGCCCATAGACAGGGAGATGGGACTGGGATACACACTGAGGGAGACTCTGCCTTGCCGTGGGTACAGGAGGGGCAGGACCACGACGTGCCAGCAGGACCCAGTTGTGGGTATATGGCTGCAGCTGAGCATCTCTGGGGGGATATTTTGCACAGAAGATGCTCCCTCTGCTCCCCTCCCCGCCTGCCCTGTACCGGCTCCACAACCTGACTGTAGTCGTGTCACAGGCAAATCTCCCTTCCTTCCTCCTCAGCTCTTAGGCTTATTTTTTTCCTTTCTTAGGAGAGAACAATACTGGAGGGCAAGAGAAGTTATCTGGCTCCAGGCTGGCTTCCCTCTGCAGTGTAACTGTCTCCTGAACTTTCCTTGGGGTTTCTTTCTCTGGATGGTAGTGGATCAGCAACAAGCATAAAAAACTCATGGAAATTTAGGCTTTTCGATTTTTTTTTTCTGCTTAGCTTCGCATTTCAGACTCAATTTGACTTAAAGTGAACATTTCTTCCTAAATCCTGGGGAGGATGAGGATCCCAATCCTGCCCTTCTCCGTGATGCTGATGCTCATCCCTGGGGGCCTCCTTGCTGCAGGAGGCATTGGGGAGCAAGCATTCAGAAGGGTTCAGCTTTGAGCTGAAGGTTTCTATGGCAAAATGCAGCCTGTGCTCACTGCAGGCTTCCCTCTTGGACATTCTCCATACGGGGTCCTGGTGACTTTGTGCTCCCAGCCAAGTTTCAGGCCGACCCTGAACTCCAAGACTAGCCTGAGCCAAGTGTGCCCTAATTTTGTGCAGGTGAGACCCCGGACCCAAGGCCATGCCCGTGTGCAGTGAGGAGCAGCTGTGCACTCACCCCACCACAGACACCCTGCCAGCCTGTGCTGCAGCCCCAGCTCGGCCATGGAGAGCACAGGTGGGTGATGCTGAGCCCCCCGGGGTGCTGGGACGGGGGGATCCCAATGAATGACCCCACCTCACCCACCTTCTTCTGCCTCGCTTATCCTCCAAGAAAGCTCATAGGTACCCAAGCTGGGCAGACCTTGCTCTTTGCAAGGAGTTGGCAGATGCTGCTGGATAGATGGCATGAATCAAGGGAGGGGGGCTGACAACCATTCACATTTCAGTTTTAAATTAGTTTTATGTTTTATCGTGTGTTTCCATCCATTCCCCTCCCCACCCCATGTTTTATTCTCACACTGTTTCACAAGGGGGTGTTGATCTCCCTGCACCCCGAGGTCAGGATGTCAGTGCTGAAATATTTTATTTAATTTCTAAGCCACCACTGTTTGTTGCTGGTAGGTTGAGGCTGTTTTTAGATCAAAGGGCCTCTTGTTTGTGTTGGACCAAACTCTTTGACGCTCTACTCCCTGTGAAGAAACCTCAGCGTATCAGGGCTGAGGTTGCTTTGATTTAGAAGGAGAGGTTTGTATTTATATCAATGTCCAGGAAAAGCTTCCCCTGGTAGTTACAGACATACACAATTGAAAAGAACAGGAAGTTTCAAGTAGTCAACTGTTGCATAATCCCTGAGTGCAAAACCATTAAACGGAATAGTGAAATTGAGGAACTTCACAAAATCACTGGAGGGAAAACAAAAAGAGAGGGAAAATACAAGTTTCCAAGACATTTCCCCAGATAACACTTCCAAAATGAGGGAAATCCTGTTTCAAAGGACATTTTTGTACTGTAGTTTCTCCCTGTGTGGAGAAAACTTGAGGAAACATGACCAAGTGAGCTGGCAGAGATGGGGATTCCCTTGTGCACACAGACAACTTCCTCAGCATGTTCCTCATAAAGCCCAAAGCACTGCCTGTGCCACCAGCCCAGCCCTCTCCTTCAGGAGCCAAGGGAGCAGGTTTGGCAGCTGTGGCCCTTGAGCACAGCTCTGAAATAGTGTTGCTCTGGGTCTTGTAGGTGGAGTGAGTGCCCACCACTGGCCTCCTGCCTTTGCTCTGATGTCAGGGAAGAGGGAGCTGTGGCTGAAGAAGGTGTAAAGGGAATGAGAAAACACAGCAGTAAAACTGGGCACGAAATGTGGTGGTAGTGACACCAATCCCAAAAGGCAATCCCGTATGGATGACACAACTTCAACCAGGCTCCCTTAGGACCTGCTCCTTGCATCCTTGCCATGCAGGCAAGACCTACTTGATCAATGTTCTGGACCCCACCAGTGAGCATGGAGACAGGAACTTACCCCAGAAAAGGGCCCTGGGACACAGTTTCCACAAACATCTGAGATCCCTGGAAGTGTGTAAGCCCAGGCTGGATGGGGCTCTGAGCAATCTGGCCTAGGAAAAAGTGTCCCTGCCTGTGGCAGGGGAGTGGAATGAGATGATCTTTAAGGTCCCTTCCAACCCAAACCATTCTGTGATTCAGTGATCCTCCCCTGGACCGGACAGTGCTCTGGCTGCTCCAGCCTGCAATTTCTTACAGAAGGAGAACATCACCTAGTATAAACATCACCTATATAACATCACCTATACAAAGCCAGCTTTATATAATGCTTTCTTTTCATTACAAAGGAACAAAAATAATTTTGCTAATAGGGAACGAGCAGCCCAGTGTAAGGAGGGACACAAAGGCAGTACCACGGTGGTGCACAGGGACCTTGAAGCCTTCCTGGCCATTACCCATGTACTTTCAGGGCTGATTTTTATGCCTGGCCAGCCAGCTGTGAGCCAGGTGAGCCCATGAACCAGCATGCCCCAAACTGGGGCTGAGGTTATCCAATAGTTCTAGCCAAGAGCAGAATGCAGTTTGGTTTTTTTGAGTACAAAGTGCACGTGGTGGTTACCAGGCAGAAACACGGACTCAGGATCCCTGCCTGGGGTGGCAGAAGGTGCTCAGGGCCCGGGGTGGGTGATTGCATTCCAGGAAGAGGCTGGGAGAGGTCACAGGTGAAGGCAGGAGGTGACATAGCCTGGTGGCTCTGCCTGGGTTTCCCATGAGAGTTGAGCTGCTGGTGTGGGCAGCAGACCGTGTTGCAAGAGTATTCCTTGTGAGGCTGACTCCATGAGGTGCCAAAATGCAGAGGTGTTTCTGCTCCTTCCTGATGCCAAGTTGTGGTTTAATTTTGTTAGTTGCTATATTTAATATGTAATTTTTTAGTGAACGGGGGGAGAAGAGGGCTCTGAAGAGCTCATGCATGAGCATTCCTCTGCAGAGCCTCTCTGCCATCACACCCTTGCAGGAGCACTCTGCCCTTCAGAGTGGCTCCAGGGGCCACCAGTTCATGGGCTGGCATTTCCACCCAGCTCCAGCAGCTCTGCTCTGTTTCAGTTGAGGCTCATCCTGCCTTAAAATTTGCTGAGACATCCACCCTGCGGGCTGCACCCAAAGCAGTGCCCCCTCCCCTGGGGTTATCCCAGTCTCCCAGGGGTGCTGGCTCGGCTGCTCAAGTCCTGTTTGTCCCCACAGAGGTGGAATCAGACATCCTGCGCCGGGTCCGGACGCTGCTGCGAGAGCTGGATGGGCACCACCCGGCCTGCCAGTGTGACCGAGGTGAGACAGAGCCCTGGCACTGCTCCTGGGCTCAGTGCCTGCCTTGCTGGGGCTTGCTTGGTGCCAACACCCCCCTACTCCCCTCTCTCTGTCAAGTATCAGTATAGGGGACATGGTGGCTTTGCCCTGGGCTGGGGCTGCTCTGCCCTTCCTAACCTGCTCTTGGAGGTGGCAGATCTTTGCTAAGCTCCTGGTCTCTGCTGTGTACCAGACCCAGCAGTTTTCATCCATCCCCTGCATGGCTTTTCCATCCTTTCCACCCTCCCCTTGCCCAGGGAGTCCAGCATTAAGTGGGGCATAGTGGCAGGGCTCTCAGCTCTGGTGCTGAGTCCTGGCACAGCCCCACCCAGCTCAGCCAGCACCTCCGAGCTGCACTCTCTGAGTCTCTCCATGGGGATATCGCTTTGCCATGCTCTGCTCAGCTCCTCCCTGAGGACTCAGTTATTTCTCTGTGCTGTGGATCTGGAGAATGAAACTCTACCTGAGCCAGCCACTGGACTGTTGGAGCCTTAGGCAACCTAATTAATTTTGAAAGATTGATTTTTCCTGCACCGCACAGAATATTTTACGGTTAATTAAATTTGATTTTGTTTGGAATGAGCCTTGACATCCTCAGGACTGAGATGTTTTGTGGTCCTTGCTCTGAGTGCTATTGGTGGTGAGTGTTCAGGTGCTGTGTGCTGGAATGAGCTGGAGCCCAAATTCCTCGGAGCAGGCTGTGAAAATGGCAGTGATACACAGAGCAACAGAGGGAACAGGAAACAAACTTCATGCCCATTGCCCTGCTTTGCTTTTCTCCAGTACACCAGTCCTGGGATCTCTAGGACCTTTTTACAAAGGCTTCCCAGAATTAGAGATGCAATACTTCAATGCTGTATTCAGAATCAGGGAAGCAGCATGACTTGTCCCTTGCAGAGGGACAATGATTGAAGCAGAAGGCAGAGAAACCTGGTTTAGCTCTCACAGTGATGTCGGTGGAGCCTCCAAGTGGGTGATTTTTGCAGCAACAGTGTCCAAGTCTCCTGATTCCTCTGTGAAACACCCTGACCTTTCCTGGCTTTCACTTCTCAGGGATGCTGCGATGGACCCTGCATAAAAAAATCGACCAGAATCTCAGCAACAGCTCTGTCCTGGTCAGGATCCTGGTGAAGGAGCTGGAAAGGGTGAGTGCCACCTCAGAGACATCCCCTGAGTGCCAGGCTTGGCTCCTCCATGACATATGCCCTGCTGGGGGCGGGCAGAGGAATGGAGACTCAACTGCACCTCATACAGGTATTTTTAGGGGCCTTGAGCCTGGCTGGGGACTGTGGCTCAGCACAGAGTGTAAAACCCTCTGGGACACCAGGGCAGAGCTGTAGCTTGTCCCTGTGTGATGGCTGCAGGGGCCAGGATTTGTCCCAAAATTGATGGTGAGCTGTGGGCAGAGCCAGGAACCTCCCCAGGTTCCTTCATGTCACAGCAGCCAAAGGCAACCAAGCCCTGACAGTTTGCAAATTGCACAGTGATAAACTCCTCCAACCACGCCAAATCTCCCTCATCCCACCCCACCAGCGATGGGGACAGGTAGAGTGGCAATTACTCCTCCACATTACCCACTGTGATGAAACACCTCACTCAGTATCCTGTCCCAGGAGCAGCTGGCGAAAAGCTGTGCCAGGTTTTTAGTTCAGATGCTTTATTTTGTCATTTTTTGGCCTTATATAAACCTTTAGCACTCTCAGCATCCTGGTGTGACCTGGTTTGTGGTTTGCTGAGGAGTCACGTGTAGAAGAAGCACTTTTTCTTTCTTGTGAGCCTGCCTTATTTTACCCAGCACCTTCGTTCCAGTGCAGGGAGGATCAGCCTCTGTTCCCCTTCATATCCTCCTCCTTCTCCTCCTCCTCACCCCACAGATGAGCCCCCACTCCTCATCCTCTGTGTACAAACCTCCCTGTACTATTTTCTCTGTGTCTTTACTAATTTCTCCTTCAGATCTGGGAGGGTGGAGCAGCCCTGCAGAAGCTGCCACCTCCCTCCCTCAGCGTGTGTCACACACATGGGCCACACCAGCCCAGTGCAGATCCCTGTGCTCTGAACATCCAGCAGTTATTCCCAAACTCAGTCTTCCAGCTTTTAGCAGCTCTGAGGCTGTTTGCAGGCTGTCTGCCTCATGCTGTGGTAGTTCAGCTTCCATCAGTGCCTTGGGAAGGGATCTTACCCAGCAGCTTTTGCAAATCCAGCTGCTCAGGAACACTCAAATCACCTCTGGCTGAGGATGCAGGGATTTCCCCGAGGACCTGAGGGCTGCTTTCCCTTCTAAAGCCATGTCAGTCCCTGTCATACCTATTATCACCCTGCTACTCATCTTTCCTTGCCCAAGATAGGTGTCAGTGCTCCTGGTTTGTAATTTGCTTCATCTCCTTGAAATGATTTCCATCCTGGAAATCTGTGTCACTTGTTTGGGTTTTATTATCTTTTTTTATTCCTCTGGCACTGTAGCAGCTCAGGGCCATCAGTACCAACCACAGATGATAATTTAGCGATTTCATGCTTGAGTTCCTTCAGGGCAAGTATCAACTGATCTCAGCCATTCACTATTATTCATTTAATTGATCACTTGTAAACCCTTGCTGCCATCAGTTCAGTTTATCTCAGATCCATCAGCCCTAAAGAAAGGAGCTAGGAATATCTTTTGGGTGGAAATACCTTTCCCAGGTTTATCCAGGGGCATTCCTGTTGCTGGAGCTGTTAGAGCCAGCCCAGGCTGCAGGGAGGGGCCAGATCTATGTCAGCTTGAGCATCCATCTGGCTTCCCATGGGCCGGGATGGGGATGCAAGAACATCTCTCCTCCCTGTTCACTCTGGTTCCACGCCCACCAAATCTAAGACAGACTTCTCCCAGAGGTTTTGATTTTCTACATGAGCTTTTGCAACAGAAAGGAGGTTCAGTTAGAAACCTTTGCTCTCCCTCTCCCTCTGTGGCTGTATGGTCCATCATCCCACACCCTCCAGGGGCATCCTGCCCACACTAGAACCCTGTGGGGGGGTCTCAAACCCCACCTTGAGCCAGGGATCATCCCCCCTAAGCCAGGATGGATACTCAGGCTCCCCTTGTGTGTCTGAGCTACTGAGAGACAGAACCCAGCACATCCTGGGGGCTCTGGGGCTCACTCCCAGTGCTGGTGCCCTGCCCAGGATCCTGCTGGGCACTGACTGTGCCTTCTGCTTCCACAGGCAGAGCGAGGTGACTTCAGACATTACATCATCCCCTTGCTGCACACGCTGATGTACACCTTGATCAAGGTAACCTACCTGGGTTTTACTGGAGCAAGATCCAGGGAAATCAGGAGCCACGGGAGGGGCCACTTAAAGTCACTCAGAACCTGTTCCTCTGCTGGAATAGCCCAGTACCTGCCCAGCAAAGCCCTGGGTCTACCATGGGTGGGCTAACTTGTGTATTTCCCAGTGTGCTGTTTGGTGGCTGAGACTCTGTCACCTGTGACATGTACAGGAGTGACAGGTCCTTCCAGCTGACCCACTTTTCTGGAGGTCTTTAGATGTGTGGTGGTGCAGGAAGCCACAACCTGGTAAAAATGTGGCCACATCCTTCAGTGCTTACTGCTGGATATTTCCAGACTATTGTAAGTCCTGATCTGCTTTATTTGGCATTTAAATCCATATTGAATTTGGTTTAGCCCTGTGCCCTTCACACCTGGGATGTGTGGAGAGAGCAGCATTAGGGATCACTGCCCGTGGCATCTCCTTGTCTCTCTGCAGGCTCCGTGCATCTCTGATGAGCTCTGTGGCAGAGTGTATGACTTCTGCAAGAAGCTGCTCACCCTGCCCAAGCCTTTCTGCACTGTTGGGCTGGACTATGCCACCAGGCTGAAGATGGAAAGGACAGCTCCAGGTAGGAGGGTTCCCCTGCTCTGTCCCTGCAGGGCACAGGGACCGGCTGGGCCCTTGAGGGAACAGCACTGGGGTGTCATGAAGAAAATCAACACAATCCCAACCAAAACCAGCTCATGGGAGCTTGGGGGGATTTCCATACCTGAGCTGACCTTTGCAGTGAGCCATGGCCAATTGCTTGGGGGTTTTGGGTATATATTTGGGGGGGCAGGGTTCTCCTCTCCTGACCTCAGGCTGCTGAGCCTTAGTTACTAGCAGAAAACTTTGGGCTCATCCTGCTGTCAGTGTAGGTACACCTGAGTCAAGCCCATCTAAGGCCAGGTATGTACATGTATATGTACACACCCTCTGCCATATCAGGAGTGCTGAGGTCACTTGGTTTGTTCAGCCTGGAGAAGAGGAGACTGAGGGGAGACCTCACTGGGGTCTTCAGCATCCTCCTGAGGGACAGTACAGGGACAGGTACCAATCTCTTCACTCTCGGGACCAGTGACAGGACTTGAGGGAACAGCTGCAGCTGAACCAGGAGAGGTTTAGGTTGGATCTCAGCAAAAGGTTCTTCCCCCAGAGGGTGGTGGGACTGACCAGGCTCCCCAGGGAAGTGGTCATGGCCCCAAGGCTGCCAGAGCTCCAGGAGGGTTTGGACAACACTCTCAGGGACAGGGTGGGATTGTTGTGGTGTCTGTGCAGGGTGATCTTTGTGGGTTCCTTCCAACTCAGGACATTCTGTATAGGAAACAGCATGTTTCTGTTCCCAGTCTGGGCATCTCAGTACATTTTGTGGAGGTCTCCTTTTTGCAAAGTGAATTTTCCATCTGGGGCTGAGTTGCAGCTGCCCAGCGTGGGCTCTGCCTCCAGTACTTGTGCACGAGGTTGTACACGCTGAAGTGTCAGTAGTGTCTGCAGACAACAGTCCCTTCTAGAAAGCAAGCCAGAGGACAACTGTGTTTCCCTTTTTCTCCATGTTGCCTTTCAAAGTTCGTGTTACAGTTTTCTTTAATAGGAGTCTTTAAAAGAAGTCCTTTAAAACAGTGCAAGGTGCAGACACCCTGTGAGGGGGAAGTAAAACATGAGAAACCTCGTGGGAACTTACAAAGTGCCATTTTTGCTATTCTCAGCTCATGCCCATCACCCAAACCACCCTTCCCCGGTACTGCTTTGTCTGGAGCTCCAAGGTCCACTTTGTCTCCCCTGATTTCTGGTAAAGGAATAATTCAGTGTGGAGAGATGGGGGTTTCCAGCGGGGCTTCCCGCAGAGCACCACAAGGTTCACAGGATGATTGTACCTGAGCAATGCCAGGGGGGTGTATCTTCTTCTCCCCAGAGCTGGGTGAGGGCAAAATACATCTCTCCTGGTTCAGATACCCATTGTACTCTTCAAATCCACCCAAATGAATCCCCCCATGTGACCCTGGGGAGGGAGGCCAGGAGTAGGGCTCTTCCTCCTGCTTCCGACTCCTCTCCCAAGCTCATAATCCAATAAACAAAGGAAGGGAAACACAGGAAATCATCCCTGAATA
The DNA here is from genome assembly GCA_013396655.1 of Campylorhamphus procurvoides. Classification (NCBI taxonomy): domain Eukaryota; kingdom Metazoa; phylum Chordata; class Aves; order Passeriformes; family Dendrocolaptidae; genus Campylorhamphus; species Campylorhamphus procurvoides. Next base: position 316,910 of record WBMV01000078.1, read on the forward strand.
GAAGGGGTTTTCTTTTTATGTAGCATGGCCTATCTTGGTCTATTTTTAACTCTAGGTCCCATTCTTGGCTCTTTTACATCATTTCCCCAGCAGTGGGACTTGGCAGACCCACCACTGGCCTCTACAACTGGGAGTAGCACTGGGCTGCTCCAAGGAGTTGGGTTACGTCTCCTGCTCTGACTCCCATGTGTTTATCTCCTTGCCCTTGCCAGGCACCTTGTACCAAAGGATGGTCATTTCTGAACAAAGCCTCAAAAGCACCCCATACCCTTACCAGGAAAAGTGAGTAGTGCCTCTTTGAATGTGTTGATGCTTTTGTTTTGTAGTCTCTTGGTGAAACCTGTCCTTTTCTAGCACTTCAGGTTAATCTGCAATGGAACAGATAATCTGGACCTCAACCACGTGGCAGTATGTGGTCTTGGGGGACAAAACTTGGTGGCATCCAATGCCTCTTTAAGATGGGCTTTGCACTGGGAGGAGCTCATTCCACCCATATTCCAGTTTATTTCTGTGGTCCTGGGAGGCAGGGAGAGACAGGGTGGAGAAGAGGAATATCAACAGCAACACTTTTTCTCTGCATGGAATAAGGGAGACGTGAGCTGCTCAGTGTACAAATTCCTCGGGAGGGGCAGAGGAGGGGCAGGCACTGATCTCTGCTCTGTGGGGACCAGGGACAGCACCCAGGGAATGGCTGGAGTTGGGTCAGGGCAGGCTTAGGTGGGATCTCAGCAAAAGGTTCTTCCCCCAGAGGGTGGTGGGCACTGCCCAGGCTCCCCAGGGCAGTGGGCACAGCCCCAAGGCTGCCAGAGCTCCAGAAGGGTTTGGATGATGCTCTGGGGCACAGGCACACTCTTGGGGATGGGCCTGTGCAGGGCTGAGGGTTGAACTGGGTGGTCCTTGTGGGTCCTTCCAGCTCAGCACATTCTGTGATGTCAGTAACGGGGAATCCACATCTCATCTCCTTTCCTCTTCCTCTTTTCCCATCCTCCTGGCCCACACAGGATTTTCATCTTTGCTGATCCAGAGCTGCTCTCTGAAGCCATCTGCAATGCACTGGTCACCGACACAGAGGCAGCTCAGGCCTCGCAGAGCCCCCGGGCGTGCATGTGCTACGTGATCAGCCATGCCATGCAGGCAGCCCTGGGGGACGGCTGCGACCTGGGCGGCCTGAAGGGCAGACTGCAGGTAACAGCAGCATCTCTGCAGCACCACCAGTGCTTTTCCAATGGTTCTGCTCTTGTTGGACACCTTGGAGAAGAAAAAGGTGTTTTGGCAAGTGGAGAGATCCCCCCCAGCTCCTCACTGCTGTCTCCAGCCCTCGTAGCCCCAGTGTTACTTGCAGAGCTGGTGTTAAACTAAAATATTCTTCAAATATGAAACAATTGCTACAGCAGGAGCCAGAGGTTTTGAAACTTCAGTTTGAGTTGTTGGTTTTGCCCAGCAAAGCTGGGCTCTGCATCTGCAACACAGCTCCTCTGTGAGCCCCTGGGCATGGCAAAAGCATCTCAGTGGGAAGGTTTCAGTTTTCTCCAAAGCCTCCTTGAAGGAGCTGTGGGACCACAGTAACACAAATGCCTGGTTCAGAAAGGCAGCTTTGCAGGAGCTCTCAGTGATTTTCACTCCAGGGTCACCTTTGTGTGTCCTCTGTCCCCAGCTCCTCAGAGTTATTTGAAGTGCCCCCACTGCTATTGACTTCCCAAGGGACACAGTGTCCCTCAGCTGCAAACCTGCCAGAAAAAGCTTTAAGTGGACAGCACAGCCAGCTTTCCCCAGGGACAGGAGGATGTTTGTGTCCTCTGCTATGAAACAATTTTTGCAGGACTCATTTGCCCTCTTTCTGCCCCCTCCCACAGCCCTGCCTATGGGGCATCCCCTCTTTTCACACCTCTGAGTGTTAACAGCTGCTTCTCACGACAGGATATGCCCACGAGTGAAGTGGAGCACTGGTTCCAGCAAGTGGTGGTGGCAGTGGAGGGGGCAGGAAGCGAGGGGGGCGCAGACCGTGGCCAGCACACTGCCAGGCTGGAGGACATCTACCATGCCCTCCTCAGCTCCTCGCAAGCAGGTGAGCTCCAGCCAGTCATTCCAGGTGGGATTAGGAGCTGTGCAGCTGGCAGACCCTTGCCTCCCTGCTGTGACTGTGCCACAACTCTCCATCCCCACCTCCTGTCTGCCTCTGCTTTAGCAGCAGGACCAGGATTAGGTCCTTGCAGTGACCTGATGGCCAGGATGGAAAACTGGCAGTGGAAGGCAGATTTGTCACCTGAGGAAAGGGACTGTGGCAGTCTCTGCTCCTAATTCAGCTACACTGAGACATGTCTCTGTTGTTTGCAAAGGGGGTCAGAAATGTCAGCTGGGGGAGATTGGACAGTCTCTGTGGTGCTCTGCTGGTGTGAGGAACATCCTGCCATGGCCTGGACTGGGGGGACACTGTGCACTCCTACCTGAGGCCTCCTTGTACTGATGTACAAGGTTGCCCAGAGAAGCTGTGGCTGCCCCATTCCTGGAAGTGTCCAAGGCCAGGTTGGATGGGACTTGGAGCAACCTGGACTAGTGAAAGGTGTCCCTGCCCATGGCAGGGGGTGGAACTGGATGGTGTTTAGGGTCTCTTCCAACCCAAACCATCCTATGATTTGGTGGACTGTGGCACTGCCATTTCCTCCCATCCCTGGCAGTGCTCTGTTCCAGCCTGCTGTCACCTGTATGGACTATAACAAAATCCCCCATCCATCACAGCTCCTCACAGAAATCTGAGGTAGGCCAGAGGGACATAGGGGTCATGGTTCCTTTCCTGGCTCCTCCCTGCATGCCAACCCTCTCCCCCAGAGAGGTGGAGGCTATCCCGGTGCAAGATACAGGGAGGAGCAGCCAGTGGTGCAGATAGAGGAGTGGGACCATCTTCACCTTTTGGAGGCAGTGAGCTATTAAATCGTGTCACTACTTGTCACAGGGCCATAAGAGGTTAAAAAGAGATGGTGATGGTGGGATCAGAGGTCTCCCTTGTGAAGAATGTTTGATTTATTCTACAACCTTTCTGCTCTCTGCAAAGCAAAGTCCTTCACTTGCCTGTGCCTCAGACTCCCCATTTTCATTTCTGCCTTCCACTCATGGTATAGGCATGTTCTTCAGGCTCAGTTTGTGAGAGCAGAGGCCTCTGATTCCAACCTCACATCTGGCCAGAAGCAACCAGGATGGGAGAGCCCCTGGGACTCAGCACAGGCTCTCTCAGCCAGTGTCTGGTGCTCAGCAAGGGGGAGGTTCATGTACCTGTGTGGAGAAAATGCTCCTGTGTTACAATCACCCTTGTTTCCCCCAGGCAATGCTCCTCTTCAAGGGCAGCAGGACACACCTTTACCCAACCCCAACATCAGCTTTCACCTCTGGACAGAAGACGACCAGCTCTGTGAGTGTCCCTGAGGGGCTGTGGGGAGCTGAGGTGGTGCCTGAGGTTGGGGATGCTGTGCTAAATGTGTCGTTTAGCCCTGACTCCTGAGCAGTGAGTTTTATAACCATCATCCAAGGGCCAAGCTCGTGGAGACTTGTGTTGACTGCACCAGCTTTCTTTCTTGTGGGGTGCTGGTCTCAGATCAGGGGATGAGGGGTGTAAAAGGGACGAGGGGATGAGGAGGGGAACAGACTGCAGCAGGCTGTGCCCAGAGTACCTGATTTTGTTGTTGATGCCCCACCCCTGGAAGTGTCCAAGGCCAGGTTGGATGGGGCATTGAGCATTATGGTCTAGTGGAAGGTGTCCCTGCCCATGGCAGGAGCTTGGATTGAGATGATCTTTAAGGTCCCTTCCAACCCAGACCATCCTATAAGTCTGTAATTCTATGATTTGAGTGATACTGGGCTCTCTTCATGGTGCAATGTGAAATGGGACCGAAAGATTGACTCCCCTTGGGCCCACTGGTGGAGATATTTCCTTTACAGTTTTTCTGAGAAGGAAGCTGGGGCAGGACTAGGCATCAGCCTGGCTTTGGTTGGATTTCCCCGTCAAGCTCCATTCTGCCTGCAGGGAAGGAATTGGTGCTGTTTATCCGCCCGCTGTCGCAGTGCTGCGAGCCCGACTGCCTCAGCCAAGACCTGGACACCTTCGAGATCCAGGACATCGTTTCAGACTGTGAATGCTGTGAGCAGACCCGCTTCTCCATCCTCTCCACCGACAGTGGGATCGAACGGGATCTGCCTGCGGCCGTCGAGGAGCCCTTTGCCCCCTGCAGTGCCGAAACGGAGCACTCTCGGCTCCACAGGAAGGGCGGCATTAAGAAAAAGCCCTCGCCGCTGGAGAGCATGGCCTTCCTGCAGGCTGGCTGCCCCAGCCCCGGGGGGAAGCCCCCAGGGAAGCTGCAGAGGAGATCAGGTATCCCCCCGGAGGCTGCAGCCCCGCTCCAGAGGCTGCACACTGCCCGCGTCGTGCTGCTGGGGGATGACCGCATCCTGGGGCGCCTGGCACAAGCCTACCACTCTCTGAGGTGACTGCTGGCCACAGGGGACTTGGGGGAAGGCAGGACACGGTGGGGCCTTTGCTCCTCAACCTGTTGAGGCAGCCAGGATGGCTGGGAATGGGGTTGGGATACAGCATTACCTGGGACAGGATGGGACACAGGTGTTTGGCACCCAAATACACCTGACCTCACTATTTGCATGGCCTCATTTGGCTCTGTTGGCCCAAATGATGCACGCAGTGAGCTGTTTCCTCTGTCCATGGAGTGGGTTAATAAACAATAATTGATGTTTTCCCATGCAAAAGGGAAAAATTCTGAAGAAAAGCTGTTTTACAGCTGGCTCTTCCCAACTAGTTCACCTGCCTCTCCCCAGCTGGTTCAGCTGGGCCAGGACAGCAGCATGGGGTGGCTTTGGGTGGTGCAGGCAGCAGCTTGGGGAGTAGAACTGGGTGCACAGGGACAACCAAGCCAAGGAAAAATCCTGTCTCTGTCTCCCCATCATCTCCCCTTGCTCAGTTTGGGAACCCAGGGGCATTACTGCTACCCTGTCACACTGGGAAAAGGAGCCACACGAGGAGGGCACATGCTCCTGTTGCAGAGCAGCTGCAACCTCCTGGCACTGCCCACTCTTGGCCAAAAGCCATGTTCTTGCCTCTTCTCCTCGGGACACAACTGTTTACTTTTCCATTTCAAGGAAACGAGAAACACGCCGAGTTTTCCTGACTCCCAGGCTCAACCTGCAGTTCTACTACATCCCAGTCGTGGCAGGGCAGCCAAACACCTTGGCTGTTGAGGTGGGTCTGAGCTTGGCAGCTCCAGGTGCTGCTGGCAAACTGCTTTTGGGAGGGAGAGCAGGGGGGTTACAGGAATTCCCATCTGTTCATACCCTGCTCATAGACCAAAGAGGGTGGAAGCCAAGTCAGGGTGGCTGGGCTCAGTTTGCAGCCTGGCTTTGGAAACCCATCAGCAACATGGACATTCAGATTGCTCCATCCTCCCTGATGGGTGACAGCTCATTCAGTCCTGCTCCTATGCCCCATTTACAGGAGGATTGAGGTTAAGCAAAGATGCTTTTCCCACCTTCTAAATGCTTAGGGGAAGCAGTTGCTGCTCATTCAGGGCTTTGGCTCTTTGATCACAGCCCCAGTTTTAGATCTATAAGTCCCTACCTTGCAGTTTGTCTTGGGCACATCTCTTCCCCTCTGACAGCCTCAAGACAGTGACAAATAAACAGTTGTGCTTCTCACAATATGTTAAGCTGGCCCAGAGCTGGCAGTGAGCCCTGACAAACACGCTGTTATAAAAATGATTATTTCTTTTCATTCTTCATTTAATTTTTGTTCTTGAGCATGCCCTAAGTGAGTTTGCCCTTTTCTCTGGACCAAGCAGGGAAGAGGGAGGGATGAGGGGAGCTGCTTGCAGGGCATTCCTGCCCCAGATCCCTCTGCCTGCTCTAGGGCTGTGGTGTTCTGAGCCATGGTCCCACTCTGAGCTGTGTTTCTCCCACAGGACCACACTGCCACGGGCCACCAGGAGCTCTGTGAGGTGGCCGGGTACCTGGGCAGAGCCGACCCGTGGTACGAGAGCAACATCAACGCTCTGTGCCACATGATTCCCAAGCTGGCCACCATGGTATGAGGAACACCTTCCCACCTCCCCAGCCTGGCCCATTTCCCAAGCACATCTGCTGTGCCTGAGGATGAGTTCGTGCACTGCTGGGCTCCTCCATGCCCCAGAGAGAGATTTTCTCCTGCAAAAAAGAGAGATTTTCTCCCTCCCCGGGGCCCAGCAGCCAGAAAGTGCATGTGGCTGACAATGCCCCAGCCCACAAAACCCATTTGTTCTGATGGGTTTTTTGGGCAAGGGACAGGAAATGGCAGATTTCAAGAAAGAAAACATAAATGAGGCATTTGCTGAAACACCCCATGCTCTCATTTCCCAGCAGTCTGAGCTATCACTGACAGCCTACAGAAAAAGGCTGATAGGTGGGCACAGCCTTTGCTTCTCCCATTCGCTTTGACCAGTGAGGGCAGAGCGACAGCTCATCACTCACTATTTGCCTAGGAAGGTGTGAGAGCTTGTGGCCGGGTTTTTGAGAAGTGACTGTGGCTGATCCATCCTGTGATTTGCCCCTCCAGCCTCCCTCGCCCAGCAAGCACCTTGTGACTGATCTGTTCATCACAGATGTCATCGCTTACTACGTTCGCATGGGCATCCAGCCCGTCTGCTTCCAGGTCTATGCTGTGAAGGTGGGTGTCTCATCTCCTGAGCTTTCACATGGCCCTGCAGGGGCCTGGGCTCTTCCAGCAGGGCTGAGCCTGGATCTCTGTGCCCTCCAGCCTGTCCCCTCCTTGCCAGGCTCCCAGATCCAGTGACTCCATGCAGCACAGCTCAGCTGGAGTCAGTGGTCCTCCAACAGCTATTTCAGGATCACACAGGTTAGCAAAGTGAGCCTTGAAGTTCTCCCCCAGGGACACAGATTTCCTGCTCTGCTGGATTTGGGGTTGCTCAGGAGCCCTGGGACCTCCTGCTGCTTGAGATGCTGTGAGCAAACAGGATTTTCTGAGCAGCTTTGCCAAAACCTTTCTGTACCTCACAGGGGCTTTGCAGGGTTTCCTGAAACACCATTTATTTACTTTCTGCCAGCTTTTATCTGAAAAGGTGTCAGAGTGAGACCTGGCATCTGATATGAGAGCAAAGGCAAACTGCACTTGGGCGTGTAACATGAACCCCTCCTTTGCTCCTCTGGCAGTTTCCCCCCTTCAAAGCTTAGGCTGGCACTGATGCACAGATCTCCTTTTAATCTCCTGGTGGCCTCTGTGGCACTGCAGCACAGGGGCAGCCACTGAATGAACAAATTGGCACATGGCATTCAAAGAGCTGGAAAAGCTTTGGTAAAACTTCACCAGAACTGGAACTGATAACATGTATTCTGTAAACACTTGGGGCACCTGGTCCTTGCCTGGTGTGGCTGGGGATTTAGATTTCTTTGGTGAATTTTTATTTCACTCATTTCTCCTCCAAGGCAAAACCCAATAGCAAGTGAGGAAGTGGGCGATTCAAGCAGGGGAAGAGGAACTGGCTCCAGATGTGGTTTTCAGATAGACACAGCTAAAGTAATCTCTTCTCATACAGGGTGTGATGCTGCTGCATCTGGAAACACTGACCCTGTTTTGCCTTTTTGGTTAAGACCACACTGTTCCTCTTTGGCTGCTGAAAGCTTCCTAGAAGTGTGAGTCAAGTCCCACAGGACCTGTACGTGGGGCTAAGAGAGGTTCTCCACATTTTGCTTCACATTTTGCTCAGTACAAGACCACGAAAAGAAAATAATTCTTAGGGATGGAGTCACCTGTTGATTTAAGTATATGAGATAGAAATTGTGTACCTTGAAACTCAACCAGCATCTCAATCAGTCCTGGGAAGCTGCTCCCTGTGAAACCGGGTGTATGGCTGGGAGCTGACTCAGCTGTGAGGTCACAGTGACACCCAGTGGCAGGGGACACTGCCTGTGGCTCTGCTGGCCAGGTCCAGCAGGTCTCCTGGCAAGGTCTCCATGCTCCTGGGCTTCAGGGAGCAGAGCCAAAGTCGTTCTCCCCATGCCATAGGTACCCTGGCTGCAATGAGGAGGCCATACATCCCCTTTGATGTCACACCTTTGTGCTCTAGAGAAGCTTTTCATGTCCCAAGCCCCGTGGAGTGCCACGGGTGATCAAGGAGTTGTTCTTAGAGATTTTCCTCTCTTGCAGATTTTCTTCAATGACCCAGCGCAGGAGCCGGCTGAGGACGTGTTCCTCACGGAGCTGTGCACCCAGGGGCAGGACAGCATCTCCCACAGAGGTGTGTGTGCCCCACCAAGCTGAGCCCTGCCCACCTGGGCAGGTGTCCTGCTGTCCCCAGACCCTGCTCACCCTGTCCCTCAGCCTGCAGCAGTCAAGGCCGTGCCATGGGGCAATATCCCTTTTTCTCTGACAAGTAAGAGGCTTCCTTAAACCTCTCCATCTCCCTCTTGGACACCTGAAACCAGGCTAAATGAGAGACCTTGTGGTCTCAACCAGCTTTTGTAGGCTGTGCCTTTGGTTGGCTCCAGGACCCTCTGAAGGTGGATCAGCACCCTAATTTGGTTGAGGAAATAAGCTGGGCTTTACATCCCCTTTGCTGGATGTTTTTCCTGTAAGAAATCCAGCTTGCTCGAGTTGCCACTTATGGAGCAAAAGTGCTTGAAGGCTGGACCAGTACAGAAGGCACATTCAGCCCTTCCATGCACCATGGTGGAAGTTTGCCATCGAGGTTGGGCACAGACCCGAGGGCAAGTCCATCTCACTGGACCTGCTGAGTGCACAGAGCTTTGGCTCCTGTAGGCAGTCACTGCAGGGACGATGTGCCAGACCACTGTGTGATGGAGGGGGTGGCTCATCCCATGGAAGGACCCCTCTCTGCTCACCGCAGACAGGTGGGATGAGTGAAACCTCAATCCCACTCGGTTCCCTCCTTGCAGAGTTAAGCATGACCAAGAAGAAAACAACCCTGGATGGCCCTGGCATAGATCTCACAGTAGCATACAAAAAGGTAAGCAGGGCTCTCAGCTGCCCAAAATGTCTCTGCTCACAGGCAGCCCCAGCATGGCATAGATCTCCTAAAAGGAGGACTCTGGCCCTCCTTCTTTCCTCTGGAATGGCACTCCAGGAGAGGATATAGAGGTGGTGGTGAGCTTTAAAAGCCTGGTAGCTACCTTGTGTTTGTGAAAACCTGCCCCAAACCTCTCCATGTCCAACCTGTGTGCCAGGGGCAGCTAACAGAGCCTTTCCTGCAGGTTGTGGTGAGCAGCCGGGAGAAGGAACTGGACATGTCCCTGCGCTCCACAGGGCTGGTGATGAAAGCCATCCCTTCTGAGGAGGCTGAAGGTGGGTTCTTCCTGCTTGGAACCAAGTTTTCTGGTACCCAGTAGAGTAAATCTTACCACAATCCTTAGTGCTTGGGCTGTGGGGTTGTATCAGTGATGGATCACCACAGTCTAGTGGTGTGTTTTCTCATGAATGATGTATCTGAGGCTCAGACATGATCTAAACTTCACAGCCTCTTCCTTTTCCTCCAGCCTTCCTCTTTCACTTTAGCACAGCCTCTGAGCTTTCCACCCTGAGCATGATCCTACACAATTCCTTAGCCCACGGAGCTTGCTAGAGTCCTCCCTTTCTGCTGTCCTTGTGTGTCTCATAGGCAGTGCAACCACATGTGGGATATGGTACCAGCCCCACTGAAAGCTGGGCTAGAGATCATGCCATGGCCTGAGATTAACACTCTTCTTCTGTTGCAGACCTGGTGTGTCTGAATGTGACCATCACTGAAATCGTCAGGAGCAACAACTTGTCAGGACGATCGTTCTCAGTAAGTACCTGTGGGATCCTCGTGGCCCTTGAAGGGTTGGTCACTGCATGGAAACCCCTTAAAACAACAGTGAAAGGGGAAACAGTCTGTGGGGAGGAGAAGGCTTTGAGACCACCTTGCTCAGAGAGCATTTTGCAGTTCCTTTGAATGGAAAAGTCCAGATTTTTGAGCCAAAGCCCCAAATGCCATCCCTGCTGGTCAAAGCCACATGAAATCCTGTCACAGGAGGCCCTGAATGATTGAGCTGTGTCCACAGGAACATAGCAGAGAAATAAAGCTTAGCCCCAGTCCTCGTGGCTCCACTTGGGTGCAGAAGAAGGTCTGTGATTTTGCTGCCAACTCCATTAACTCCACACCGTCAGCTGCAGTGCCCTCCCCAGACCCCGTGTGTTATTCCCCACAGAGATCACAAAAAATAATTTAACAAAGCATAAACGTGAAGCAGGAAATTCAGTTAATCTATTTATCAGCTCAGAAAGGTGGATATGTAAGAGAGGGAACTGAAATCTCTTGGACTTCTGTCCTTTGTTTTTGCATGAGAGTTCAAGCAGACCCCAGAGGCAACACTGCCCTGTGGGAATGTGTCACTGCAGTTTGGGTGACATTGAGTGTTACTGTGCCTTGATCATTCAGGCCCTGGAGCCTCCAGTCTCTCAGCTTGTGTTTTTAGGTAGCCAGCACATCCTTATTTATTGTCACCTGGCTTTTGTGAACACCGAGATGCTGCACCCACAAAGATATCCCACAGCCATGGAGAACAGACCATGGCCCACCTCAGACATCCCAAACCTTGCAGCCTGTGCAAGCATCACCAGTTTGGAAAGTCTGCCCTTACAAAACTTGACCAGGTTGTGATTACAGAAAAAGAATTTGCCTCGTGTCACATCTGACGTTCAAAAATAAAACCAGAGCAATGTCCTCATCTGTCCCTTTCATACCCAGCACGCAAACACCACCCACCACTGCTCAGCCAAGGGAGGGGAGGGACACACTCACTGGGCTCTTCCTCCTCTCTCTATCCAGGCTGTGGCAAACAGGTTGAAAACACGAAATATAAAAATCAGGAGTACAGAGCAGAGACCCTTCACGGTGCGTCTGGACAAGGACAGCAGAAGAACCTACAGGAATGTGATCAGGTGAGAATGCCACGTGTGCCAGGGTCTGTCACCTCCCTGGTGACCTTGCATCCTTCCTGGAAGGACTGTTTCCCAGGGAGTCCTAGTCCTCATCCTCATGAATGATGAAAGACCTTCTCCAGGGAATGCAAGGCAGAGTGGTGCTCTCCTGCTGTTGTATTTTCAGGTGGTGGGGTGAGAAATAAAGTGGTTCATTAAGACAGTAGAAGAATAGGTACCTCCAGGGACAAAGAGATCTCAGATCTCCTGAATGATCTCATGAGGCTGATGCTCTCTCCACTGACTGTATCTCTCACCAAGGAATCTCAAGGGGTAGAAAATCCAGCCCTGTGAAAACGGCAGGGATTAATGTGCCTACAGCAGTTGCAGTGACATGTGATGCATTGGAAGCAAACAGGTGGTTCAAGGTCCATGGGCTTCATGGAACATACATAAACTCTGAATTCCTGAGGACCAGACTGAGCCAGGCTATGGACACAGGTGGTGTGGTCAAACTAACACACACCAGCTCATCTTTCCAGCCAAACACAATTGAAAAAAAGCATAAAAGCAGCTGCACCTTTCAGTATGACCATCCTACTTCAGCAGTGAGAGGAGAGGTGTGATGTTTGGCCTGAGATCAAGCTCTGGCCCTAAAGGGCAGATCTGTACATGCAGTAAATATGTTCTTGTGCTCTTGCAGCCTGGAAGTGTCTCCTTGCCCAGAGCCCAGCTACTGCTTGCAAAAGACAAGGACAATGAAATTCAACCTTCACCAAACAGAAGATGTGGGGCTTGTGAAATACATGCCCAAATCTCTGCTCTTGCCTATCAACACATTCGCAGGCGTCATGCAGTGAAGAAAACAAGATAAAGCTGGTGTGGAAGATGTGCCATTGGGTCATCACAGAGGACATGGAAAAAGAAAACACACTAAAAGACACCAACGGTGACTTTACAATGGTAATGGTGTGTAAAGCTGCAAGAGCAGAGGTGGATAGTGCTCAGGGGGGACAGCCATGCCCTGCTGGGTGACAGTATGACCACAGCTAACAGCCCCCTGCCAAGGGGCAGAATCTTGCTGCAGAACTGAATTTTAACCTCTTGCACAAGTCAGGGAAAACCTCTGAGCTTCTTCAGTTCAGGAAGACTGGGGCAAATCTGGCTGAGGTGGTGGTGCTGCTGTGCTGTGGATCCCAGGGCAGTTGCTAGCAGTAATATTTATTTTATCCCAGCATGGGATTAGGGCCTGCCTGTTGGGTTCTGCACAGCAAACTCTGCATTCTGGAACAGGGTGATGTGTTTGGGCAAACCAGCAATTACTCCCCTGACTGATTGAGGAAACCTCAGTGTAAGCCTGACCACAGTGGGGAGAGAATGTGTGTTCAACACCATTTCTCTGGAAGTCAGTGGAAAACCTGCGGTTGTTTCAAAGCAGCTGCAAGGAATGACGATGAATGGTGGGAAACAGGGACGTGGGAAATCTGGTGCAATATTTGGCAGTGAGGAACAGGGAGAGAACTCCTTGTGCTACCCAGGAAGTGCTGTGGGATGTGCTTGGCTATGAATGGTTCTGCTTGAAGAAGAGACCTTCATTGAGCAGATCATGGAGGCTGCACAGCAGCTCCTGGACATCTGAGCTGTACCTTGGAGTCCACCTGGGATTTTGCTGGGGCTTCACTATGCAACCTCTCTGCATCTTGTCTGGAACCTCAGGAGTGCTGGTTGTGTTCCTCCAGTTGTACATTCTGGGAACAACCCCAGCAGGACTGGACCTCTCCCATGAGGTCAGGCAGCAATGTCTCTGTGTCCCAGCCTGCCTTGCAGTCCTGGTTTGGTCTGTGTCTGCTGTGATGTGGAGAAGAGTGCTCCTGGGACTGATGGATGGGCAGGATGCCTGAAAGACTTCTTTGTTCCTTTTCTCTGCTGCTTCCATAGCATGGAAACCCTCCCCTGGTTTGCAGGTGGGCCAGGCTGAACAGGCACAGCTCCTGCTTCCTCCAGGCTCAGTGACCCAGTGTTCAGGATGATCCTGGTGGAGAACCTTGTTTTCATTCCAGTTTTTGGCTGATTGAAATAATAGATGAAATACAGTGTGTGTTCATTGACTCTGAATGTGATCTGTGGTTTCTGGAGTATCTCCATGGAGTCCTCCCTAAATTCATATTGGAGGAATTTTGGGGCATTCCTTCTATGACACTATCATTTTTTTATTCTTTTGGCTTCCAGAAACTAGTTACCTGGGTTGCCTTCATTCAGGGGTGCTTGCTTGGATCATCAGCCCAAAGAAAGTGTTCTTTAGCTCTGTAGATGTACGTAGCAGCTCTTCCCAGTCATCTCTGGCTGACACTGATGGAGAATCCCTGGAGCCAGGTCCGTGCCACAGGGTGATGCTGACCAGCTGCAGTGGCACTGGCAAAGCCTTATTTAGCCCAAATAGATGGGACAAACTCACCCCTCTGGCCTTTTTGTGCCAGGTCTGCCCAGCCATGGGGAGCTGCACCTCTGGAAAGTCACTTCTGTTTAACCACCCACACCTGGAACAAGGAGCCCACCTCCAGATACACCAGTATGGGGAACAGGAGATGAGTTTTCCTTCAGCAGAACTGCTCTGAGCTTCTGGGTTGTCTTGGCTGGAAATCTTGCCTCTATTTCTTACCACATGCATCAGGGATTAGGGGTTCAGCCATCAGACTTCCCTGGTCCTTCTCTTTGCCAGCAAGCACAAGGCAGGTCTATTCCTTCTCCTGCCACCCAGAGGCACAGCAGGCATTGTCCCTTCCTCTTCCCAAGCTAAAGGTTTATTTGCTCTCACTCCTAAAGTACCATGCCACCCACACCACCCACTGACACACGCTTCTGGGACCATAGCAGTTCTAGAGCTGGCAGGGGTGACAGCTTGTTTAGCAGGGTAAAAAGCCTCCAGGTCCCAAGCAATATTTAATCATGAACCTGCACCAGCACTTGAAAGATCATGCTGGGCAACAGCAACTTGGCCATTACTGAAGGAAGCTGCCTTGCAATGCTGGCAGGTGTAGTTCCTTGCTCCTGGCAGAGACAAGTAGAGTCCTCAAGCCTTAACATCTCCCACAGGAGTGACAAGGCTGCAAGATCTCAGCAACAGCATTTGGTCCTCCAGTACTGCTTTTCACCTCACAGATCAAAAAGTGTTGATGCTCACCTATGCCAGGCTTAGGCAGGAAATATTTTGGCCCTGAAGGAAGCTGAAGGTAGACAAGAGGCTCACAAACAAATCAGGAACAGCCTGCTTGCACTGACTGTTCTCCCTTGTGGTGTGGGATAATAAGGGATTTAAGGAGCGACCAGTGGGTCTGAGCACGTCTGCCTCTATGGGGCTTCACTGGGGAGTTTGTGCCCCCCAGCACACAAGGAAAATGCTTAAAAAGTCAAAAGACTGTGAGCTGGGTTGGAGAGTGATGTCCAGAGTTTACTCTGTACAGTTATAAATTCTGTAGGTGGAGTATAAATTATTTTTATATATATGAATGATCTATATCAGAAGGTGCAATCCTTTTAATGCCAGTTAAAAGAAATTACGGGGAAAAACCAGCAAAAACTGTCCATTTGGTTGTTAGTTTATGTTTGCATGTGTCTGGGGTGGGTGAGGAATAAGCTGGTAGGAACAGAAGGTCACCAGTACCATTTGGCACTCTCATCTGGCATCTCCTCCTCACCTTGGGGCTCCAGGCTGAGTTACACAGAGAGAGGGTGGGCACAATTGCCTGGAGACTGGGAGGGCACAGAAACCTGAGTGCAGGGTGCAGTCACAAAGAGAGGACACAAACCCTCCTGGCACAGCTGGGGGATGGTTTTTACCTGGCAGGATTCCTCACCTCATTGGAGAGACTCCCAGCCTTTCAAAGTTCCTTCTGAATACCTTTATTTGCATTGTCATCACAGAATCATAGAGTGGTTTGGATTGGAAGAGACCTTAAACATCATCTTGTTCCAACTCTCCCTGCCATGGGCAGGGACACCTTCCACCAGCCCAGGTTGCTCCAAGCTCCATCCAGCCTGGCCTTGGGCACTTCCAGGGCAGCCACAGCTTCTCTGGGAAACCTGTGCTGGGCCTTGCCACCCTCACAGGGATGAATTTCTTCCTAATACCCAATCTAACCCTATTTTCTGGCAGTGGGAAGCCATTCCCTCTTGTCCTGTCACTCCAGGCCCTTGGAAATACTCTCTCTCCATTTTTCTTGTCAGCTTCTTCAGGTACTGAAAGGAAGTCACCCCGAAGCTTCTCTTCTCCAGGCTGCACAATCCCAATTCCCTCAGCCTTTCCTCACAGCAGAGCTGCTCCAGCCCTCTGCTCATTTTGGTGGCCTCCTCTGGACTATATCATGCTCGGTTTTATTATATCTAAATGCCTTCTCCAGTTCTCCCTGTGTGCCCAGCCCTTGGCTGAGCTGACACTCACACCCTTCCAGCTGCTGCTGATGCCAAGCTGGCTTGGCCGGAGTCCACGTGTGTCCCTGTGAGGTGACTTGCTGTGTCACCCCACAGTCTCAGCTGCATCATGCCAGGCCTGGCTCCCAGCATGAGTCACTGCCAGCTCCTCCTGCCCAAACCCAGCCCAGCACCTTGGCACTTGCAGGGAGTTCAGGTGATCCCCAACCAGCTGCCTGGGAGCTCTGCATTCTGGAGAACCTCCTTCTTCCGTCACTTCTGGACAGCTGAAAACAGCCAAAGCTGTAAATTATTAAACCCTTTGTGAAAAAAATGAATATGAATCACCTGTTTTCCAGGGACCTCTACCGAAATTAAAGTGGCAAAATGAAGCCAGCAGTAAGAAATCCTAGTAAAGGTCATTTTCACATGGAAATTCATGTCCCACCAGCCCCATGTGAAAAGCTATGGACTGATGGAGGGGAAGGACACTGGTAAATGTTAATCCACCTTTAGTGGTGGATCAATGAGTCTTTGTTGTATGACCTCCCCAGCAGCACCACTGCAAGGTGCCAGGAATAAATCAGCTCTAACAACAGTGTTCCCAGCCCCATCCATATTTCATATCCCATCAGGGTGGGTTCAGTAGGTCTCTGCTCAGGCAGCTCTTCCCTCTCTTTGCCTGACCTTTGCTGAGCCTTCTACGACCACCCAAAACTCAGGCAATCCTGAGCCTTTGCAGTTCCCTCAGGAACACTCCAGAGAAGCTGAAAGCCAGGAGGATTCCCAAAAGGGTTTGCTGCTTGCTGTGGGATTAGGCTGTATATTTGTTTCCTAACCTTCATAGAAATAAGCCCTGGGAGCCAGTCTGGCTGCCTCCTACAAGGGAGTTATTGGGTTGGATTAGAGTTATCTGTGCTAAGAGGGGGTGGATTTGGCTTCCCAGAAGATAGACCTGTGAGTGGGTGGGGGATCCAGGCTAGCCCTGGCAGTGATGGATAGGGATAGAGGGAGCCCTGACATGTGGATGAAGCATCTCCAACAAAACCCTTACAGTATCTGAAGGGGCCCACAAGGAAGCAAGAAAAGGACCCTTCATCAGGAACTGTAGTGATGGGACAAAGGGGAACAGGTTCAAACTGAAAAAGCCAAAATTTAGGTCAGATATTGGAAAGAAATCCTTCTCTGTGAGGGTGATGAGGCCCTGGCACAGGTTGGGCAGAGAAGCTGTGGCTGCCCCATCCCTGGAAGTGTCCAAGGCCAGGTTGGACAGGATTTGGAGCAACGTGGGATAGTGGAAGGGCAGGGGAGGGGAACTGGATGATCTGTAAGGTCTTTTCCAACCCAAACCTTTCTAGGTTTCTATGACCCCCAAACACCAGATGAAGCTCCTGAGCCCCACCGTGGCCCAAAGGACCCCCTTGTCCCACAGGGAGCTGCAATACCAGGTGACCAGGACCAGGGCTGTGGGAGTGGACTGGGACCAGGGCTAAGGGGATACAGCAGTGAGGGAAAGCCTGTTCAGCCTTGAGAAGAGATGACTGAGAGAGGACCTCATTAATGTGTATAAATATCTA